>WARS01000065.1:1200000-1682469 GCA_008933995.1 Datnioides undecimradiatus
GAGCTGTGGTCAGGGCCTTTTACAAACCTCAGTCAGACAAAGGATCAGTGAGTCACGGAGACTAGACGAACATATTCAGCTAAACACCCCCTCTGCGCCTGCACGCCCTCTGCTCGCAGGGGATGGGGAGGGGGGATAGCAGGTAAACAAGGGGGTTACCACCACCTCATCAACAACTGCCTACTAAGTAAAAACTAGAACATGACTGGCTTTTCACTCCCGGTACTGTTATGTTTAGAAAATGAAATTAAATTCATCTGTGTTTTAGAAACAGTAGCTTCATTTGAATATGATTTACAGTAAGAAAAATATAATGTCTGTTCAAGCGTTCACACAATGAAAATGTGCGTGTGTGTGTATGTAATGTTTGGTTAACCCCTTCTTATTGTTCCTAAGTGGCTCATTGTCTTTGCTTTGATTGATGACAGAAGGCAGCTATTCAGGCATATCCTGTCTGAAGAGCTGTTTCTAGAGTGTGTTGAGTGTTAAAGTAAAAGAAAGAGGGAGGCAGAGTGTTCGCCAAGACTTAAAGTGAAAATACCAAAATACAGATAAATATCTCGGCCCGCAGCTGTTATTTAGGCGAGATATCTTCCTCTCTAACATTACGCCGCCCCATTTGTCGTATGTGTGCATGTGTGTGTGACAGCGATCAAGAGAGTGTGAGTGAAAAGAAGACAAGCCTGCTGTTGTCGTGGTCACAGTCAAATTCAGGCTTTTTTCAGTCCATAAAAGGGCCTCACAAAAGCCTCACAGCATCAAAGCTGTGAGCTCGTTAGATCTACAGAGAGGCCAGCGATCATTTAGCTCCTGTTAGCGTCAGTCTCCACATACAGATGCATCCGAATGCTACACTGAGGGCTGAAACATTACATCTGTGTGACATTGCTGAAAAGTTAATTTCACTCAAGTGTTTGCAGCTGGGGTTGTAATCAATCTGCATTGAGGAAGAGCCTGGGAGACGTCCAGCAGACAGGATTTGCAGCAGCTAAACTTTCTTTAAGACTGTGTACACATTTCTGAAATGGAAGCATCTTCGTCAGCATTTGGACATAAGACGAGAGATGAGATGAACCATCATGTAGTGTAATGTAACCAATATATGATGAGGTCACACGCAGATGAGTACACATATACACTACAGAGTCATGAAGCCTGGTCGGTCTAACAGCTTAGTTTGCCTTCAAGTGAGGTTTATTAGAGCCACAGTTAAGGATCGCCCATGTGCCAGTGTGTCTGCAAAGTTCATCAAGTCAAATTATCAGGGTTTGTAAAACCTTTTATGGCCGCTCCAGTAAAATATAGAACCAATTTTGTCCCATGGCAAAATGAAAAGAACAGCCTGTCCTATCAGAGTGGAGAGCGTGGTGAGTACTGAGAAAACAGGCCATTGTTGGGACCATTAAGAGTGAATTAAGAGACTAGAGTTACAACGCTGACGCTGGTTCTTAATTTAGGTAGTCAACAGCAAACGCTTTAGGATTGTTTGAGGATGTGTAGAGACATGTGTAGACAAAGTTGTACTTAATGTAAAATCTCATTGGCTGTGTCACCATGCTAAGATCCCATTTAATTTAGGGGGGCACTTTCAAATAAGACATTTTTTATGAGGTGTTTATAATTAGTAAAAATAGTTGAAATTAAGAAAAGAGTCAAAAAGACAAATGTGGTAGGGTGATGAACAGGAGCCAGAAGGGGTTTTCACAAGCCAAAAGTAGTAAAGGCCTAAACTAAACTAATCTATGAAGCATCGATAAATGATTAATTAAGCATTATTAAGAACTTAAGTTCCAAATCATAAATCTTGTATAAACTAATTCCTCAACAGGAGGTGCCCACTAGGTAGTGAAAATGTGGCCTTCCTCTGCTCAGAGGTGAAGACATCAGAAACACCAAATGACCCTGACACACAATGCTGGCCTCTCCTTTGAGTTTTGCTTCGCTGGGAGCAGCAACACACACACGCTGCAAAAGTCCTGTGGGAAGTGGAGGATTACCAAGTATAAAGAAAACAGGTTGAGAGAGGAGAAGGGGGGGGGGCAGGAGAAGATGTGGAAGGAAGGAAACAAAGCATCAGAAAGTAAATGATACAAGGACACAGGGAGAGGGAGAAGTAAAGGTTGAAGGGAGAAGAAGGAGGTCCAAGGTTGCAGTGGCTTAACGCTCCGCTACTTCTTGTCTTCATGTCTGTGTCTTTTTATTATTCCTGTTTCCTTCCCGGGCTGTGTGTCTATATTTGGACAATCTCAGATGAATAAAATAGTAATATTAATGATACTGGGAAACAAATTTCTTTGTGTGAATCCACATTGTTTTAATTCTCTCACCCTCCCTTCTCACAGCTTCCAACCTCCCACAACCTCTTCCCCTCCCCTAGTACCTCCACCTCTAAACTCTCTCTCTCTCTCTCTCTCTCTCTCTGTGTGTGTCTGTCTCTCTCTCTCTGGCTCTGGGTGATAAGCAGTAGCACTACTAATCAGGCTTGCCCTAAATTCGCCCATGCCCTGCAGGATTAGCATGTGCATGTGTGAGTGTGGGAGCACTGCGTGTGTGTGTGTGTGTGTGTGTGTGTGTGTGTGTGTTGATTTAGAAGCTGGTGCCTACAGCATTTCACCAGCCCTCACACACTTCATGAGTGTACATAAAGCCCGGTGTGTATGTGAGGGAGAGCTTCTGTATGAATGAGTCATTGAATCAACACAACAGTTATTTTTACCTTACTGTAAGTAAGACTGTACTGCTTGATATAATAAAGCCACCCTGTTGCATAATGTAAAGCATATTATCCTACGTAATCATGAATATTTTAAGATAAGAAGAATATCAGGCTTTTAAAATAGTCATTGTTGTGTAAAGAAAGAAAGGGGAGACGAGGCAGGATGGATGAAAATACATATATCTGTATATATTCACAATGTCCACAGTATTGACTTCTAACAGCTAGAGTTTTGGTCTTATAAACCCCAAATTCTTTGAATCACACTGGAATTTTACCAGAAAATGTGCTTTCAACATGTCATAAGTGTCGTAAATCTGGCTGGAGAGTGTTGTTACTGTCTACAGAGAAACAAAAGGACACAGAGCTCACCTGCACGGCGGTGTTTAGCTTCTCGCCGGTGGATTCAGACTAAACAGTGAGACAGTCTGTGTGTCTTAAAAGCCAAACGGAGCAGGAGAAGACATAACATCTGTTACACTAGGACAGCTGTTCTCTACCTTTTCCTACCTTTACGTATTGTTTTCATTATACGTTATACTTCGAGCCCACTACATTTCAGGGGGTATTTTTATTTTTATTTTATTTTATTAGCAGTTCCAAAGACATATTTTTCTTCTGAACTATTCATTAGTTTTCACTTAAATCACAGTTTGAGGCTTAAAAAAATAAAAGGACCCAATAATCCATACAAAAAGAAAGAATTCACAAAACCTCCAAATAGTGGTTTTGGTCCTGACCCTTATGTTGAGGACAACTGGACTAAATCGTACGTAAAGTTCAATAGTTAGATACAAGCTCTATTAGCTACAACAGCAACATGCTTGCACATTAATGCATCAGTAATAATAAGAAATCATATACCTGTCACAGGAGATCATTTTGTTGTTACCTTTGATTCATTTTTATGTCTGTACTCGTAACAGAGTATTTTACATTGTTGTATTTATACCGTTGTATCCCATAATAAGCGGCACAATGAATGATTTTAGTGGAGAAGATGGCACTTACAAATACAACTGACCTCATTTCAGAAGCTCGAGCACCTAATACTTTTGAGCCAGAAGGACGTACTGTAGTTTCTGTTCCACCTACAACTCTTCGCATCAGTTGCTACAAATCTATTTCTGTGTGTTTCCTGTGCTCTGGTGATGACAGTGTGTCCGAGTGGTTGCTAAGAATTAAATTCCGCCAGATGACAAGAGTTTAACGTCCCATTGTCAGCATCATCCACTGCGCTGAAGAGCAAGACCCTTTCACAATCACCTCTTGGACTGCTGTTCTGTAGCTGACCTCTGACCTCCCTGTGGAGGGATAAATAGAAAAGAGTGTTTCTCTGCAGGGATCAGTCATGTGGTGTTTTAACTGCTGAAAGCTTAAAAAGATGTGCACAACTATTACAGTCACTCTTTGTTATAAGCTGCATCAAACTCACTTCTCCAGAGACTGTACAGCAAGAGGAAGGACTATATCCTTTTTGACTCAATGACCACACAGCTTGTGTGCGATGTGCTCACTTGTGTATTATCGTTGCTCCAGATGTTTTCTCCTGTGTACAGTGTAAACTACAGGAGGCTGAGTGATAAAGGGAAAGAAACAGAGTTAAACGGGCAGCAACAGCATGAGGGTGACCCACCTACTGACTACTTGCACTGTCTACCTACTGTAGACACATTTAACTCTGTACCATAGACACACTTAACTCTTCTGTTCATTTGTTCTGTTCATTTGTTAATACGTTGCTTTATTTTTGCTTACTTAGATTTTATCCTATTTATCTAATTTTATTTTATTTTACCCCATGCATGCCTCTTATTATATGTTACTTATTTTATGTTTGACGTATGCACCAAACGGCTAAGTCAAACTCCTGGTAATGTGAAACCTCTTCACTTACATGGCAATAAACACTATTCTGATTCTGATTCTGATTCTGAGGGTGAGGTATCTGGGTAAAAACCAAATGGTGTGACATTAACCCACTGGTGCCAAAACCACAGGGACCTTTAAGCACACAAACACACACACACACCAAAAGACATGCATCTATGCACACACACACACATATGTTTTTTACCTGATGTGTTTGATTTTTATGTGGAAAATCCAATGTGACAGCTTTCAGTTCTGCATTTCTCTCTGCCTTAAAACAGAACTAGAGGTCTTTATCGGCTGCACACACACAACCACACAGAGACTCCACACATTTCTCAGTAAAGCAGCAGTAACCACACGGTTCTAGCTAACATCTGCATGGGGTGCCACATTCACACACACATAAAGGACATGCAAGCACATGCACACGATGAAGCAACAGCTGGTCAGTGTCACATGCGTGTCACCGGTGACCTCTGGGGGTCACAAGCCAAAGGTCAGACTTTGCACGCTGTTCGAGGCTGGGAGATCAATAGGACATCAAGCCATATGCTCACGCACAGACACACACTTGTTTCAGATTAGTTTTTAGAGATACTAAAAAGATCTAATCTAAAAAAAGCAAACTTTTCTAGCAAAAGACGAGCAGAACTCTTTTTAAATCTTTTAGAGGCATTCTGGGTCATTCTCAGGAGGCCAGATGGTCACAAGTTCACAAACTGTTTCTCATCTCTTTTTCAGTCAGTGATGTTTGTTTTACCATGCAAAGGTTCTGAACTAACAGAAACAACACCACCCACCATCACCACTGATTATGTTCAAGCCCAGAAAGACGCAATGGGTGACCGGGCAGCGTCATTTTAAATACATGGATTACGGGGGTTTCCGCTGACACAGTTAAGACAAGTTAAATGATGACAAAGAAAAGGCTGTGAGTGTGTGTGTGTGTGTCACAGGAAAATAATGTCATGACTGGCCTAAAATGTGGACACAGAGGTTTAATAATTAACACAGCCAATTTCCGGTCCTGCTGCTGATAATGGCAGTGCTCATACACCTACGCAGCTGTCCGCCATAAAGGCTTCCTGTGTGTTTGTACTCCCTTCCAGTCACCTACACGCAGAGATGATTCGCACATTTGCACAACACTTCCTGTTGTCTCAGGCGAATCAGCCCGCTTTCATAAATTTCGCAAACGCACGGATAGTCTGTCAGGACAGAGGAGATGGACCGAAAGGAAAAAAACTAGAGAGAGAGTGAATGGGTACCCAAGAGAACAAGGTTTTACAGCCAAGCTAGCAGCTTGTCCATTTGTAGACCAGATAGTAATAGCGGCTAATAGGGGAGAGAGACTGAGCTAATCAATAATGGATAAGTCGATTAGCAGTGTGCTGGCCTGGATAGCTGGGAGGAGAGGAGAGGAGAAGAGAGGCAACAACTATTTGCCTCATCCACCCAGCCCTCACAGTTTCTGTCCTCCTCCTGATGTCATCATTCATGCACTGAGTCACAAATCAGAGGTCAAAGGTCAAGTCATCAATAGTGATTTGATTGTGTCTCAGCCAAAAGTAGAGTAGTTGACACAAGAGGAGGGAGTGGGGTGTGTGACGGTGTCAAGAGCAAGTGGGAAGAGATGTCTCCGTATCAACACGAATGATGAATACGCATGAGAGCGATGAGTCTAGCAGTTTAACAAACAGTGAGGGGAAGGGAAAGACAGCATAAAACAGGGGCACACAGCAGTCCTGCACATGTCCCCTTGACATTAGCAGAGGTCTACCTCCCATCTGGCAAAAAAAAGTTTCTTTCATCCACGCAGCCAGCTGGAGAGGCCACCAAGACGACCACAGAAACACACATTCACATACCAGGTGACCCCACATCCGAGATACCACAGCCCGAACCCCTAATCATACTGCTAAACGTTCTCATGAGTGTCACCACATTTGTTTCCATCCTTTCCATCACATGCATCATCACAGAAACCCAGAACTACTACCATACAGGAATGTCAATACACCCTGGATAAAGTCTGTTTACTACAATATTCTCTATTTTGTACAGTATTCAGTCAAGGTGCTCAGGATTGTAGCGATGGATGGAACTATAAACAGCTGAGCTCAAACTTTGCATGTAAAAAAAAGTTCAAAGAAATGTGGGAAAAGCCTTAAAAACAACGCAGGGAATGGAAATTGGGAAATGAACAGCTTTATGATGCACTAGAGTGGACATGGGATAAAATAACTATCAATGTAAATCACAGATAGCCTGTTACCTCTGAGTTTATATGTGTTAGCAGACTGTTAGCACTCAGGAATTGGCTCTGGAAGTTAGGACACAAATCATGAAGTGCAAAATTGTCCAATATTTCCTCGGGATACTGAGCAGTGGAAATCAAAACAATCCCCTCTTTAAAAGTTCTGTGTTCCCTCCAAAACACCCTCTGTGTCCATGATGTCTGGGGCTGGGTCTATTCTCGACAATGGAACAAAGTAGCCAGTGTGTTGAACTGAGTGCGGCTACAGACCAGAGATCAAAGCACCCATCGCTGAACTACTGGCCACTGACTTACCCTGAGGGAATGTGTGTGTGTGCACGTGTGAGGGGGATCTTGTGTGTATGCCAGAATGCCTACAGCCTTCATTGCTGCCATCTGAATAAGCGCCCAATCAGGGTTAAAATGTGAATGAAATGCAGCCCATATAACCCTATTAATGCTCTATTTCCAAAGTAAATTTCCTCTCTCATTCCTCACTCCCTGGACCTACTCCAGGTACAGTAGTTGGTGCATTTCATAGATCCAGGAGGCTTGGCTGAACCTCTGTGGCCCATAGCGGCTCATCCTGAGTGGGGAGAGATGCTCTCAGCGCCTCCATCTTCACCCTGGTTATCTGCTTGTCTCTTCTCAGTTTCATTCAGCGTCAAGAATAATAGACCCATTGTTAGGGAGACACAAGCGACTCTAAATGCTCCCTGTGTCCGTCTGTATGTCTCCCTCTCTCACATTACCAAAATAACTGCTCCTTCCTGTGCGATACAGTCCAAGCTACAAGCTCACAAGTGCACGTCAGGGCCGAAATTCTACAAACACACACACCTCACCATGTGGCTGTCAGTGTATTTATATTGGAGGTTCCACTCGAGTAGTTCTCACCAGACTCTGACACAAACATGACACCCTCTTTGACCTATGGCCCCGTCTACTCCATGCAGCCTGATCCTTTCACACACTTTTAGTGCCACAGCAACTGATAACACTTTTGAATCAGTGTCATTGTGTGTGTGTGTGTGTGTGTGTGTGTGTGTGTGGTGGTAGAGGCAGGGCAATGACCTTGCAGCTGCACAGAAACCCATCTCACCAAGCAACATGGAGACTTTCCAAAACAGAGACCACTACATGCCTCCTTGTAAAAGTACAAAATCCAGCTTGTCCTCTCCTCTATCTCTTTTTTCCACTTTTTTGAGTCTCTTATTTCTTCCACACTTGGCTGCTTTATCAAGGTCAACTGGATCACAGTTTGTTTTGATGCTCCTTCAAACTGCATTTGTTACCAGGTCACCACCTCTCTTAGTGTGTGCGTCTGTGTGTGTGTGTGCAGTTTTAGAGGCAATTTAGCACAGCACCGAATCACACTAGAGGAACTCCACAGGGGGGGAGAAAGATGGAGGGAGGCACTGGGGAATCTGAATAAATAAAAGGTACTATAGAGAGTGTGAGGGAGAGAAGGAGCGACAGGCAGGAAACAGGAACTGTAGAGGATGGAGGGATGAAGGGAGAGTTCAGGTAGTGAAGAGAAAACACAAAAAAGCCATCTGCGCCTCTGACTGGGAACGATCCGGAGAATGTCTCTTTTTTTTGGACCTAAAATCATAAAAGCAACTAACAACATACTGAAATAACGTTTCAACTTTGAACTGACTTCTTTTCCTACTGAATACAAGTGCAATTACTACTCATTGGATTGTATATCATCATGTCAAAATTTGCTGTTTTGATTGTACATAAAATAATTGTTTTTCTAAGATTATTGAAACAAGAACCTGCAACATTATTATGTTCATACTGAGCGAAGATGAAAACCTGTTTGAAACCAATAACGACTTAATACATTTTTTTTTTGCTTTGACAGCAGTCCTCTCTCTGTCTCTCTTTGCAATAAGACATGAACTCACTGACCAGAGAGAGAGAGAGAGAGAGAGAGAGAGAGAGAGTGAGAGAGAGCTGGAAAGTGCAAGGTGGACAGATATAGCTTTAGCTTCGCAGTGAAACTGGGGCCATTTTCTGAGCCTTCTTTTATATGGAGGACTGTTGCAGTTCAGTGTGTGTGTGTGTGTGTGTCTTAGGTGATATATAGCAGTGAAGGTCGATGGGTTAAGTGCTCTGTTCTTGTCCAATGGCTGCTAAGGTCCTCTGTGCGTCTGCAGAGCTGATAGCTTTATCTGTCCTGCAGGCACCGCAGGATCAGGAGAGCGAACTGAAAGAGCAGATGGAGCAGTGCGCGTCATGCATATCTGGTTCGGCCATCAGTCCTTTGAAGTCTTATTTATTTAGGCACGTTGACTAAAAACACACCGCAATCGAAGATCAGAATTCATATGGTGAAATAATTACTTATAATCAACCACCACCCTGATGATAGATGTGTCTGGTGATAGACATAGTGCAAATTGTTTGGAGATGAACTGTAAAAGCTCAACAGTTAAAAGCCTGGATGGAAAAAATGGGCTGTTAGATGAAAACGTGGCATGTCAGCTCTCCAGGAAATTAATAAAATACAGCCTTTAATTTGCCTGAACATGTGTGCTCTTTAGAAATTTAATTTTGGTGTATTTTATTATACACATAAAAAAAAAACGTATCAGCCAGGAGACATTTAAAAGATTTAAGATAACCATGAGAGGGACAGAAAGTGTAAAAGAAACATATTTTCATTTTGAAGCGGAAAACATTAATTTCCATGTATGTATGATAAGTTATGAATCTCTGACCTCAGTCATTGTCTGCCTTTCTTGGGTCTGTTGTTGAGTTCAGTGACCTAAGAGCCACACCTCCTACACACACACAGTAACGCATGAATAAAACATTTGTTAAAATAGATCAAGGGTGTGTGTATGTGTATGTGATAATGTGTCACAAACAATAGATCACTGTCGAGTCACAAGGGATGAACGCCCTCAAATGTGTCTATCACATACAGCAGGCTTTATTTATTCATTGTCTGCCTGCATGCTCGTAACGTGACAGACTTTAGGTTATAATCATCTTTAAGATAAAAGTAGAGCATTTAACAAATTAATTGATTCACTGATCTACACAAAATTAAGTCCACAAGTAATTTGGTAATTAATTTGATAATTTAAAAAACCCCAACATATTTCAGCTTCTTAAATGTAAGGATTTTCTGCTTTTTTCTGTCACCAAATATTACACATCTTTGGGTTTTGGACGGTTTTGAACAAAGCAAAACCAAACCAAACCAAAACAGAAAAAGTGTAAAGTGACAACAAGACATTTGGGGACGTCGCAAAGATGAGGCAAAGATACTGTGTGAGCTGATGTCCTAAAGCCAAATGAAATCTAGTTCTTGTTGTTTGCTGATCTGGCAAGTGATACAGGAGTATCCACAGCCATACCACCAGACTACAGAGCAGCTACTTTCCTCAGGCTGTGAGACTCTTCCCTTCATGCTCTGCACTCCGACACGAAAACCTGTTTATTTTATAATGTTTATTTTTATTACTGAGTGTGTGCGTATGAGCACGGTCCATATCATGCTGCGTGTGTGCGTGTGGGTCATAAATCGCTGAGATTTAGGCCTTTGTGTTTGTGTGCGCGTCAAAATGATCCCCATCATTACACATTAGTGCTGTCACAACTCACACATCTCTGTGTGTACAGCTGGAAATGTTGTTGCGTGACAGTGATGAGGATCTTTGTTAAGCCATTATCTTCTAAAGAAAGTAATCCTAGACAGGTGAGAAAGCAACGTATTGTTATATAAGAAACGCACACACGCAACCATGTGCACACATTATACGCGTTTCAGATCGAAAGGAGATAGTGCACCTTGTTGTACCTCAAGCCGTGATCACACGTACGCACACCCACACACCCACACACATACACACACACACAGGGGCTGCTGATGCTAAATTAATGATGTGTATTATTTCCACCTGGCTGAGGCTCCTGTGCTGATTCACTGCACTGTCAGTGTTACACACAGCAGAAATCTCAAGCATATGGGTAAACACACACACACATGCACTGTGCATGCGCGATTAGGCTCCGCTGAAACATTAAACATGAAGTATGGTGTTTCTCTGAGCTCAAGTCTCCGATGTTAAAGGCATTTAGGGCATTGCAACACAGAGGGGGAGTAAGGGAGTTAAAGGTTGAGGGAGATTGTTTATATGAAACATTTAAAGCGACGCAGGATGAGGGGTGAGACAAAGTTCAGCCCTCTAGCAGCCCATGCTCTGCAACTATCAGGCCTGCTGGAGCTTCTGCGGGTGATGAGTGCCTAACAACAAGAGCAATACTTAGGAAATGTTGTCACACCAGCTCATTACACTCGAGATAACAGGAAACAAACTGTGGATTGAGTTTCATGGGGTGCTTGTGCAACAAGTATTAACTCCCCTGCAGGGGGAAACAGCATGGAGGTACAGTTTCAGCTTCAATTCGCAGTGCAAAGAGAAGCTTAACGTGGGTGTCACACTTGTCACTTCCCTTCAGGAAACTCTTGTCAGTCAACTTGATTAGATGTCAGCCTGAAACTGCCTCCAGTCAGAATCCCAAAGCCACTTCAGGTGGTTAAGTGGAAGGGGACAATATGTCTGCAACGAACAAATCAATGCTGATGTCGATTGGTGTACCTCAGGCTTCGGGCTTTACATTTCATACTGCTTTGCCTCTCGACTGTCACAACCCACACTCAAGTCACACAGAGCGACACTTGTGAAAACAGCTGTATAATGTAATTTGAGTCTGCGGAGGAGCCTCATCACGGTCTTCTCTCTGCTTCGGCTGAGAGTCTACACATTTATATCAGGAAGATGTCTTCCAACCTAGACATGAAGGGTTTGAAAGATGTTGGCATTTACTAGAAAGAGACAGAACATCAAAGATGTTTTGGATTGCACTATGGGAAACGCAGCTTCTGTAGCTTGATCCAGAGCATTGACTTAAGTCTGAATAGCTCAGCCTCTGCAGTATTGATTTTGGCCCATCTTTAAAAATCAAGGACATACAGCAGTTGCTAAATGTCTTTACAACAATATGATTCATGCAGTCATTTGTCATTTCCAAAGTCTGGGTTTTGAGTCTTAAATTACGCCCTTCCATTTTCCTTCCAGTTGGGCTTCTGGACACTTTCAGATAAGATTCTTCAGCAATTACTACATTTTGCAGAGTTGAAGCAATGAATCAGTTCTTCAGTTAGTTCACTGACAACAAATTACATGGCAACTGTTTTTTTCCCCCACTGTATCTCTTTTTGTTGCGAAACCTACGTAAATTCTCTGCTTGCAGCTTCTCCATGTGCTGGACGTCTTTGTTTTGCATGATTTTAAAGTGGGTTTCCTATCTGAAACCAGAGGCTGCAGCAATCAGACGTGTGTGTATTTCAGTAAGCAATGAACTGAACCATTCAAGTCATGCATCAATACATATTATCTCTCGCTCCCTCTGTCTCCCCCTCATAAGATTAACGCCTGACCAGAAATCAATACTCCCCACTCCCATTTCTGGAATGAAGCGAGTGAGAGGTTCTGCATTTCCTGGCTGTTTGCTCTGCACAGGCTCCGTGTGCACCGACTCCAGTCATAGATAAATGTTTTTAAGTTCAAAACAGAGTTTGACAGTGAAATCTGGAAACTACCAACACACACACAACTGTTTATCTCTAACGTGTTTAAGGACACGCCTGCTTTCACCTTCCCTGCTATGACAGGCACAAACACAGACATACTGTACATACATTACACTAAATAAATCCTATTTGCCTGCAGGGAAAAGATAATGTGGGCTTGACATTTAGAAAATATCTGTTGTGGAGGAGAACTGAGAAAGATATAGCTTCACACACACACACACGCACGCACACAGTTGTGCATTGCAACGATGGAGCATTAATGCTGTTTTCCTAAAGGCTGCATTACCCACAACCTTTTTCCCTCCCCCACACTCAGACCCTGTGTACAACCTGATAGCTATATGCTCATATCTTATTCTGCATACTTGTCTCTTTGATGGCATTAACCATTATAATCTTGTACATTTAAGGATGCTCCCCAACAAATACGCCTCACTTTTTTCTTTTTTTTAGCTTCTGCTGCTCTCAGTGTTTAGTTTTGAAATGAAATATTAGTTTCATTGGATAATTAATGCAATATTCTTAACCCAGTGCTGCGCTTTTGCATTAGAAATCTTAAATGAAAGGACTGGAAGATGTAACTGTGACACTGATTCAGTTTGTGCTGTGGAAAAATCCCCCTGAAAGACTTGTCCTTGATAATAAGGCTTGGTACTGCCATGAAGGAATGAAGACACAGTAAGACTGCGTGTTGTTTCAGATTTTTTGAAACAACACACCAGCAATCCCATGGGACGTTTGCCTGACGTAAAGTAAATGAGCAAAAGTCTGATTTAAAAGAGGAACTGCCTGATCTTTAACAGATAGACCGAAACTGTCGTTAATCTACAAAGACCCAATATTTACACTACAAAACAGCCTTTGTGTTGCATGTGTAAATACAAGCTAATAATGGATAGAGGTTGCAAATGTTGGAGACAACACTGGCTCCTTGTTATGCACAGTTCTGCCCAGTGTATATTTATCATGTAGATGTAGCTGGGCCCACCTCAGTGGAGGGTCAGTAGATGTTGCTTACTGTGCACAGCATTTATTTCCATGGGATCCGATTAATGTTAATAGAATCCTGACACGTACAGACTCAGGTTGAGCATTACCAAAGCAACACGCGCACGCACGCACACACACACACACACACACACAAGAATAAACACTTGAACACAGCATGTCCAGTCGTTAATCATGTCAGAGGGGTTGCCTCAATCCATTTATCTATCCCTTCACCCTTTTCTCTCTCTCTCTCTCTCTCTCTCTCTCACACACACACACACACACACACAGTGACAAATTGCTGACATAGGTAGAAAAATTCCTGTGTCCCAGTCTCACAAGTCCAACTCCCTTACCTAATTTCATATATCTCCCTCTTTTTAAATCTCTAAGGTCACAATCTTGCATAAACTCACTGTGAGCGTGTCTGTGTGCTTGTCTGCTTGCATCTTCATGTGCCCAGGTCTAAAGGTCATTTCCCACGATGCCCTGCATCTCCAGGCTCCCCTGTGACGTCATTGTCACTCTGGGCGACAAAAGGAAATAAGGAGGCGGGGTTTTCCTTCCTGACCCCATCTCTAATACAATGGCTAGCGCAGGAAAAGCTCTAACATGGGTTTATGCAAAATCTGTGTGTGTGTATGTAAATGTGTGTTTGTCCTCAATGCTTTCTGAACTCCACTCTGCTGTTCACACAAGCAACAGCGTGGAGAACTAAGTCTGATGTCCAGGTGTCCTTGGGGCAACAGAAACAAATGCATTAAGGTTTTGGTTCAGTTTGTTAAGCACCATATTTCCCGTTACAGCGTTTCAGGAGAAAAAAAAACTGAACCAAAAGCGAGACAAATGTCATTGTGGTAAAAATATACCAACTGACTGGCAGAGGAAGTAAAGTAAGATGCACAGAAAATACAGCAAAGACCTCACTATTACCAATTATGGGAAACTGGCACAAATCAAGATACCACTGGCAACACATTCAGAGGGAACAACCCATTGACTTCCAGTTAATTGATCTTGCCAGGTTTAAAGGAAACAAGTTTGGCTGCTCTTTTGTGCTTCTCTTGTAACTCGCTTGATGTGGCTCTTCTCAGCAACTTCGTAATAATGCAGGCGTGCCAACATGTACAAGGTCACACACTCACGCAATGGAAATGTATTATTGGTTTTCGATTCACAGAATTAAACGCCTTGTGTTTCAAAAAAAAGGAGCAAAGAGGTTTTAACACTTCCGTGTGTGAGCGGATTCAAATGTTGCCGTTTCCTGCTGCAAGAAGATGCTGACCACCACAGTTTACAAGATCAAATTAGGCCCTCTTGGGACATGCACAGCTCTGAAAATCTGCCAATGGAAGGAGATAAATAGGAGAAAACACAAATGACCTTCTGATCATCATGCACTTAAGTCCAGCTAAGAGAATACTACAAACTACAAAAGGATTGCACTGCAAATTGTGTTTCTAAAACCAGATTTGTCATTTTTTCTAAACAATTTCAACCCTGTTTTAAAATGAAAAAGATCAAATCATCGGAATTTTTTGGGAAGTAAAGAAAAGGTTTAACTTGATAATATAGGATTTGAGGAGACACTCTTACACTTACATAAGGTACATTTGCCCTAAGGCTGTTATAGAGAACCCGTATCCCCAGGTACTACCTGCCCCCTCACTCATTCACACATACCTGCAGGACCTGCTCTACAACTTATTAGTGTGTGTGTGTATGTGTGTGTGTGTGTGTGTGTGTGTGTCTGAGTGTTGTGAAACACTCCTAAAATTGGGTCAGCTCAGGGGGGTCAATCATCAGCCAGGACCTGCCAGGTTGTTGCAGTGCCCAGAAACCAGATCAAGAAGAGAGACGGAGAGAAGGAGGGGGCCAGTTTATGCTTGTGGTGATCCAGCCGTACTCTAGTGTCAGGTAGCTAATTGCATTACACTCCGTCTTTTCCTGGAATGCAACTTTTACAGTGGCAACATCCTCCATGTGTTTCCTCCAAAGTGCCCGCTGACTTACAAACATTGTGGAGTTGGATTTGACCTCCTTTTCTGAATGAATCACCCTCAGTGACTCTGCTTACACCATCGAGCTCAGCAGCAGAGTGAGACTGGTGATTTATCTTTCATAACTTAGATCACTGCATTGATTTTACTTGTTTGCTGCTTTGTCTCTACTAGAATCAGTGGTTGGAACATGCCGGTTACATAAGGCTGCACAAATGTGCAGTTAATAATACTGTCAAGGCATGCATTTATATATATCATCATTATCCAACAACGGAATCAGAAATGTTGCACCAATCCTGCTTGAAAATCACCTTTAGTTTCTTAAGAAATCATCACCTGTTTATTCACCAATATGAAACTGCAGCTCACATCCACTAAATATTGAAATCAATTTACTTAAATTGTGTAATAATGTAAATCGATCTCATTATCAATCTAGGAAGATACCTTATTTTTTGAAATATGAGCATGCTGCAGAGCAGGATATTGCTCCTGCAGGTGCGCTGAGCGGCCTGTTCATTAACCTGTTTTGCATGCTATCACCATGGTGCCAAAGATCACTCTGTTCTGTCTTCTGATTGGCCCGGCTTGTGTGCTGCTTTGTTGGCACAGGGAGGCGTGAGTCAGCACAGTGCAGCATCACAACACGTAAGATTTACGTTCCCTTCAGCTGCTTTTCTGCAGCTAAACTACAACCCATAACTCCAGCCGGCTGAAAGGAGCTCTCTAAACTGCGGCTGGGTTGAAAGGAAAAAAAAAAAGAAGACGCGGCAGCCAGGACTTTATAAAGTATTGAAAGGATGAGTCTCATTACATCCTCCCCGAGCCTGAGGAGACACTGTGCTGGAACAAAAACTCTGCAGAGAGCTGCTGTGTCATTACGTAATCAGCACCAAAGATCAGTCATTCATGTGTGAGGACAGCGAGTGTGTCGGGGTGGGGAGCAGAAAAGCACAGACACTCACGCGCACAGACACGCACAAACAACAAAATGTGCACTTTGAAATCCATAAAAAGGCATGTGGACAAAGCGCATGTCACATACACACACACAGCAGTGCACTGTAATGATACTGACATGGACAGCAGCGGCCTCCGCTGCAGATCTAATTGATATTAACTTTCCAAACAAAGACGGCAGATCTCAGTGCTGTCAGACTAAATAAAAATGCACTCCTCCCTTTTTCTTTCTCTCTGTCTCTTTCATCTCCCTCTCAGGGGACAGGTAGTTTCTTAAAATTAAATCACCTCTCTCTTTCTTCTCCCTACAGTGTGACTTTCCCCTCAGCCACCTCTCTGTGTCAGCGGCGGCTCCAGCCACTGTGTAAGCCAGCAGGGGTGGTCGCTCTCATCTAATAAGCCCCTGTCACACAGATTAATGCCCGCTGATGATAAATCCCACCCCCCACCCCCCCTCGGAACGGGTCGAACCAACTGTCTGCTTGATTAAACCCAAAGGGAGAGACAGAGCGGGTCACACAGCAAGAGAGCGAGGGAGAAGGAGAGACGGACAGAGGAGGAAAAAGACTCCTCTTTTCATCTCTCCTCCTCTCGGGTTGCCATCGGTCTGCAGGACACGACAGCTCGTCTTGACTTCCTGCCCTTGTTTCTCATCTTTCTCCGCTCTTGCCATCTACTTTCATTTTTGATAAGAAAATGTTCTCTTCGCTCTTCTTCCTCTCTCTTTGTACATTTTCCTCCCATTCTTACCCAACATCTATTTTCTTCTTTTTACCCCCTGTCTTCCTTCATACTCTTTGCGGTCTGATCCGCTCTCACCCTCTAACCGTGGAAACGCTTCACCTGTTTTTTCAAGGCACCATCATCTCATTCTTTAAAATGATTCTGTATCTGATGATCTGTATCTATCTAGCCATAAAAAACATGATATTAATATTTCAGATACTACATACATTGTTCAATTTTTCTCAAACTTGATTTTCTGTACTAAGGTATAGCTACTCCACTATAACTGCTTTAACTTTTAAAATTCAGTTTATCCATCCAATTCATATGATCCATTAATACAGAATCATGCATTGTTACATATTAAACTACCCAAAGATATATTGGGCAGTTAAAATGAGCTCCTACAACATTAAAGCACAGTTTACATATTAATTAATACATTGATTATAATATAGCAACATAATAAGCACCTTTACCTTTGACACTGAGCTCATTTGTTTGTAAATGTTTCTATATTTTACTGAAGTAAAACTTTGAATACAGACTTTTTACTTCTAGTTGAGCTTTTAATTTGCTTAAGGCGGTCATTTGAATACTTGCTCTGCCGCTGCTTGGTGGCTGACATAGATATGCAGATACAAAATATCTGTGATAAGCCAAATATCAGGAAATAACATCAGCCATGCTCATGCGTCAGTCAAACTCTGTTGAATAGCCAAACATGAAAACAACAAAACAGCAGAGTGAGGTTAGGAGGCCAGCTTCAGAAGAGGGAAACAGCTATTCTAATCTTCTGTACCCCCTGCCTTCACAATCACTAAAAAGGCCACAAATCCTCTTGTTCACTGCACTGGCTCCACAGTAATAAAATCCCTGTTCACCACCCAAACAATCATCTGGCAGGTCTGATTTGGGTTTTTTGTGTGTGTGTGTGTGTGTGTGTGTGGAGCATGCTTGCATAACGCACACACAGATGAACAAATACTCGTACACATTGGAGCAATGAGTGACCCAAAACAAAACCAGAAGAATTCCAATGGAGCTGCACCGCCCTGTCGAGGTCTATTTATTTATGCGTTACGACACACACGCACGCATACACGTGGTTGCACCTGTATGTGGGAACGCACCTGGAGGGAGGAGCACAGATCCGCCCTGCGAAGAGACACTGAAGCAAAACAAGAGGATGGAGACAGAGCGTTCTTGACGAACAAACAAGACGGAAGACTCTTTAGAACAGAACGAAAGCTTTAAGCCAGGCTGGGTGCAAGTCCGTGTGCGTGTGTGGTGTAGTGGCTTTTAGCTGCACCTCAACCTGCTGATCAGCTTTTATGTGCGTCCAGGGAAGAGCTATTACTATGAACAATAAATCAGCATTTAAACTGTGTGTGACATATTCAAACAGTGATGATTTCAGCAGGATTTCACAGCTTTTGAATATACCAGAGTATATGTCAGGTTTCAGTTTCCACTGAATCTGTCTAAAACAAAATGTTAGCGTAGCTCGGCCCGACAGCTTCCTCTTTCTCGTCTCCCCAGTTATTTTCATAACATTAGCAGTGCATGTTACTTGACATCTTTATCAGTGGTTGATAGCTGCGAGGCCAAAAAAACAGCAGGGACTGCTTCACAATGGCTGGGTTGGCCTGCTGACAAACCGTCAGCTTACACACACACCCCCAAACACACACACAGCCACACACATAAGCACAAAACCACTAGACTGTTTTCAAAACACGTGAAAATGCGCCATAATGTGAGCACAGTGTAAAACGTCACACCGCATGCACGAACACAAACACGCCTCATAAAGGGCGAGGTGAAGCCCGGTTGTGTGGTTCATTCATGGAACCTTCATGAGGGCTCTTCATACTCTACATGATAACACGGCAACATGTAGATCCTCATCACACAGCATGTATGGTTCTTGTGGAGGCCAACACATACACAAACACACACGTCAGCACACAATTCAAGCTCGCCTAAAGCAATCCACTAAAATAACAGGCGGTAAAAAGGTTAGAAGTGAATTATTGACTAGTCCATTAGCTTTCTCTCATTCTGCCCTCTATTCCCTATCTGTCCTAACCAAACATGTTTCAGTCTACGTTGCTTTCAACCTGTAGTTTGCAATCTCTGCCAGCTGAAAGTAAAAACACAAACACACTATAATGTTACGTCATCTGCATTGTTAGCGTTATTAAACTGGCAGATTCGGTGCAGTTGAACTTGCAAAGGCAAAGTCTGCTCAAACCAGTGACGGTGCAAAGTTAGCAACTGAATTTAAGTATGAAGTGACATTTTTTCACAGTGTGGGATCGTGTTTGCAGCCGTTATTATCATTTTCATTGCCTTTATATGCCACAAATCCCAGCCTTAAGAGCAACACTGAAGTTCTAAAGCAATCAGTTGTACTTGACAACAATGGTGACGTGCAAACTCCCTGTCCACTCACAATGCAAAGCAGTCAGGCTGACTAAAACAAACCAACAGTCCCAATACCCGGACTGTACTCTATCTCACTGCTCACCCCATCAGTGTCTAACAACTTCTAAGCTGCTAATTTGCCTATTTGATTCCTGGTTAACCTTCAGCTGACGTGCCGGCGTCTTCTATCTCATGTTTTCCACCATAAATGGTGTTGAGAATGACATTTATAGAGGAATGGCGCCTCTGAAGCTGAATGAGTGCAGCGCTTTTTATGACCCGCTCTTCACCTTCAACTGTCATCGCCACCACTGACAGCGTGCATGTGTGCATTCTGTGAATGTGCACATGCTGGAAACCAAACACAGGAAAAACAAATATATATATATAAAATATATATTTCTGTGTTTCGTTTCCTGTGTGTGTGTGTGTGTGTATATATATATCTAACTAGGTTTTAAAACATAGAATTTCACACAATATCCGTCAGTTGAGCTGGTTTCCATTTTTATTTAATTCCTTCACCTTACTGTTTGCATGCAGGGACTCTCATCTCCTTCAGCTGAAACCACTCACTTCTTTAACTCACTTCACCTGCTGGAACTGAATGCTTGCAGTGTTAAAATCTGTATTAAGGACAGGACTTTTACAGAGGAGAGCACAGTACATGGTGTAGATCATTCTTGTGTGTTAGGGAGATAATTTACACAGGTAGGTACATAACAGCTCCCTGGGCCCCATAAATAAGCCATTAATGCTGTTAATCATTAAGGCAAATAACACAAAAGCTTCATCATACGAGAGCACATGTACCAGGCTAACATGTCTGCCCACTGGTGTGTGTTTGCTGACATGTGTGCAACTAGGTCACATAAGTAAGATCTGTTTTCCTATTCTCACACACACACACAAACACTTCCTCTGCTCATAAACACACACCAGATCCTGCAAGCACAAAGCAGGTGTGCGTTTCTGTAAGAATCAAACACACATGGACGCACTCAGACAGTCGCAGAGGAGAACATTAACACCCCGTCAGTGGTTCTCTAAGTAGCCACCTACCAAGTGCATAATATCGGTACACAGACACAAACACACACATAAGCTTTAGACAAACTCATTATCAAAGTAAGTCACATTAGGTTCCAAACTACAAGCTTATTCCCTGTTCTTCTTAAGGGCACACACACACACACACACACACACACATGCACAGCTTGACCTAACCCATATGTTTGAATGGGATAAGTCCACATCACCTCTTAGTGTCTTTAATGCATTAAGTCTTTTCTTTCAACTCCCTATTAGTGCAATAGCCAGGCTCTGCACACACACACACACACACACACAATCCCATTAACAGATTGCTGTCCATTCAATACCTGTTAGTTCAGTGGCTGGAGGCCTCCATGAACTACTTTTAAACGGATGCAGGCATTTGTTTGAGCCGGCATCGAGCTCCAGTTGAATGGCTGCACATGCAAACCGATCAAGTATTTTGAAAGCAGACTATTACAGTCAAATAGCAAACAGGACACACTATATGGACCATGAGGTCAATCGGACCTCATACATTGTATTTAATGTGCCCTTTAATAAGTTCATTCTAAAGACTAGGCAGATATTTTGTCTTTGACAGAAAAGAGAAATGTCCTCTTATTTGTAATTTTTTGGTGACTGTTGTTTTTGATTAATTCATTATTATTTAGTCTATGAAACGACAGCAAATCATCATTCTTAAAAAAACAGTTTTAAACACCAAAAGCTGAGAATGCGGAACATCTTCACTTGTTTGAAACAAACACAGATCTCTTTTCATCATTGTGATAAAGCAGGTTTTAGACAATCAGGTTTTAAAATCATTCATCATAAGAAGCATCTTAACGCATGAAGGAACGCTTTATCCTTTATTAAAAAAATTTAAACTCACCATATTTGGAAATATTTCATTTTCATTACACAGTTCAGTCATTAACATAAAGTATAAGCACTGCTTTGGATCATGTCCCTTTACACCACACAGGACGATATCCGTTATCTGTTTCAGCAAAAGTGCCTGCAATTTCCATATACATGCATTTTGTGTGTATATACCCACATGCATTTGTACCTCAGTGCCTTTGTAACATACGAGGCAGCATGATATTAATCTAATCTGGACTGCCGGGATCTTGTTATCATTCTGTCCCATGTGGACAAGGGGGCTGTTATATAAAAGCACTTAAGCTGATGAGATTGCTTATAAGACGCTGGGCGCTGTGATGTCATGATGCCATCTGACTGGACTCTCCATGGTGTGCCGTCACAATGGAAACCTATAACTTTAAACCATAATTGGATCAGGCTCCAACAGTTTCATGACGGAACCGTTTCACATTGTGTCTGACATCACAGGTCACAATACACTGTATTAAAACTGTAGATAGAATAATAGCGTTTCTACAGACACAGTATTTCAGTATGCATTTTATCTCTTTTAAGTTAAACAACCCAACAAGAACTGTGTTTTCTGTCATTTTTATTGTTTAAATGATTGTTGGTTAGCTTTGATCTGCACCATGCTCCATTCAGACAAAGCTGAGTTAATGTGTGCGCGCCGTGACGCCACCGTCTCTGTCTGTGAAGTGCTTTGTAACGTCGACATGCTTTCTAGATCGGTGTGATAATGCTTTTAGGAGGTTTTTCCTGCTTTAGTGGTTACACACAGACAAAGACACACACACATACACACAACCACACATTTTAGGCAGCCTGTCTTCCATTGTAATGTAGAGCTAAAAGATGAAAGTATGGTGTCTGTCTGGCTCTAAAGAACCTCTCCCTCTTTTTCTGTATTCCCTCTGGACGCGCACACACGCACAAAATACACATACAGGCTCAGCAGACACCTCAATTATGATAATGTGGATCAGCATTAATGTATCCTTACAGCGCGGCTGGCTTTCAACAATGTTACGTGTGCATGCGCGTGTGTGTGTGTGTGTGTCCCAGACAGCAGGAGAGGAGGGGCAGCTACTGTATCTCATTTAACACAGGTTACTCCCTCCAGGAAAGCAAAATGCTGAGGCCTTCAGCATTTCTACCTTCATGCACACACACACACACACACACACTATAAACAAATACACACACACACTTATGCACACTGTTAAAATGGAAGTTTCTCATGGGTGCAGGGAAGGGAAATATGGACAAACAGAAGGATGACAAGATTGAGAGAGATGCTGGAGCCGGTGTCTGCTGGGAGAAAGATCAAGTAGGACAAAGAAAGGGACAACATGAGAGAAAGACAGAGAAAATGAGGATTCTTGTGCTTTATTTTCCAAAGCACACAGGCCCCAGTGAGATGAACCCACTGTGTGTTTTCCTGCCTGTGCGAATCTCAGCGTCAGCCAGTTTCAACAGCCCAGATGGCCACGAATTTGAGCAGAAGAAACTCAAGATTATACAATCCAAACAATGTAAAACATTGGGAATACATCATAATTCGCAGACAAAGAACATGCAGCAGAGCGAGAGCGGCCCCGCAAACTTAGAAGTCATGAAAAGAGAATGTCTGAAGAACCAAACTGGTCAGAAAACACATACAAAATATCTATGTACACAGTAAAGAGCTAAAAATCCTCTCATTTGGCTGCACTGGTCCACCAATGTCCACTACTGATGGACTAAAGGTGTTGCAGCAATAAAAGAGCACAAGGATCATTTGTGAAAATGCCTTTCGGTCAGTTCCCAACAACTGCTCCTCCTGAAAAAGGGGTCTCCCCTCTCTCCCTCTGCAGCTCTTTCATTATAACACTGATGTTTCTTCCTCCTCCTTCTTCTCCTCCTCGTCTTCCTTCCTTCTCCTCCCCCCTCCTGCCTCCTTCCTCCTCCTGCTCTCCCTCCCAGACTCTCTCCCCCCTGTAATTACCACCTCAGACTCCAATTAAAAGAAACCACAATAAAGAGAGCAAAGGAGGGAGACCGAGGGGTGGTAAGGGAAAGAGAGCTGACGGGGTGGGTGGGGGGGATTTAATGAGAGGTTTGTCCAAACACACAGATACACACACAAACACACACACACACACACACACACACACTCCAAAACTAGCAGCATATGCAGGTAATACAGCATTTCAAAACTCTGTGTGTGTACGTGTGTACATCAGCATGTGTGGACATGTATGTGTAAATGTCTGCACGCATGTCCATTTGTGTGTGTGCGTGTGTGCGTGTGTGTGTATATGGGTGTGTGTATGTCAGTGAGAGGGACTGCTGACAGTTTTTCCTTTGTGCTTGGCCCCTGCCTGCTTCCTGCCATTAATGTTCCCAGTTTGACTCTGCTTTCCTTAACAGCGCACACACACACATGCAAACCAAATTGAAAAAAAAAAAGGAAGAGGCAGAAGGTCAATATGCAGACAGGATGACAAAAAGCCAGAGGAGAACTGCAGATCAACAAGTTATGGAGAGAGAAAGAAAGCAACACAGTCAATATTTGCTCCTAAATATCACCGGTGTGTGTGTACGCGTACACACTCACACACTCACACACGCGTGTACGAAAATATTACAGAAGACACACTCTCTCTGCAGCGGTGGAGGACACTAACAATCAATAAACACAAAGTAGGAACAGCAGGGTAGCCCTTACTGTCAAGCTGTCTCTGTGTGAGGGTGTGTGTGTGTGTGTGTGTGTAAGAAAGAAATGGGCCTCATGGTTGTGTGCCAACTAAGACTGCCAAACACACACACACACACACACACACACACACACACACACACACACTGAGTGAGAGAGAAAGAGTAAAGAGAGGTGGTTTGATTTACTGGGCTGCCAAAGAGAGAATGGGCACAATATACAGAGAGGAAATAGATGTCTATTCTTTACACACACACACACACGCACACACACACGCACACACACGCGCACACACACACGCACGCACACACACACTAGCCTCAGACAACCTTATCAGTTTATCTTTATATAGAAGATGCATTACTCAGCCTTCCCCTTTGAAGACTTCAGAGTGTGTGTGTGTGTGTGTGTTCCAGACAGGAGTCACTGTGCTGACTTTATGACCAGGTGTGTTACCTTGATCATAGCAGGAGCAGTAACTTGCTCTGCATGGCACACCAAACACCCTGTGGTGTGTGTATTTTGCATTGAATACACACACACGAACGTACACACACACACACACACACACAGGCACACGCTCACTTTCCCAGCTTCATTGAACTGTAAATTGAGTAAATAAACCTACGGTATGTTTCTATTTTCTCTGGAAACCGGTTTGACCGAAGTGTCTCATGTCTACGACTGTGAGCCAGCTCGACCTGATGGTACAGGCCTGGCGGCAGGTGGAATTTCTGAGCAGTCAGCTGAGTGTGTGTAATTAGCCGGTGTCCCATATATTTATGTTGTTATCACCTGACTAATGAGGCATCCTAATATGATATGGGGTGCAGAAGAAGCATTGACTATCAGAGTGGTAGCGAGTATCAACAAAGCTAGGTGCATTAGCTGGTGCTCCATAAACTTCAGGGGACATTGAACTGAGAATTCAAACATGGGGCAGATACTAGCTGCTGTGCTCCCGTTAAACTTCCATCCCTTCCTGGATATTTTCACAGTTTTACTATACTATAAACACAAATACATTTAGGAATATTCAAATATTGGATAATGCAGCAGAACCCACCATCAGGCTTTTACCACATCAGTTGATATTGTGGTTTAAATGTGCATACTTCCAAACAAGAACACCAAAGGTATCCCCAAAGGTAACTGCTCATTCTGCTCAGCTGATAATCCAGCCTTAAACTCAGACCACCATGAGGCGGTGCGATACAGTTTCATGCACCAGAATGCCTCGAGTTAAGCTCGGTTCATACCTGACACCACCATAACAGCAGGTGGATGTATCATACATGATCAGGGCTTATCCTGCTTTAATTATACTCCCCTTCAGGAACTCTGTTTACAGTCTCCAAGTGACGGTGGGCTGCGCACATGCTCATTGGACTAAGTTACAATCAGGTAACTTCTGTTTTCAGAGAGCTGCCGTAGAATGGTGTTGGCGTGTTTGCCAAGTGGAGATGGATTTGTGAGTTATTTGCTGTTACTGAAAAACAGCAGATTAGTGAGCCTTTCTTCAACTTCCTTAATGTTGTATTCACTATCAACAGTCGGCGTTACACTCGAGAGACTTGTGGGGGGAAAGAAGCCCACACAAGCAGCTCACATGACCAATCACAACTCTTGCAGGCTGCACATGGTAGCTGTAGCGGCTGTAGCCACA
Source organism: Datnioides undecimradiatus (assembly GCA_008933995.1). NCBI lineage: Eukaryota > Metazoa > Chordata > Actinopteri > Lobotiformes > Datnioididae > Datnioides > Datnioides undecimradiatus. The sequence continues at coordinate 1,225,868 of WARS01000065.1, forward strand.
ATAGTAACTGCTCGTTTATTGCTGTCATCCGCTTATTTACAAGAAATTCAAAGCAATGCATTATAGGTTTGTAAGAAAGAATTGCAGTAAGAAAGAAAGTATCTACATCTGGCTTTGGGTGAGGAACCAATATATTTCAATGCATTTATCCCCAATATCCTTTATCCATGCTAATGATGCAAGTTAAATGAAAAGCAAAATAATCTTCCTCACCCTAATGACAGAATATTCTGTTTTCAGTCATTTCGTAGGTGAGTAGGCAGGTGAGTTCGCACAGGAGCAACTGTAAAAAAGTAGTAAAATTGTAATTTCAAAGACATTTCCTCTGCATCCAAACTGAATTTACTGAATTTCCCTCAGGATTAATAAAGTATCTATCTATCTATCTATCTATCTATCTATCTATCTATCTATCTATCTATCTAAACTCAGCAGTCTGCACACGGTGGCTTCTCACAGCTTCCAACTGTCACAGAAAGTAAAAATGCCAACAACCACAAATCTGGAGGAAGCTGACTGCTCACTACTGCCAGTGCGGCCCTGGTGTGGAGAGTCTGGCCACAGACGGAGCTGTCCAGCTTTTAAACAACCTCCTCTGACACAAACACTGCGGCGACAACATCCTGCTCATGTAGCTTTATATTTGATTGTGGCTTCTGGAGATCGATGACCTAAAAACAAGCAGATAAGGTGTGCGCCTGTTTGTGTGTGCTTCTGTCTGGGAGGAAAGAGACACACAAAGTATAGTATTCCACTCACGAGAGAGGAGAGGGAAAGGAAGAGGTGTGTGTGTTTCCTTCCTTCCCTTTCCCTTAATGCTGACACAACCTGTGCAAACAGCAACACACACACTCAAATCACCTTACAACCTACAAGTCTTTACATAATTAATCAGAATTTAATTAAATCCATAATCACTCTGAGGATCTTCTTATTGTGGCTGCGTGTGTGCGTGTGAGTGTATATGGGTGTGACCTTGAAAAAGCCAACAGGTTAAGTGGATGCTGTCGGTGCTTCAGCATGAACAATGTGACCCCTTCAGACCTCCGACCTCGTCTTAAACCTGTGACGGCCATCACCTCCTGTCTGCCTGGTCGGTTTTGTCCTGGACTGGATGGATCAATGACAATCTCTTTCTTCAGTTACTATCAGTGTCTGCTCCATTTTGCAACGGCTTATCAGATCTGTTTCACTTCTTCTTCTCTTCCTATTAATTCCACTCTCCTTTCCCGCCTTTTCAGACATTTTTTCCTCAGGTCATCATGTCCCGATGTCAAAAACCAGCCATGTCCAACGCTCATTTGTTCTGGCCCCTTCCCGTTCTCCTTTACTTCACCTTGACTCAATGAATAATAATCAATAATGATTGATATGACTGACAATGGTCCCACTCAACAGTCAGCAACATTGTCATTCAGTCAGTGGCGTCGCCTCTTAAAAAGGAAACAGTTCTCATATCAATTCAAGACTTCACCACACAAAGTAAAGTTTTTAACTCAAACTGCCTCTGGGGTCGTCCAGGTTTGATTAAAATACTAAAAGGCTTCGCTTTAAGTTGAAATTTAATAGAACAAGGGGTGGAAAAAAAATAAAACTCTTAAGCTTAAGTGTACCCTCTGTGTCGAAATGCTGAAAATTGTTCGCTATGCATTATAATTGGTTTCAACTTGCTTTCTATCTGATGGGATTTTCAAACAAGCAAGGGCTAGAGGGGAAGAAGATGAGGGCAGAAAGCAGGAGTGAATCCCAATGAGCTGATGATATATGCCTGAGTTGCGCACTGCAATCATTTCTCCTGCAGCCCTTTGCAGGTAATACATACTGAACGCCAGGCACATTAACACACACACACACACACACACACACTCCGTACTAAACCTCTGAAAACTTTAACTCCGGAAACAGCCTTTTAAAATGCCGTATTTCACGTCACATTTCACAAGATTTTTATGAACGGGGGAGTGAGAACAAAGCAGGAGGAAGCAATGAATGAACGAAGGAGGAAGGAAAATTCCACCAAACCACCTACAACAACAGCAAACCATGTCGCTGACCTTCACGAGCCTCGTGCTCTTAACTCACACTCACTGAAGGTGGGGAGAGATGCAGAATTAGGACTGAGTGGGGAAAAAAAAGCCACCAAGAACCCCAATCATGAAATCCTCCTGGGAATGCGACAGAGGGAATCTGCTTGCGTCGACTGTGTGTGTGTGAGTGTGTGTGGCCTTTGACATCTGACTCGGTCTGACCTTTACTCTGACAAGCTCCACTCACAGGAGTGCCTGTGTGGGCTGACCGTTCACAAACAACGTGGGCGAGTGCATGGACAACTATGTACGTGTACTCTGCTAATGTCATTCTCAGAATCATAGACAGTGTCTGGGCTTCACAGAGAGCGCATTTATGAGCAAGAGCGTATGAGAAGCTAATGAACTTTGCTGACGAATGTAAGAGCGAGGGAAAATTTCCCCGAGGTGGCCGAAGACAGCATTGGAAATAATGAGCATTTACTCCTCTGAGCCTTCTTATAGTCATTTACTTCTCTTCTGTTTTCATGGTTAACTAACTTTTGGCTAAATAATTCACCATCAAAGCACTTTTTCCACAAATGACTCACCCAGAATATTAAATATAATTATATTAATGTAGAATATAATTAAAAAAGTTTTCTTGGATGTATAACTTAACAAATAACAGCTTTCACCAGCCTTGCTTTTGTTCTAGGCTTTTTCTTAGTTTGAGGTTCAGCTTTAGCTTCTTGGTGTCTTCTTCCCTGAGCTTAGCATCAGCGGAAAAGAGAAAACTATGGGAGGATTTTGAAGATAACAGAAAAGGTAAGAGAATAAAAGAAACCGGTGAAGCGAGAGGGACAAAGAAACTAGAGAAAGAAAAATAATAACATGCAACAGGAACAAAGTGATTTAAAGTTGTGAGTCAGACTGCGGTGGCAACTTTGAAACCACTTGAGATATATCTGATCGAGACAAAGCGAGATATAGATAGGAAGGCGGGTTTTAAAATGTGCAGCCTTCCGTATGCACTCAAGCTACAGCCAGCAAAGAGCTAGGGCTTATCATACAAAACTGCAAGAGGCGCTAAGAGCGTTTCTGATGCCTTTCTCCATTCCCATGGCACCACTCAACTCCACTAGGCCCCATCAACCACACTTAGAAGGAACAAGAGGGATGGGGGCTAGAAAAGACTGGCATGGAAACAGACAGAGGAAGAATGGGATGCAAGGATGAGGAAGAGGAAAGACTGTTCTCCTGTCTTTGGATAACCACTCCATACTCCCTGGTGGGAGACAACAATGCAGCCTCAACCCAAACACATAATCTACTGTAGTCCACATGCATTCTCACAGGCGAAGCCCTGTTCAGACAGTTTAGTGGTTACACTCTTCCTGGCCCAATCCCAGGGCGTTTTGGTGATATGAAAATACGCAGTAATGAGAATGTTGTGCACGGGGATCCCTCCAAACAGGACATCTTTGACCAAATGTCAACAGCATAAAAGTCCCATATCACCCATGGAGTAAAGTCAACATCATCTGTAATGTATATCATGTAAAACCAGTCGGTTTCAAGACCGTGACTGTGGAAAATGTTTAGAAAAGCACAGGATGAAAGGAACTGTGACTTCTGGATGGAGAGAAACACATAATAACTCAGTTCAGGCTAAATGATCGACAGTTATAGTGGACGTGGGAAACTCATTTGAAACGAAAACCCTCCTCCGGTGACGTCATGAAATATTTATGCATTTTATGAAACAACAGTTTCACAATGCAGTTATTGTCATCAGCTTTCAAAACCGATCAGTTCACAAGATGCTTCAGGCTTTAGCGTCGGAGCTGAATCCTTTGCTGAAGGAAAATTATGATCAACACCTCGTCTGAAATCTGTTTTACTCTGAACTATACCTGATCTACCTGCGGAGCTATCGGATGATATTAAGTACATAAACTCGCCACGTGACAAAGGGCAGAACCAGTTTTCTTTACCAAGAAGATTCAGCTGAACTGAGAATTCATTTAAGCTTGACAGCCAGAAAAAAACATTGGCAGCGGTTGCACCAGTTTCCCACTCATCCTTAAAGTTGGATGCTTCCTTGTTTTCCTACCAGTTTTAACTAATGTGAAGCAACACTTTTACCTAGCACATACAATTCATGACAAGCACAGGCCAGACCAGACTGCAAAGCCCCCACCCACTGTTCAACAGTATTCAGCAGAATTGGGGCACTAACTGTATTTTCCAGCCTGCTTTGATTAGTCTTTGTTATAAGGGACTTCCATCCATCCACCCACATGCACACACACAGTTCACCGCAAGCCAAGTGTAAATGTTGGCACTAAAACAAAAAAAGTACAATAGAGTAATAAATCTTCTATCACGACTGGAGTGAGAAATGTTTGAATAGAGATTCTGTTAAGCTCCTGTTGACTACAAACAAAGACAAAGTATAGTTTTGGTGAGCAGGCGAGCAAACTGATCTGCCAGCCAAGCAGGTGGTACAATAGATGGACACTGGGTGGCCTTCTGAGGCACATAATGCGACATAATGTACCTGCATAGTTTCCAACTATCCAGCTAAATCAAATTAGACATAGCTCCTCTCTCCCTCGCTGTAAATGGACCCTGATCTATGCAGTCGGTGCGCCGCTGGGAGCCAGGCCCTCCCTTGTGTGCCGACACCCTAATGAGTTTCATGTGAGGAGCATTAAAACGGCTGCTAGACCAGTGAAACTGACTGGAGCTGGCAGAGGAGCACTCTCTGATCCACTCACTACAGTCGTCCACACAATTCACTGTAATGTAAAGTCAAGTGGGGTTTTGTTTAGCATGTAAATACGCTGCCATTTCATCATTATTTCCATTTCTAGGGACATTAAAGCACTTATATTAGAGCTTCTGTATATTTTAAACTCGATATTAAACATGTTTGTACTAAAATATCTAGATGCAAATGTGAAATTTCTGAATATGTTTTGCTATTTTTGAGCCAAATGTTTATGAAAACACAATTAGACCGAACTAAACAGGCGTGTTTGTGATTCATTTAAATGAAAATCCCACACTCTGATGGTAACTTCATTATGCAGTGGGTAATTTCAGCCAAGCAGTTTTATGACTTTTCCCCAAACACTTAACCAGAGAGTTGGAACAATTCCACATCAGCCTAATTAGCCACCATGCCATTTCATATTACATCTTAAAAGCATGACAGAGATGTCTCATTACAGCAATGAGGCAGGGAGGAAATAGCATCGCTGTGAAGCAAAACAGATGGATAATATAGAGAAAACTAACTTTGAAAAATAAAAGTATGCTGAAACAAAACTAGTGTTGAACTCTGACACACACGCCAAAATACAAAATGTATTAATGAACAGAAAAAGTATTAATTTTTAGATTTTATCACATTTTTAAAAGAGTTTTTATTAATAAAGAAGCACCTGTGATAAACTTAGGTCTTGAACAAGATTTGCCTGTTGGTGGCGCTAACTGCAGGGACATGAGTATCATCAAACACAGTAGCATTCCTCCTCTGGTGACCATACACATCACTTAGTAAATCAATGTTACATGTCCGTCCTGTGCTTTTAGCAGACCTGCGTCTGAAGGCAGTGCGCATTAGCTGCAGCACTCTGTTGCAGGCTCTATTACAGAACACACAAAGACAAACACACATGCACATCACCTGACCAGCCGCTCATAACAACCCCACTGTCTTACATAAGAGTCTTTCTTAAAGTATCACTACATACATGCAAAGCCTGCAGCAAGTACACATGAACACACACCCAGGTGATGGCAAATACCAGCTTTAGACACCAAATGACACACTGTTGTCACTGTAATCAAGACAAGAGCAACTTAGTGTGCACTTATCAAGACAAACTTTAATGTCTCTGATTTTACTAGAGGAAAAGATTCTACAGAAAGACAATATGGCAGCAGGAAATACAAAACACTGATGCATCCCTCTCTGTCTCTCTCTCTCTCTCTCATTACTGTTGGCACGTCCTCCAACTGTATTTGTCGTGGGGCCAGCATGCCACAGGCCACAGTTGCATAATGACACACAGAGACTGGAAGCTAACTTACAGACACTGCATTCATTCAGCAAATGAGCCTGAATCAACAGCAAGCGGCGACTGTCTGAAGTAAGAATTTAGATGAAAGTTAATCACAGACCTGCAAAATAAAGAGTAAAAGCACAATAAGATCGGCTGCAGGGTGCAGCGGTGGAGCAAAGACCATTAATACGGTCAGGTGACTGGAGTGCAGGCTAACGGTCAGTGGACGGTGACGCAGCCTCTAAATCTTTTCCCTCTCGCTGCATCTGGGTGTAAACATGATCACGTGGTAGAGCAGGAGAGAAAGGACCAAGGGCAAATAATCAAGCACAAAATATTGAACGATTAATGAAAGAAGGAAAACGAACTGGAAAAACCTAAAGTTGCAAGTTGCAATATATATATGTAAATCACAGACACATGAAGACACATAGACACACTCACGCACGCTGCAATCCAGTCTACGGTGGTCACAAATAGCTCTTTCTGACTATTGCCCCATAAGCTTCTTATTAAGTTGTTGTGATGGATGTCTCCTCTTATTTTATGTTTTCCACTCTAACTGTCAGTCAGTTTTCAGAAAACAGGAAGGCAGGCGAGCTTGTGCTGCTGACCCCGACAGTCACAGCACAAAAGGGGAGCTTGTTAGAGAGCTGGGCTTGTCGTCTATTCACTCTAGCCATCCCAATCTGTGCCTGGTTTCTTGCGCGGTCTCTTCGCTATTTTCCCACTTCACATTTTTGAGTATGGTTTTTAATGTGCTGCACACAACCATTTTCCAAGAAAACTAAGGGGGTGATTTTGTAGAGACACAGTTCGCAATTGCTGTAGTGTCCCTGAGCAAGATGCTGAATCACTGCCATCTTATACAGCCACTGACTCTGACCTATGCCTTCCCTGGATGAGGGCAAATGAAAAGACAAAATCCCTTCATGCATCAATCCTTGCAGCATGGAAGCGCATTTGACCGAACTGTCCCTTTAAGTTAGAACCTGCTACGTGTCTGGATGAACCAGCAGCCCGGTGTTTCTGCCCAGTCTGTGCACTTGTTGTTGGCGTTAAGCAGAACAAGTCTGGCACCTGCTTGCCTCGCCAACATCACCATTTATCAAGCCACAATAAAGACAGAAGGCAGCATTTTGGCACCGCGCCCCGAGCGCGTAAAACAGCAGTGCAGAGCAGAGGTTGAGGCGCGGACACGTTTAACTTTGGGTTAACTGGGGTTTCGGTGCGCCAAAAACTGTCAACGCTGATCACATCCTTTCGGTTGTGCATGTACTTTAATGATTTGAGGCAAGATTATATAGTTTACATTTGTTTCACGACTCTTATGCATGTTATTGTTTTGATAGCTGTCATCATCACAACCTGCAGCAGCTAATGTGTTGTGGATGTAGACGTTACCTGAAGCCACCTTATGGTTTGCACATATAAATTAAATGCATTTACAGATTCATAAGCTAACCCACTGAAGTGAAGAAAGTTTCCCCAAAGAAAGAAAATATAGCCAATATTGCTCTCATGAGTTTTTGTTCTGATCAGCCTTGCTGGTTGCACTCACCTCCGATCCCGCCTAGGGTCGCTGCCCAAGAGGCTCCGCAGAGCAGACAGAGCACCGGCAGCAGGTTCAACATCGCATCGCAAGGACTCATCATGATTCGACTCCTGCCCTGGTCCCAGAGGGAGGTGGAGGTCCGTCCGATCTGATTTCAACACCAAAGTCCTGGACTCGTGGTTTCAGCTGCGATGCATCCTGATCCGGGATTCACTGATTTGTTTGAGTTCAAAAAGGCGCAGGGCTCGGTCCAAGGCAGTGTTACAGAAGTTAAGGGTTACTTCTGAATGAAATAAATGCTTCTTTAAATATTTTATTCTGTTATTCTGCTACAGGTTACTGCTTTTCCGTCGCTATAATCTGCACAAAGCGCACTGAAGTGCATGCATCCGTTCCGCGTTACTGGGTTGTATTATCCACTAAAGGAAAGCGACATGCTGAGAACAAGAAGATTAAATATTATAGTTATATTTCTATTCCAGTCTCAAACTGTGTGTCAAAGTAATCCAAAGTGGCGTCCTCTCGTGCAGGAATAATGTCCGGGGTCCTGGGTTGTACTAGGCTGAAGCCTCGCTCTTATCCCCGCTCTGTGTGCCCCGGTGTCGCCGCGCCTGTCCAACTGCTCCAAAAAAAAAAATAAACCTCCGCTCGTCTTCAGTTTAAAATTATCAGAGCAAATTAAAGCATAAAACTGCATTCAGCTCCCAAAAAATACGAGATTCCGAGCGCGCGCTGTGTCGCTTTGGCTCGAGCGCTGGCACGGGTGCACGGTAATATGAAGGCTAGTGACCGGCTCTAGGATGTGCTGCTAGAGTGGAAGCCAGCCGTCTCGCGCCCCGCCCTCCGGAAAAAGGCAGCGCGAGGCGATACAACAGGTAAAGGAGATGATGTCACGGTCGACAGGTGCAGACCCATTTTTCCTCAGAAACAAGTAATTAATGCCAAACTTCGAGGATACTGAAGCGGTTTCAGCTTAAAAAAAACAACACACCACCACAGACGGTGTGTTTTTTTTATTTACCTCTCTGCCCTGTCATACAGTGACGTAAAAACCTGGAAGTTTAAACAAAAATAGTCATAAAACTCGATGGATACAAGCAACAATTTATACTCAGCTCAAACTGAGTGATTTGTTGACACACTAGGTTGTAGACAAAGTAAGTTACTGTATATATTATTCTTATTATTCAAATGAACACTGCAATAAGTAATAAAACTGACACATATATTATCACATTATCCTGACTGCTGGACAATAACATATTTGCATATATATCACAACTTGCTGAAATGTAGTTTGTTTTTTTAATGTCAATGCATTTAGTGAAAAGTCATGTTTTGTATCAGATATTTATGTGTTGTTGCGGGTTTTGATCCTGCAGGGCCACCATATTATCGTACAAAAAGTCCAGTACCAGAATGGCTATTATAGGGCCTATAATGAGAGTCATTTCATTTAACACCTTAATTCTGAATCAGATCAATGTCTGAGGATGACCAAAAACGTAATACAAGGTTTCTGCAGACTGAAGTGAGAAAGCCTTCCTGTGATTATTGTCAAATAGTGGAAAATTTTACAAGTTTATTCTGGATAATGAACGTTACAAGTAGATTTTTGTGCCCGTGTAAGGGTTTCAACTATATTATTTGTTTGTTACCTCTTAAAAAATCCAAATCTACATTTGATCAGGAATGTTCTCTCTGCAGCTTTGAACTCTCCTTCTGTGGTCTGGTTCCCTTAATCCATCTGTCAGTCATCTGACATCATGGGGGGGCGGGGCGTCTAAAGTAAAGATGCTTAAACAGTAGATGTAAGGTCAATAGTCTGCAGGCCTTAGCCACACCTATAATCTTGAGAGAGGTTGTTTTCTGCCATGTGCTGTTAATTTGTCTTGGCATTTGCCTCTTCAGTGCTCCAACAAATACAAACCAGTATGATTTTAGGTAATGTTGACACACACTTACTTTAAAAAACAACAAAATACAACTTTCTTAGTGTAAAAATTGGTCAACCCTGTGCTGTAATCTTAATGTTATTTGAAGAACAGCCAATCTCTTTCTCAGAGATGCAGAGGAGGATGGGTGGTGGTGCTGACCGGCTGATTTCACGGGGCGGGGGAGCAGACATGTACCCCAACTCTTGAACAAAAGGGAGGGGTCACAGAGAAGCCTGGATTAAAGGATTTTGGTAGAAGAGGAGGGGTAAGGAGGAGGAGGACAGGGGTCAGAGGTGAGGGAGCGTTGGTAAAGAAAAGCAAAATGGAGCAAAGAAGTGAGCGGCGCCGTCTCTAATCGAGCCCGATTAAGCTCACACTGTGCGTGTCTCATCTTCAAGCAGCCAGTGACTTTTGAACGACCAAACATCACTCAGAATCACAATGAATGTCTTCATCAGTGGCGGTTGTATCAGCCGTTGGAGATGAGGGCACTTTAGAAACCCCCACGGTGCCTTCACCCATGACTTGTAGGTGGCGCCTAGCATATTTATCAATGTCAGTGCGGAGGTCCAGATCAGTGTCTGGGTCGGCTACTGTTTAGACTGTTGGCAGTACATCTGGAGTGAGGCAAATAAGGAGTGAGTTGACACTTTGATTCAGAAAGTATGACTGTCTCTAATTAAACTTTTCTGAGTTGAACTCAAATGCTGCCCCCTTCTGGGCAGGTGAAGCAAATGCTAAACAAACTGATTTTCAAACTGATGATTTGAGTAAATAAGCATAAATGAGAAGACACAAAGACAAAGGGAAATGTACACACACAGTTAGGCTGATTGAAGCCTTCAAACCATTTGACACACTGGTTTGAACTGAAACACCAAATTTGCATATATTGGACACACAGATTGGCATAAATTAACCAGGAGCACCAACCAGAGAGGAGTGTGGCCTTAAAGGGATTGCCATGGCTGCTTATCTGTCCCCCCACATTAATATTCAGACCCTGATGTAAGGAAGCTGCAATCCGTGACCCTGCACTCCTTTAGTTAATGTGTGTGTGTGCATGCCTGTCTATGCATTGTCACAAGCCTGTTAATGTGTCTTTCCGGATGTACAGTATGTCCATGCATGCCTGCATGTATGTGTGCACTTTTATCTATTTATTTTATAAGCCCAGACTCTGGGTTAGGCCAAAGGTTTTATATATATGCATGTATTTGTGCATGTGTGTCTGCATGAGTGTGTGTGACTGATGGTTGGGGACCACTGGTTGAGCTGGAGGGATTGTTATGGGTGAAGAGCATGCCAGAAAAGAAAATCAGACAGAGGAAGGAGATGGAGAGAGACAGACGAGCCGCCACCTCCAGCAAATGTAATTAAATGGCTCAGAATCAGTGATCAGCTTTAGGCCAGGCAGGCACACACACAGACTTTCTCACACACACATACATGACATTGACCTTGTCCTTGGACATCAGGGCAGACGGGGGAGCAGTGACGTCGCTCGAAAAGGTGAAAATATTGTTTGTGGAGTCTATCATGAAATTAAATTTAGCAAATGTGTGACTGATCTATGTGCAGGGTAAGTGATGCGTGCAGTCATGGATTTTAATTCTGTTCTCCCACTTAATCAGTAAGTGCCTGTGTGTGTGAGTGAGTGAGTGTGCATGTGCATGTGGGGTGTTGGGAGGGTCACAAAAGGCAGAAGGGGACTTCTGCCCTGAGGAGCAGAGGGGCCACATGCTTTTGCACGCGCGCGCGCGCACACACACACACACACACACACACACACACACACACACACACACAGAAACATTCATTTAGTTAACAGCTTTCATTTCCCTAATTAAAACCAAGATATAGTGTACCCTGATTTTCTGCCATTCTCTCTCCCTGCGTCCCCTTCAATCTATCTCGACCCCATTTCCCATCACACTTACCACCTCTCCTTCTACATCTGCGCACTCAAACTCCATACCCCCGAACCCCTCCCACCCCCCACCCCATCTGATTGTATCAATCAAGCTGTCAATCTAAGGCACTATGTAAAATCATAGAGCACAAATGCTGTGCAGAATGTTGGCTTTTCACCCAGAACGTCTGACTCAAACAGATTACAAGGCGAGCGTGGGGTCAATCCCTCAACCTGTGTGAAATTCACTACTTGGTGTTTGTATCGCAGCTGGCTGGTTGCCAACTGATTTACCCCCCATCCCTCACCTCTGCTGAGGAGGAAATGGAACGAGCAGCCCCAAACCTTTTCAACTAATCCCCTAACAATGGATTCTGCTGTTTTATTGAGGGCCGGGATGAAGCGGATTCAAGCAGTGGGATCTGAACTGCTGTGCCGAGCTCAGGTGAGCCTGGAGATTTGGATCAGCGCTCAAGTTAAAGCATTTGATTAGTTTCATTCCACCCAAATGATCCGTGCATGTGTGTACATTTACACAGGGAAATTCACCCGTCACTAGAAGGTTAACATCGTGCATACATGTTCACAGTCCTCAGCATCACTATTTCTTGCACAATGTTCACTGTGGTGAACACTTGTCCTCTATAAATCTTTTCATTCATCACATACACAGTTGTTTTAAGTTAAGATTAGTTAGCTCAGGTGTTTGATGGGGTTAAAAACAAAAAACTTGGTTATGATATGATCTTTGTAACTAATAAATGTTATGTTGCGAAAAGTGAAGACACAGATGCCACCATTTATACCAAGGGGATGTAGCTCAGTGGTAGAGCGCATGCTTTGCATGTATGAGGTCCTGGGTTCAATCCCCAGCATCTCCACATCTTACCACCCAGACTCAGAAGCAATGTTCTTGTCCTTGTGATCTTCAATGGCTCAGTTCTTTAGGAAGCTAGAAAGTGATGTTAAACAACATATATGCAGCTGTCTTGTCTGTATGTTAACATGAGCTATGAGGTGATTAGCCTACCACAGAATGCATGAAGCAACAACTAGCCCGGCGTGGTACAAAATGTGGCTACGATACAGTGAGACCAATTTCCCTTCTTATTACTCTATTTGATGTGTGAAACAATAATGGATGATCCATCATCAGAAGTAGAGTGCAAGCTGCTTTTACGTATGACATCCTGGGATCAATCCCCAGCATCTCTTTTTCTCATCTCTGGAAAATCTAACAATCTAACTTGGTTCGCTAAATAATACACACAATACTAAATGTAGTAACCAAAGGTTTGCTGTAGCCTTGCACTTCCTTCACAGTGGACTAATAAGAAATAACTGAAAGAGGAAGTTCCTCCTCAATAGAATACAATGATGAGTCCACAGGGTTTTAGGGTGTACTAACCTTCAACAATAAACACACAATGAAATAACATGTGAGTTTAGGTTTTGGAAAAGAAATGACTTGTTTAGGTGTATTGTACTACATTCCTACCAAGGGGATGTAGCTCAGTGGTAGAGCGCATGCTTCGCATGTATGAGGTCCTGGGTTCAATCCCCAGCATCTCCACCTATTATCTCCAGAAGATCCTTCATGTTGATGTCTATTGTACACTAAAGTTTCCATCAAGCCTTCCACAAGGATGAGTTGCATGAAACCTTTGACAAAAGATCTGTTCAAGCTCCTTAAATATCATACCTCTACAGAGAAACAAAGCAGCTTTTGTTTAGTTCACACCCTATCACAAGACTACTACTGCAACGGCTGCAATGACTGTCATCAGCCTTGTCATCCTACAACCTAGTTCCTTCTAACCCAAACTGTGTTATTGTTAACACAGTAATTTAAAACCAGTTGTCAACACCAACACACACCTACCCAGATCCCCCTTTCATTCATCCCTACAGGTTCTTGTCTTGTGCAAACAGAGCACAGAGAGCCAAAGGATGCCAAAGACAAAGGATGAATGTTCTCATGACTAGAGAAGTAAAACGGATTACAAGAATACAGTTACTTCAGTCGGTAATTGGAGTAATATTTACCAATGAATCAGTTTTTGCTGCATGCATTTTTCCCAACAGTATGACCATTAAGAATGTGGCATCATTTTCTATTTTTACCTCTATACAGAGAGGACTAAACCTGGAAACACTGAGATTGCTCACTTCATTTTCCCTTTAACTGTTGGCTAGATTACAGGTATGCCATATTGTCAGCCTAATAGCATATCTGCCTAACTCAAATTCAATCCAAATGAGTTAGGCAGATATGCTATTAGGCTGACAATATGTATGTTATATTGGATGTAACACGACACAATCAGGAGCAACCAAAAAAAGCCCTCATATCTGCCCTGTAGTGTCTTAAAATTCATGGGTAAATTGCTTCTAGTGTTCCCAAGTTGCATCAATCTGTGTCGTGTCACTTTTTCCAACATGACATGAACACAGCATGACCGATGCTTCCAAGAAACAAAGATGCATGTTGAGAGGCATGTCCTGCTCCAGGTGCACCTGCTGAGGTGTTGCATCACAGTGCCTGGCTGAGGAAACAAAGCCAGTTCGTATTGCCACATGCACTACATTGTAAATGCGTCCAGGGCTAATAAAAGTGTCTCACTCTGTGAAACAGTCAAATAAGCACATGTAAGCAGATACTTTTCTCATTCAATCATGGGGGAGAGCTGTGTGTGCTATTTATCCCTGTGATGTGAATTAAACATGTTCAAACAATGCTAACTAATCAATTATTTACGTGTCATACACAGATCCACAAGCACATTCTAGACAACAAACACATACACAATCGCACTCGTAGACACACCATATCCTATTAAACAGCCCTGTGTGATTAAGGGGATCATTTCAACTATAATTAGCCTCTACATCTGTGGGGTAGCCATTCTTTACAGTGAGCTGAAATATAATCATTAGCCTTATCCTTCAAAGAACGACCAGGAAGTGCTTCGTAAGACACACACTGCTATTCAATCATCGCTGGGCACTTAAATTGAATATGGCTTTATCTAATCATCTGATGTAGTGACTTTCCAACCATTGAGTAATTCAGCAGTTGCCGGGGAACGCATTAAAAAGTTGTTTAATATCACAAATAATTTGATTTAGACAAAAATATGTATACATGTTGACAACTGAGTCAGCTACAGCACAGTGTGTTTGCATTATGGAAGTATAATGAGGGCTCTTGTAATTCATCTGTGGTTAGCATGTTAGTTAAAAGTACTGTTAAAATCTGGACTGCCCAAATTAGGGCCTAAGGGCTACTTGGCCCAACATAAGTGCGATTGGCTCGCCAGATGTTTCTAGCAAAAAAAAGATGAAAATATAGAACTTAATATAATAACTTGCTGTTTATACAGTTTTACTTTTTGAGGTTAAAATGCATTTTAAATATATCAATCCCTAATTTTACTTTTCACTCCTGGCAAAAAATGCAGTGTACTAGTGATTTAACATATGCTGATGTGCTGAGGTCACCTGTTTCACTCTCAGCTGAGTCATTATTTATTCAGGGTGGGCTGGCTTTGCTGCAGTCAGACCCACGTGGCCACGCACAGAGCTCCATGCACATTCATCCCGTTCATCATACGATGAAAGAAAAGTGTTAAACACAATTATCCAGTATCTGTCTGCTGATGGCAAAGAAAGGTAAAATGTAATTACCCAGTGTTGCTCTAACCTAATTCCTTATGTGACATTCTGGTAGATTGATTCCAGAGCAGATGGCGCTATCAATTATTGAGCCTGCGAAGAAGACGCTGCCCTCAATCAGATTAAGTAGATTATTCCAACATCAACTCCCTTATGAGCCTCAGTGTCTTAGATCAACATACAACATCATGATGCACACACCCCGCAACACCGCCTCCTTGGCCCTCTTTTAAACAGCATCAGTCTTCTTCTCTCTTGTGACTATCTATCTGTCTGTCTGTCTATCCATCTATCTATCTATCTATCTATCTAAGATTTTCTTCCTTCTGGTCTTTAGTCGTTAACATCCTCTGGGCGTATTTGTGTGTGTTTTTAATGTATGCAGTTCTGAAATCTGACCTAAATACGCTACACGTTGAGCTCTCTAAACGTTATCCGACTACATACCATGATGGTGTCACTGCCAACGTGTTCGGCGTTCCACCCAACCCAATGCAAATGTCCCCTTAATCCTGTTAACCCACTCTCGCTGCGTGGAGAAGCAGAGAGAGTAGGAGAGAGCCCGGGGCAAGTATGACATTTTACCCCTCCACCCCGCTTTGAAGAAACAAGTGATCGGTACAAAGTGAAGCTCCTTGGCTCACTGTGACATTAATACATGACTAGTGTTAAAAAAAAAAAAAGGAAAAAAGAAAAAAAACCTCTGTGATCCAAAGCATAAAAATCTGAGAAACAGGATTGCAAATGCGGGGGCGCAGAGGAATAGGAAGTGAAATTAAACACCAGCTTACGCTATGTTTAAGTTGAGGTTTACAGCTGCTTACATAATGGACCATCTAATCCACAGGTGCGGGGGGGGGGAATCTATCCAATACTGTGTTTCCCATCAGTTTCCCAGCATTGTACCTGCTGATACTAAGTTAGCACTGCAGTCAAGGACCACTATGCAGCCTGACAGAGCATCAGTACTGGCTCTGAGTCTTGTTTTAACTCACCTTTAGATGCAAACCCAGGCCAAGGAGTTGATACAATACTTACATGTTATTTTGGAAGATGATGACCAGCCAATGAATCTGCTGTACATATGATGTGTGTCTTTTTCAGCCTTAATTAGATAAAAACTTCTATGACGTCTATGAGCAACCATTCCATGCATGTGTCAAGTTCACATGCTGGTTTTCCCCTCTGCTACAGCTCATGAACTCTTTGGGATTTCCTTATATAGTTGTGTTTAAAACAAGGTCTCTCTCTCTCTCTCTCTCACTCACTCTCTCTCACACACACACACACACACACACACACACACACACACACACACACTCACATACACATACACACAATTCCTTGTAAAGCAATGATTCACCTTCAAAACCACCCATCCATGATTATAATATAGTGTGTGTGTGTGTGTGTGGTAGGTGACAAGCTGTTTACTTATAGATTTGTAGCATCTGAGGCGATTGGGGTCATTGTTTCTTAATGATACAATCTGACCTCTGAAAGGATAAGACAGGTCTGCTGTGTGCTAAGCTGTTCTTGACAACATGTTTTGACCCTCATCCAACTGGAAAAAAGGGTCTTATCAGGAAGTGAAAAAGTTGGTGAGATGGGTGGATGCACAGGGCATCGTTAGGAGCAGATATGGGGTCTACATGTTTTACGGTAAGAATAAATTGAAATTTCAGAGAGGAATGCAGATTTCACAGCAGATGTGTTATTGCAGAAACATGCTGGTTAGCACAGTTCCCAGTCCGGGAGATAAACTGCTGTGGGTGGCTGATAGCAGAGAGATTTAAACCCTTTTACAGTACACACTAGCTTTTGACTCTGGCTGGGCCTCTGCCTCTGTTTGCCTCTGTTAGCTTTATCACTGTGCTGCAATGTGAGCCGGGGCTGATGTGGAATATTCCCATTTCAGAGGCGAGAGTAGCTTTGCTGAAAATGCTCAAGGTCTTTCAGTGTGAAAGCATTTATTGTTTGAGGGAGAAGAAAGCTTTGGCTGTACTAGAGTCCGGCTTCAGTACTGAGCCTGATACCAAGACCAATTTCCTCTAAAGGACCCGTCTCCCCAGAACTGAAAACATTTTGTGTACAACTATGCCTACGCACACTGGAAAGATCCACCTGACTTCCCAAGCATATTAAGTATACTGCTAAAGACTGTGCAACCTCAGCGGGGGTAAACAGTTTTGCATCACGTTCAGTGCAGTGATAGAAAATAGATTAAGTCATCAACTGACACGTGGACACCTGGATGTTTTGAACCCTCTTCAGCCTGTATTGGATAAAACAGGGGATGCTACAAGCAGCTGCTTACTACACGAATCACGTTTTGAGCAGGGCCACATGGCTCTCCTTCTGCTGTGGCTGATGAGCAAATGTCTTCCAGTTTTTCTTATATGGTTGTGTTTTTAACAAGCTTTTTTAGACACTGCTCTTTGAAAAACAATCATCCACTAATCATTTTTCTAGCTTGTGCGCGTACGTGCGCTGATGGATTGGGGGGGGTATACTTTCGACTGGAGGGTTTTTTCACCAATTGTGTTTGCCAGTGTTGATCTTCTTCTTGATACAATATTATTTTTTCTTTTTCCAAGATTTGTGGTGATTGGATCATCAATACTTGCCCTGCGATATGGCACTCACAGCGTGACCTCCCTGCAGCGAGACGAGCAAGTAGTCAATGGAGGAACCATTCCTGGGTGTTGTTCTCAGCGTTGAGCTCCACAAGGGTTTGCTGCTTTGTGGAATAGCCCTCAGGTGCACTCCTGCATTTACAAATACAGCATATTTTGTTAGAATTGTTGTAATCAGAGCCTTTTTGGTGAAGTTACTTAAAACATGCCTGTGTTTTTTTCCTACTGGAGTAAGTTGCTTTCAACTTTTTTAAGAATTACACAAAAAAAATCCCAACAATCCCAAAAAATGGCTATTAAAATCCTGGAGGGCCTGAGCAGGATAGTGAGAAGAAAGATAACTGCGTTTTAAGACATACACACTGAAAGAAATAACAGTGCAGCCAGCCTGTGTGAGATCACACTGGAATAATTGCAGAGCAGCCAGTGTTGAAAGGACAGGAGATTATGATTACAGTACATGCAGGAAAGTGATTATTTCATTCATTTGATTCAGTGGTTGATTACACAGATCATGCTGCACTGTACATCGCTGATTAAATGATTTGCTGTGCATATGTGTGACAGTCTGCAGTCTGCCGTGTCGAAGACTACATGCTGGAGCTGCTCTCTAATAATATACATATTATTCATATCCACGGTCATTTTGAGGGGAAAAATAACAAAGAACACTAGTGAAAGACAACAATGTCCCAGTGAACAGTCCTTAATGCTGTTTGAATGAAACTGTCCTTTGTCCAGTGTACATACTGCACATAATGCAGGTGCACCGGATTTTAATTTGTCACAAAGTAGATTTGTCAGTACCTGTAGACATGCAAGTGTTATGCTGACATTATGATTTGTATGCACTTCATTACGAGTTAAAATATGAAATTGCTTTGATTGATGTCTTATACCGTTCAGCAGCTGTGACGTAGCTACCCAAACGGTTTGCCAGTAACTGCCAAAACGCCTTATGTGACGACATTAGAGAGTACCAGTGACAGGAGTACTGGCAAACCTGACACAGCGCGGTGGAGTGTGTGCTCTACATGTATGAGGTCCTAGTGTCTCTACCTCTTGTGTACCTTAGTCTGGTGCAAAGCTTAGACAGTCAAAAATAAAACAGCTGCAGCCTTTGCATGTCCTCCTCACATGTTAATTTGTCCGAAGAACAAGGTTTCAAGCGCAGAACTGTTTCATCTGATAAAACCTCATGATGAAATAGTAGAATTTAATCTGGGGGATCTGTAGCTGTAGAGTCCATGCTCTTCAGTTCAAACTCCTGCGTCTCCACTTTTTGTCTATAATAAAGCCAAAAATCCTTGCACTCCCTACTAAGATGAATACCTGTGTATAAGAACAAGCCAATGATCAGCTGCTCTTGTAAAGAAGGCTTTGAAAGCCTTGATCAGGGTTAGCTGAACCCAGGTGTCCTCCAACTTTCACTTTTCATTCACCACACCGATGATACTGTGTATGCAGTAATGTGAGACCAGGGCTTTTTATGCAATCATTCATGGTCTTTTTATCATAATCTCTGGTTATATCATTTGGTTGTGTCTCTATCATTCCCCCTCTTCTCTTCTCTTTTGTCCCTGGAAGCCCTTTCCTTAAGCAAACAGAAAAGAGACGGGGCTATAATGAAAGGAAGGAGGTAAAGAGATGGGGGTGGAGCTGAAGAAAGAGGTAGAGTGTGAGGGCGAGGGGTGGGGGGTGGAAGAAAGAAGCAGAAATACAGAGAAGTGGGGAAACTGGTCGTTGGCTAGCTTTTATGAGCGTGGAAAGAGAAATCGCTTGGATAGATGAAAAAGGCAACATGAACACAGTAACATCACCTCTATTAATAAAAGATATGGTTCAATAATCAGCACATGCATATGGATTAATAATTGCATCAGGACGGGGAACAGGTTTGTGGAGTGGGGACGGGAGGGGATGAATCCAGCTGCACGTCTGCTCACATGACAACAGCTCCTTCATTTTAAGCTTTTAAGCGAGCGGGGGACAGAAAGAAGAAATTCTGGGGTAATTAAAAAGGGAGAGGAGTGACAGGAAGACAGGGGGGAGGAGGAAGAGAGTGGCGTTTGTGCCTCCCAAAACATCTGCTGACTGATTAGCGGTAGAAGAGAGGAGAGGACCTAAAGTTTGTCTGAGAGCTTAAAATAGATAACGCAAAGTGGGCAGAGCAAATAAATCATATGCTCGTGAAATACTGTGCGAGATTAAACGGTGTACGACTAAACTGTAGCTCCCCTTTGGGAAAAAAATGGATTCTGTCATGAGGAGAGGGATTCAGAGCCCATGTCTCACTCTGGCTAATACCTCTCCTTCAACTGCATGTGTGCATGAGAATGAGAGATGGGACTAAATGATTAATTACTTAATATACATATTAATGTTGGTACTTCACAATACAAATTCTCATACTGTAACTTTAAATGGATGTCTGTAAGTAAATTAAATTACTAGATATGTTCCATAAAACCAAAATGGTTAATTGATTATTGGTTATTGGTATTGAATTGGTTAATTAAATTACTCCACAAAGCTCTGTCTGCTGTGTTTCAAAAGGACGGCAAAGACAGTTCATTTCCCTGGTTTCCGTGCCGCCTGCACTTTATTGAATTGCTTCAGATGCTGTCAACCCTGTAAGTGCACTCGAGTGTACGATGTTGTCGCTGTATTCCGGAAACCAACAAAGATGAAAGCTTAACAATAACTTCCAGTGGCCGCTGATGTTTGTCGCACAGTCGCCTCGGCTGCGTTGTGATGACAGTTTATCTCTCCCGAGAACGAGACTGGAAAGATTTTTTTCGACAATGTCAGAAAGATTTCTGTCTTCTTTCTTCTGAGTGTGTGAACAGGTAGTTTCTCAGGGGTAGATTTAACCAGACAGATGGGGTTGCTGGGGTTACCCCTTGAGCAAAAGCTAGTGAATACAGTTCTGTCCGGGGATTGGGGGGGGGGGGGGCGCAAATGTCAAGAAACATCACATCAGTCCAGCCACTCACCGACTCCTTTGGTCTCCTTCACACAGACATCTCGTCCAGAACCTTTCTTAAGGCGAAACCAATGAAGAAACATTCAGGAGTCAGGGTGGCGGTGTTCTCGCAGATGCAGTGTTTATCAGGATTGGACAGCAGAGTGATATTTGCACAAGGCGCTGGAATGACAGATAGTATAACGCTGTTAGCTCAAGATGTTGCAGCAGTATCAAACTGCATATCACTGTTTGCTGAAGCAATCTTTTACATCTAACACCTTTTCTAAGACCTTTTCAGCTTGTTATCTTCTTGATTAGGTTCCACTTCCCTCAGACGGTTAATTTACATTCAAGATTGTCACATTAAATAACCTCAAACCAAATTAACATCCATGGATCAAATTCCAATGAACAAAATCATGTGCACTCACATCCACAAATGTTCGACTGAGCATTATTTGGATCCGGTGCAACTTGAAAATAAACTCAGCTATTCATGACTTCTGATTTTAATTGATTTCAATATGAAAACGGGGGTATATCAGTATGTTGTGTGATATGATATGTGCTCGGCTCATGGCAGGGACTTGCCTGATCCTTATGACTGTAACTTAGGTCTTGCTCGTGACTGTAAGGACTTTGGAAAAGCAGGTATTCAACCGTCGCTAAGCTCCTGTTTGCACCCACAGCACAGATTTAATAGGGAAAGTCAAAAGTGTTAAGGCTAACTGTTCTTAGCTGGCTAACACCAATCAAGAAGAGGGATCCTTTGAAACATAAGACCTGTTATTCATGACACTGGTCACCCACAGTCATTGCTACAAGAATATGGCCATGGTTTTTAGCCCTCCGACTCCCCGAGGCGGCACCTGATCTGCTCCTGAGCTCACCCTTCATCCGTTCACTCTCTTGTATTCCAACCCCCATTTTTTTCTCCATGCCCTCATTCTTTCCTCCATCTCTCCTCCGAACACGGAGTCTCTCCCAAGCACCTCCTTTGAGCTCCTTCAGCTCCCCGAAGACAGACAGATAGCTGAAGCAGGCTTTGGGGGATGGGGTGATGGTGGTGCTGATGGGGGATGGAGGAGAGGGTGTGAAGAACAGTGTTCCCAGAATGTCAACACCCACACACGAGCACAACGACTTACGTACATGAACACACAGCAACTGAAGAACCAGCTCTATAACCACCTGACACACTGGCACACACACCAGCACTCACACAAGACTGCTGCCAGTCTCTCTCACCAAACGCCCCCCCCCCGAGGCCCCTCTGTGGTTTAATTGGTGTAATTATATTTGCATAAGGCTGTCCTGTTTCAGCTAACGCACACACACACTCTCACACACACAAATGCACGCACACACTCCTGACAAGTTTTAATAGGGAGCGTAATTGAATATGGTTCTCTCTCTCGTGCCCTGAAGGGTCTTTGTGTATACTCTGCGAAGGATCATCGCTCCATACGTTTACTTAGACAAATAGGAGAAAGGTTAATCGACTTGACGGGAGCATCTCGGGAGGTCCTCGTTTTCTAGATGATTAAGAGAGGTAACACGCTGTGGTCAAAAACCTGACAGACAGCGGCTGAATAACTGAAATTGGAAAACCTCCTTGATTTTATCAGCCCTGTAGCAGTGTCGCACACTTCCTCATCCTCATCTGAAAAGAAAAAACGAAAACTAAATATCGAGAGGATTGCTTGAAGCGGTAGTCAACTTGACATTTTGACAAGTGTCATTTTTCAGCCTAATTATTACTAGGCTGCGGTTTAATATGTGAAGCTGAACAAATGTCTCGTTCAGAGTGAGCAGCAGCAGGAGCGGCATAATTACCGGCCAAACGATGAAACCGACAACACTGATTAAAGTAGTTAGACGAGGTCTAGCGCTGCAGTCGCTGAAAGAAGCCTTGATTTGACCCATTAAAGGAAGGATTAGTTGTATGGATAATTACATACCGCGCCGCACATGTGACACACATATAAATATTCACGTGCTGTGTATTTACTTTCCACGATAACTCACCTCTGAATCAGTTTCACTCAAACAGGGAGGTCTGTTGTATGTAAATTGTATCTAAGTTCACATCCTCCTGACGCAGAGCTGTGTGTGACACCCACCTTGACAGTGAAGGTCTGTTATTTTATCTCTTTAGTTTATTTGCTCGGCCTCAGAAACACAGTGAGCAAGTGGTGGTGATGGGTCCTCTCATATTGTGCCATCTTCACAGTTTTTAGAGCTCGATTTCACATGAAATAAAGCAAACATTTGGAAAAAAAAGTGTCCCAGATATTTTTTCCTCCTCCCTCCTTCCTTGTTAATCATCTTGTGATGCCTCAAATTTATCTTTCAATCCCTTGATGGATCCCCACATCGGAACGGAGACTTATTTCATATTTAAAATTCACTTTTTCAGCTTCCAGCATCCAAAGCCTTGGAGAATGAATCAACATTTAATATAACTGAATGAGCTGAAAGTTCTGTGATACTGGGATCAATATTACAACTTTATGAAACTCTTCACAGATAATGATTGGAGGGAAGAAACGACAAGGTGGATAACTGCAATGACACTGTGAGTATGTAATATCTTTTGATTGTGGTATATTGCTTTATTCTGTGTTTTACTTGTCTGTTTTACCACTATGACAAGTAT
Source organism: Datnioides undecimradiatus (assembly GCA_008933995.1). Taxonomy (NCBI): domain Eukaryota; kingdom Metazoa; phylum Chordata; class Actinopteri; order Lobotiformes; family Datnioididae; genus Datnioides; species Datnioides undecimradiatus. The sequence continues at coordinate 1,249,292 of WARS01000065.1, forward strand.
TTGTAAAAGAGACGTGAAATTACAAAAAAAGGAAATCACAAAAACAGAACAAATTGGAAGGAGTTGGAGAAACTGGAAATTACATTCAAATATGGAGGAGGAAATCAAAGATTCACTTCCCATATTGTTTCATTTTAATAATATATATGGGCCTGAATGACTGAAACTATCCAGATGAAGTGTAACAAACAGAAAACGACAAAAAAAGCCACATTTTCATGTTGTATTGGTGTGGTTTTTCCCTTGTTTCATTAGTTCCTGATCACCTCGTGACCCCTCAGATTAATTTTACGACACTTTAGGGTTTCCAGCCCCCAGGTTGGACACCACTGCTCTAGTACATTCTCTAAGTGTTTAAAGAGACTAGTGGCTTAAAAGCATTTGGGTGGTTTCAGCTCTTACAGACTGTCAGTAGTATTCCCTCTCTCTGACATATCACTGCTTCATACACAATGTAGAGACTGCTGTTCTGTGACTTGCTTTACATACTGTATGACTAACATGGAGCCAGTGAGACAGACACGAAATGTTGCCATTATTGCAAATTACATGCAGTCAAAGACTTTAAAGATATTCTTTTGAAAAAGAGATATTTTTGCATAAGTCGCCTTCGAAGTGACCTCCTATTCTCTCTGACGATGCAATGAGATACCTTTGAAATGGTCATGACAATAGTGAAATGTCATCCGATCTTCTGCACCTCAAAGTGATTGTGAAATGATCTCTAATTCGCAGACACCACCGCTGGTCAGGGTGGTGTGGCAGCTGCAGTTTTACATAATGCACGGCTGCATTTTTAAGGCTTTTCTTTCTTATTCGCAGAAACCCGTTCCCTTTTTTTGCTTTGTTAACCACATCTCCCTTCCCCCCCTCTCTCTCTCTGTCTCTCTCTCTCTCTGTCTTTCTCTCTCTTTTTCATTTATGAACTCACCTCACCTACGCTATCCATCCCTCCCCCCTCTCCTCCTCTCCATCCTCCTCCACCTCCTCATTTTCCACACACACCAAACCCCTCGCCGAAAAAATGAAATCTGATTTTCCTTCTCTCCCTCTCTCTCTCTCACTCTCTCTCTCTCTCTCTCTCTATGGATGAGGGTCTCTGGGTCTTTTGTTCATCCACCCGCTCATGTGGCCTCCTCCGGTTGCCACGGCAACCGGGTGTATACATACTGTTGCTCCAGGAGAGAAATCGAGATGGAAAAGAGAATGGGATGCAGAGAGAAGAGAGAGAGAGTGAGAAAGAGAGAGAGAGAGGTTGGGAGGGATGAGAGGGAGTCAGCGTCAGGGGAGAGAGAGAGAAAAAGCAAAAAGGACATAAAGACATACAGTGATTAAGAAAAACAGAGGAGGGAATGAAGAAACAAGGGAAGAGAAGACAAAAGGATGCAGAAGTGAACAACTGTAGGAATGAGGAAGATGCACATGTCCTTTCCTGTCCTGCTGCACGAGCACTATTTTTTCCCAGCTCCCAGATTATTCCCCTCAGAACGAAACAACCTCCTGATCCCCAAAATCCAAATTTATACATGTAATTCCAAATTCAGTGCTCAGCATTTCATCATTTTCTATCTATTTGTTTAGCGCAAGATAATTGAATTTTGTCTCTCTGATGCGCAGCAGAGTTTTAATCTAATCTTCCGCCCTGCAACTCGTCTTGCACTCGTCTTTCACATCAGCGACTGATTGTTGTACAAGGGTTTGAAGCGCACTGTGCTGCAGTCGAACATCCTGCAAAATGCTCCGGATCACAGAATCAGCAAAATGGTTCAGATCTAAAATGTACTGCAATGACGAAGCTGCTTCTTTCTCATCTAACATACTCATCAAACGTATGCTGTAAAGTTGCTTAAATAAACCATAATTAGATAACTGATCTGAAAGTTATAGTCATAACAAAATATATAGCCTAGAATGGAATGAGCAGATTGAGACACATATCAAATCCAGAGCTTGTGTTATTATTTATGTCCTAATCTCATATGGTCTGTTTGCGCTTGAACATTTCATTTATAATAACAGAAAAGAACAGAAAGCACAAAAGGGAAAACAGAAAAAGAGGATGACATGGGAAAAACCAAAAATGACGTTGATTCAGGGAGGAGAGAATCAAAGGTAAGAAAAAAAACACAGGAAGACAGTAAATATCAGCATCCTCATCCGGGCAGCATCTTCCTCCACCCAGTTGTCTGTGTTTGCTGTATTAGACGCCCTGTAGGAATCCAAACCCTGCAGACAAGCAGCCATCTGCCATCTTGGCTCCAGTCCAATGATGCTCTGTGGAGCCAAGATGGCGCCCAGTCGAACACACATTCGAAAGAGCTGCATTCAAAGCGTGCAGTCAAATAAAACGTGTTTTGCAGCACAGTGAGACAGACAAGACTTACAAAACCTATCTATGTAATTACTGTCTATGCTTAAGTTGGGACAAATAAGTGATTTAGTGCATTTCCAGATGAGCTTGTCAAAAGTTAGATTGTAAAGAGGCTGCTTAAACAAATACAGAGGCGGCAGCAAACAATGACAACCAGTTAGAGTCAACACAGAGCATACGGAAAAGCAAAACCTCATAATTAAAGGAAAACTACAATAGAAGCAGAAGGAAGAACTACTACACTGCTATTTAACAAACAAATGACTAAAGGTCAGTGCTGTGTTTACATGCTGTTAGAAACATGGGAGGAACAATAAAACTTCCCTTCATTCTGAATACAATAGTTTTCGTCATGCGGTTCATCCACAAATCAAATGCAAACAAGCAGTTTACAGCTCCTTGTCAATCAGCTGAACAGACTGTAAAAGCAGTGATCTTTGCAGAGCCAATGGAACCATCACAACCTCCCTATTTGTCCAACCTGGAATTACATCTTAGAGACGAACGTGAACGTTTTTTCCCCACTGAGCCTTTCGTGATATAACATGACCACTGTCATGCTATGTTGGCGGACAGGGCAGGCCATTGAAAAAAACACAAGAGTCAAATTAAAATCATGCGCTGTGGCTACATAATGAGACACAGAAAGAGTTCCAAATGTGCAAATCATTGAATATGTCCATGCCAGGCAACCCACCAAAGTGCTAACCTGCCGACCTACAAAATGCTTCACGGGACAAGAGGTGTAGAGGGAGAAGACTGCTAAACATGTGGACATAGTGTGGACATAGTATGAGCTGCAGCCAACTTTTTCTCTACATGACAAACACGACACGACACCAGCTGACATATCTTTGGTGCGGCTAGATGACTGGGTGTCCACTGACTGGTGTGTAAAGTTGGGAGCAGTCTGCATGCCTGGCTGGTGACCTGCTTACACCAAGACCGATTGGCTGAGAAGGAAGCTAATAAAGGAATGATGAACTGAGGCAGGAAGGAGAGACGGAGGGAGACAGAGGCGCGATCAGTATCGCAGTGATTAACCACGCCACGCGCACATACATGCGCACACACATAGAACTGTAGGATCATGACACGACGCCCTGATCTCAAGCTAATGCTGATCGAGACTCACTGGCATCATTCCATCTCTCTCTCTCTCGCACACACACGCTCACGCACACACAGCTCTCTACTGGCAGTCCTCCACTATAAAAATCACTACTGCCCCTCATGCATATACATAGCCACATGCTCAGAGGCCACCAGAATGTAGCACCCGTCAAATCAAAACCGTGTATAGATTCATCCTGTTTTCCAGAAACACTTGGATTTTTTATGCATCTTTTGATTTTTTGACTTTTCTGTTAGAATCAATAGCGTTCAAAGAGAAAATGCCACGCTAACACTGGCTACTGGGTGGCATTGCTGGCAAAGCCGCGGAAGGGTGAAGGAAAACACGACAGCAACTGAAATTAAAGTGTGTTCTCTGAAAGGTCTTGAAATGTGACAGTGCTGAAAGTCGGAGCACGTAAATGAGCAGAAGGTTCAACCCCCCAATGAGAAACACGCTGAAGGATTAAAGGAGAAGACCTGCAAAGTTAAAGTGTCTTGACGGAGTTGACACCAGCTGACAAGTTACAAAGCAGTGAAAACGTTGTGACCGGCAGGTGCTCGAATGATAGGAGCGGTTGCCAAGCGGTTGCTATGGTGTTACTTGTGGTTGCAAGGTTGGCACCAAGTTGTTGCTATCTCCGTTTAATAATTGATTTTGCTGTTCGAGTCAATACCATGTATAATGAATAGATATGTGTTCCTGTCTCTCTCCATCAGTCAGTACTGTGCACCATTTGCCATGCGTCTATGTTTTGCTCTGTTACAGGCAGGCCAAGACGTGTGTTTGGACTGTGTGAAACTTTTAAGGACGATCTGTCGTCGCAGTGATGTGGCCCTTGGTTGCCAGGTACCGCAACACATGTATCGGAGATTAACAAAAGGAATGCACAACAACAGGACAAGCACAGCGGGCGAAAGGGTTAACTACAGAGGGAGCGGAAGGAAACATTTATTCATTCATTTTGTCTGGAATAATGCGACATGAACCCTGGAGACTGTACCCAGTGGCAGACAGAAGTGAGCAGTGAAAGCGAGACTCGTAGTCTCTAATGCTTCTACTTATATAAACGGTGTCATCATTCCAAAGCCATTACACTGTACCATCAACGTTAATTCATAATGATAAGATAAAGCCAAAAACTTGCCAGTTCTATACTGAATGATTGTGATAATAACTAAGGAGTAATGATCTCACAGAAACCCTGGTAGTCTAGTTTGCAAATATATGTAAAGCAGTTGTCTCACCCAAATGCAAAAGAGCTACAAGTTAGAAAACATTGACTTACTCAGCAGAACATTCAAACCCTAATTTGCCATAACCCCTTTATCTCACCTGAGCTGCATTATGTACATGTGATTTTAATAAGATGTTATTAATCCTGCTTGTTTGAGTCTGGAGTTCTCTCAGATGATATAATAATGCATCTATCTTTGGGCCTATCTGTTTCTTTAGCAGGTCAGAAGGATTATATCTGCCCCAGTGTCCAGTGTCTATATAATTACAGATTACATCTGATTACACAACACACACACATATGCGTGTATCTGTTTAATCCTGAAATCATTCTCCTGACGTGGTGAAAGTCAGCATATTTCAGTTGTTTGTCTTATGACTGACACTGAGACAGATTAATGTGTGGCACTTAATCACCTTAATGATTTATGTGCATTTGTGTTAGAGTGTGTGAGTGTGTGAGAGCGTATACTTGCACTAAAGCCTCAATCTGCGCAAAATCAACAATATGTTAAGCGAGGTCGGTCTTAGGTCAAATGCTGCATATCGACGGTACAGCTGGGTATGTGTGGATGTGCGCAGGCATCGGTGTAAGCAGGGTTGGATTATGCGAGGATGTGCATTATGAGAATGTGTGTGTATGTATGTGTTAACATGTGCCCATGTTTCAGCTGGTGTCATATGGGCAAATGCTGAGGGGGCAATATCCTTCTGAGGAGATTGTCACATATAATAAAGATGCTGTTAATAATGTCTGTGTGTGTGTGTGTGTGTGTGTGTGTGTGTGTGTGTGTGTGTGTGAATTGGAGTGAGGGGTCTATAATCTGTAGGATTAGTGCCTGTGGATTGAGACTGAGATTAAATTCGACACCAAGCAGGGGCTCCTACTGCAGAAAGACAGATTAATATGTGTGTGTGTGTGTGTGTGTGTGTGTGTGTGTGTGTGTGTGTGTGTGTGTGCGTGCGTGTTAGCGTGCTTTTTCTATTCTTGTCATCTCTCAAGTCCCAACCAGGACAGAGAACATGAGAAACATTTCGTCAGCCTCAGTTACAAAAGGTGTGAGGAAAGGGCTTGGATCCTATTTTAGTCATTCAGTGATTACAGTTAAGTGGCAGCATTGTGTCAGAATATATCTATTTAACAGCCTGAGAGCTGCAGCAGAGGACACTGTCCCTTAGATGAAGCGCGTTCACCTGTTCATCCGTCCGCGTTTATTTGTTGCTCACCAACGCTGGTACTAAATAAAAACATGAAAACAAACAACACCTAGCGCATCTTGTCAGTGCCTTGATCCTGGGCAAATACAAAGATGAACCCGCTATTTTCCTTATATGACGCAACCCTGCAGGCTTTTCGAGGTGGGTCCGACTGAAGGCTGAACGAAGCCTCAAAGACACTCCAACTCAAACAAACACACTAACAACACTCACAGGCTCAGCCACCAGTGTCTTCTGCAAGAGAGAGAAATGCCTTCTCCATATTTCCTGCTTCTAATGAGTAAGGCCCCCTGCACACACACATTCATGCACACAGAGCACACACACAGCAATAAAATGATCACACAGTTGTAATCAAAATAAAATGAATAAACACCATCAAACCTCTCATGTTTTATTTAAATTGTAAATTAATAATCGGCTGGGTTTTGAACAAGATTAGGGAATAAGAGATTCATATTTATTTAGTGTTATTTTATGAAATAGCTTAAAAATAACTTTAAAATAAACAGATTTTCATATTTTAGCTTAGTTATGTTTATATATTGTTTTCATTCTCTGGAGGATCCAGAAATAACAGTTTTGTGCATGTGAACAAAGTAATGCTACTGTGCTGCTTATAAAATTCTCTATTCTTCTCTGCCACACACACACATGCACACACACACACACACAGACACACACATTCATAAACACACAAGCCCTTCCATTCCTCAGTTTTGACCTTTAAATACACTGTCAGTTTTTTTTATATATCGTTGCTGAGACACAAACAAAACCTGAAATTGCCCGTAGGCTCCTATTCACAATCTCACAATCAATGCTTTCTGACATTTAGTGGGGGGGTGGTGGTGGCACAAGGGGGGATATGTGTGTACAGAGTGTGTGCATGTGTGTGTGTGTGCGTGTGTGTGTGCGTGTGTGTGTGTATGATTTTTCCTGTGTGCCCAAACCGCCCACCACACAGACAGGTGAGGCCAATTTTGCTAAACTCCTGTTCGAACCAGCACCTGCTCACACGTATTAGACTGCATATTCCAGACCATCCTACGCCGTCAGGCTGTAAATGAAACACAGCCTTGTTGTCACGTTCCCATTTTGCACCAGCGGTCGCTTTGAACGTAGCAATTTCCAGGAGGTCAAGAATCATTTTCCATTCTAATTTCAACCAAAACAAGGTGGTGAAATCGGCTGCAGAAACATTTCCTCTCAGAGTGTCCTACAAGTTCTTTTCCGCTGACAAAATACTCTCCTGTGTACCTGTGGTATTTAAGCAAATCCGGTGTAATATACGTGAATCGCAGAAGCATGAACAGTTATATGAGACCGTATTATGAAGCTGAAAAGCAGTCTGATTGATTACACACAAAACAAGCACTGTTTGTACACCGCCAAATCAATACACATCTGATCTAGCCATCCCAGCGAATGGCGGGTAAGGTAGCTGAATGCAATGGTGTGTGTACTGTACAGCAGCGCTGAATCAATAACAGACAGTCAAACCGCAGAAAGACTTTAAAATGATGATAATTCAAAAAACATAGAACAAAGCTGCCATAACGATGCCGTCAAACTGGGCACAGGAATGTTTTCGCACATGGCCTATTGGAAAATTGAATAGCCTTTCTGAATTGTCAATATAGAGTAAAGCACTGCAGAGGCAGCTGTCAATGTTGACAGTAGGCTGTTCTGCTCTTACACACTATAAAAATGAACAAATGGAAAACAAGTCTGTGGTGTCCTGGTGAAAAAGCGATGTCCTGTGTTGTCAAAACACACACACGAACACACACTTTTCCTGCATTTACCTTCGCTGTCAGATTCCTAATTTGACCTGTTGCCTCGGTCTCTTGATTTTCTCGACCTGAAACCCTAAACACACTTGTGACTGATTATACACCGGCATGATTCAATGTCCGTCCAGCTGCAGCACGGCGACGCCACTTTAGGCAGCAATCAATCCAGCACAGCAGCTTGTCAACAGTGATGGCTGTCAGACCAGGGAGGGAGATGGTGAGGGTGAAGACGCCCTCCAGATGTGGCTATTTGTATCTCGCGCATCTGTCGCTCTTAACAAAAGTATATGAATACAGAGAAGGCACAGTCAGACTAGTGAGTTTGCTAAGTTCTCTATGCTCAAGAGAGAGTTCAAGGTGTTTCAAATTACTGATAATGTGTCTGCTTCTGCTGAATACAGTCTGCAAGGAGCAACAAATGTCGGAGCATTTGAAAACGACAACTGTACCAAAGGGAACCATTAGTCCATTGTCTAAGGTACAAAGGGGATACTCCGAGGTTGTGTTGCTTTACGAACATGCAAAAGATTCAAACAGAAGAAGGCGACCGTCCAGAAAACGTCTCGTTGTGTTTGAAGCACAGACTGGTCTTCTCTTTCTTGGAAACAGTCCACTGCTTGCCTCAGGCTGTCCTCAGAGTCTTTGTAGCTTGACCACTTAAAGGTCAGGATTTGCTCTGGGGTTGAGTTCACCGATCAAGAGGAGGTCAAAGTACAGGGTCCATCTGAGCCACTTTATAACATGTGTTTTTCTTTATATCTCTGCGTCACACTGCAGAGCTTCCCGCGCTGTTGTCCTGTCTCCTGTAGCCAGGAGGGACTCCTGTTTTCTTTTTCTGATCGTGACGCGAGAATGTAAAAATAAAACACTTTGGCAACAACTGGGACTCATACATTTGTACTGAAGAGGATAATGTGATGGCATTAATTCATTCTTGACAGAGGGGAAATGGCTCTGCACCATCATTTAGAAACTAGAACAGCCAACTGGAGCACAGACAAATTCACGCAGTCCCACACACAAATCTACTCAATTGTACCTGTAGTACAAGCTTTGGGGGAGATCCCGTTACATGAATGCATATTAGTCTAAAAGAAACCAACATTTCTAGGGAAGTTTGAAGATTGTGATATGTATCAGAGCTTTTGGAGGAAACTATAATAAGAACAGGTCTAATACTAAAATCTCTATGGTATAGCGTTACAATCATATTGCAAGAATGCACCTCAAAGCTTAGTTTGGGCACTAAGATTTCAAGTCACAACAGATTTGGTTTTGCTGCTCTGACCGTGGGTTCTATGAGCTATGACAAAACTGTTCACATCAAGCTGACTCCTGCGCTCCCAGAACGCAGCTACAACTGGGTCCAGGACAAGCAGAAGACAGAAGACTGCTGTACTGTTGCAATTATCCACTAAGACTTACAAACACAATTTCCCTTTCAGCTTTGACCTGCCTGCATGTTGTATTAAAACAGTAATTTTACATTAGGTCTGTAAACATTGACTTAAATGTCGCTGCCTCACAAAATTCAATTTGAATGGATTTTTTGATTTGTGTTTGACCAGTCATGTGGAAGAAAGGTTGATCTCTGGATTGAATTCTCTCTAAGTAAAGCCAAAAAAGATTAAGACTGGTAGCTTTGTGCTGCTAATAGCGTACTGTCAGGACCTAAAATATTTAACAAATTACATTTTGTTAACTTGTCCTTTTAGACAAGTTTTCTGAATAGCAGCATTTGGTCCCAGTATGGATTATTCCAAGATTTAATCTGTTTACAATGTGAAACGCCAGCTAATACTGTTAAGAACGCACAAAGCTATGGCTCAAACTATATCCAAACAACATCAAACACATAACAATTGGCTTCAAGGTATTAGCGCACTAGACACAAACAAGCATATCGCGTCAAATGTCATCCGTCTAGACGGGAACGGAATCACCAAAACACTGGTGACACCCCAAAACCAGTCAAGCGAGAGACACTGATGCCTTAAAGCCACGACGTCTCATAACAATGGGATCAAAACAGCATTAATACCCATGTTCAAAAACAACTCTCAAACCCTTACATCCATCTCTGAAATCCTCTTCCTCGATTCACCCCAAAAAAACACTTCCCCAATAATCAGCTTAAGAGATAAGACCGGGGTTTTATATGTAAGTTCACCATTAACGGCTGCAGCGATTCGTGCTCCTTTCAAGAAAATGTACTTCGGTGTTAACTGAACTGTCGTGAGGTACAACAGCTTAATGGAGGTGTCAGATTGTTAGAATCAGCTCCATTGTCTGCTCCTCATGCTTTCAGGCTGAACTTGATCTTTTGCTCCTTTGCGTTTGCATGTATCAAACAGAATGTACTCGCTCTGACACCACCCTCTACAATTCATTTATTCAAACCAGTGGCATTGTAATCCATCTGAGCCTGTTACCTTTTGTTTGGACTTTGCATAGAATCACATGAATCAGGCGGACGGGTCCCAATTGTAACAGCCGTCGGCCCAGATTGGATCAATGGGGCTGATTTAAATCACAGTCAGAGCAGTCAATACCTGAAGCTAATGCTAATTTAGATGTAAATGATACCATCCAAATAAAACAAGCACAGTCAAGGTCATGTGAGGACAAGGGGGTGTGGCTATAGAAGACTGCGCACAAGCAGCAGTGGTCCTTAAGGTGTTAAATAAGGTAGTGTGGGCTTTACCAAACAGTGACCTTGAAGAAAAAAACATATGAACAGACAAAGTAATAAGCCCTGAGAGCCCCGCAAAGAGAATCTGCTACAAAACCAGCAGCTCCATCGTACATTCACCATTTCTCTCTCCGCCTTCTCTCGCTGGATGCATTTTCTGAGCTCGTGATCAGCATCACTGCGCCGTAAAATACTGCAAAGCATGTGTTTTGAAGAAAGACACATGTTTTTGGTTCATGATGCCCTAAAACCGCACGAGAAATCCAGTTATTTCAGTTTATCCTCAGGGGAACATGAATGTTTTGCAGCATTTCATGACAATCCTTCCAGCATTTGTTGACATATTTACATATACATCTTTACATTGCTCTTTAGGAAAACTGACTCATCGTGCCTTCAGCTCCCGTTCGAACAGTCAGTAATAAAATCGTCTCTGTGGTCCTTTGAGTCATCATTCCGGTGAGTATCATCACTGCGAAAACGGGGCACTGATGGGATTTAAATTACAAAATTACAGAAGCTACAGCGAGTTTGAGGGATGACTGTGGCTGTAATTATTAAGGTCAAATTAAAAAATGACCTGCATCTGCGGACTGTATTTCAATTACTGACCAGCTCAGGTAACGTTTAACGTGCTGCATAATAATCAACTAATTTACTAAAACTTTTTTTTTCATCGTTTCTCTCCTCTTTTACTGTTACCAGGAGCGTTTTCTGGCCTCTGAACCTCATGCACGTTGCAGGAGGCATTGATCAGGTCTTATTACAGAAGAAGACATACAGTTATCTGAAACTAAGTCAGAAGAAGTGTCAGACCAAATCTGGGTTGGCCTTTTCTTCAGTGAAAGGTATTAAAACAAACTGGTGATGGGCAAATAGATCCTATACATTAAGATTTGGATCTCTCTTGTGAGTCCTTTTAACCTTTAGACATCAAAAAATAATATGCTGCCCACAAAGTAATTTGAATACTACAGTATACGATTCTTACTGCCACAACAGCCTCCACCCACTTATCCACACAGCAATTGCCCAGAAGGATGGAGGCTGGTACCTCTGGGACCTCTGTGGTCACTTTAATGGATTATATAGCAAGACAATAGCTAGCACACACTGTATTGCATTTGAAATGAGCTAATTCATTCTGTCTGACAACAGTGGCGCTGGGTGTGTGTGTGTATGTGTGAGTGGCTGTGCGGTGTGTGTGTGTGTGTGTGTGTGTGTGTGAGCAAATCCTCCGTCCACCAGCAGTGCAACCCTCCCTGACCTTAAAACACAAGTTTAATCCCCAAGGAGGAGCCCTAAGCGTCCCGTTGCACCCTCCAACACACACGCACACACACACACACACAGACACACATGCGCGCGCTAACACACAGCCGGCTGGTCATGAGATGCACTCCCTACGGCGTGGGAACAAACCTTCTTGACAGCAGATGGAGGAGTGCTAAGGAGGGTTTGTGTATTTGTGAGTGTGTGCGTCTGAAAGCGTGTCTGCGCATTTGTGTCCCTCCGTTGGCTGCTCAGTCACCTGCACGCGTTTGATCGCCCATCATTTCTGCCCGTGTGTGCGTGTGCGCTTCAGAAGAGGGGAGCTCAGAGGACAAGCGTTAACAATGATATCACTTCAGCCTCTATAAATCTCTTTCTACCTCCCACAGCGCGAGGAGTGGTGGGAGTGAAGAGAAGAAAACAGGAGTGTCAGGACTGAAAGAGAAGTGTGTTTGCGCCCGGTGGGTGCTGAGTGTGAGGGGGAGAGAAAGGGAGGGATGGGGGGGAGATGAAATACTGCTGTTGGCATGGCGCAAGCATGTAAATCAAGGTTGGGAGAGACAGAAGAAAGGCTTTGTGACAGGAAGGAGATCAGAAGAGACTTCCTGTGATCTGTGTTCGCTGTGAAGATCCATGTGTGGCTCTGTGTTCCCGTCTTTCTTTTCTCTTTGTGTCTTTGAGGACATCTTTATGAGAAAAAGCGCATTTAAATGACACATCTGTAATTTAGACTCAATGAACAGGGTCCTCCACAAGTGCGTGTAAAGTATGTGTAAATATATCTAAGCCAAAATAAAGTGTCCAATGCTTTTTTTATGTTTACGCAGAGTTTACATGTCATCTCACAGTAGTGTACCTGAGCATATGGCGTATTCAGACAGATATACACGTAATTAGCTCATCCTTTTGACAATACAGTAGACATATGTCAATTAATAATAGCTATACCAAAAAAATATAAAAACACATTATATATATATATGATAAAAGAAGATATAAAAGAAAAAGAAGATGAATAAAGCACCCTTTCCCAGCCTGTCACATCTAATCATCAAACTCCTCCCCCACCTTCCTGTGTGTAATGATGACACCATAGGTACTTTGGACAATAACGGATGGAAATTCACCTTGAATAAAGAAGTGGGACACGTTGTAATCTAAATTCATACTGATGTAAATTTAAATGCAGGAAACGAAGCTTCTGCAACACAACCGAGAAATATTCTCCACACGCAGGAGCTTTCCAGGTCGGAGGTGCGATGGTGTGTGTTGGTGTGCCGCAAATCTCCACTCGTGTCACGGTGGTGATTTCGAAACGGGAAGCCACCGGTCCCGTGCCATTACTGTCAACACTGTTCACTTAAAAAGACAAAAAGCAGCGAGAGGAGCAATCTCCTACACTCAGCGGTACTCTTGATGAACTAAAGTGGATATTTCAAAGAGAGAATTGTGTGCCTAGAGCCATGTGTGGGATGTGGCATAAAACTCTAATCCAAGGTACACAAGCTTATGGTTAAGTTCATAAAAAGCCTTTAATAAATATGATCTGACGCATTACAAGGAATACACCAGCATGTGTCGGTGTTCCTCAGGGTGTCAGGATTACAACAATCTTTTCCAAAGATTCAAGCTGCACTAATCAATATTTGCATCGGAGCACAACGGGCTCGATGGATAAAATCCACCGTGAATCACAGCCCAGCTCTGCAGCTCCACTCAGCATTTTAGCATCTTTCAGCTTATTGTTTTGGTTTCACAGCTCATTACTTTTGTGCCTTTCTCCCACTCTGTGAAGCCAAACTAAGGTTGGAGACCAAAACAGAGCTTGAAGCTGTTTTCATGCAATCCATCATACGCTAAACAAACCTGCGACCTTGTAGCCCGAACCCCGTCCAGCAGACAGGGATGTTTTCCTATGTCCTCCTCTCGTCGCAGTCACTCTAGAGACTTATGCATGTAAAGCCTTTGGTCATCCTGCCTTTCCTTTACCTCTCATCTTTGTCATTAGGAGAAAAGCACACAAAGCTCTCCAGGAAGTGGAAAAATTAATTTCTTTGGACAGACCACACTGATCCCCCACTTCCGTTTCTCTTTCTTCTTTTCTTCTTCCACTTTCTCTCCCCTCCACCAGTTCTCTCTCTCTCCCTTTCTTGCTCACGGTCTTTCATGTACAGATCAGAGAAGCCTGCCACTTATCACAGGAGTCTAGAGAGGCTTTTCAATAAAAGCTGGCGTTACATGCCTGATTTAACAGGGCACACACACAAAGACCCCTCTATCTCTCTCTCTCTGACTTTCTTCATCAGCGTCCTGTCTAGAGGATATCCCTCTCTCTTCAACACACTTTCTCCATACTGGAGTAATGTCCCTCACTCGTGGACTCTTCACACACACATGCCTGCCTCGGCTCTTGTTCTCTCACAATGGGATTAGTGGTGTGATTCCTCCACTCCTTTTAAGTGGGCACACAACCAATCCACTTACGATGGACTCCGCTGAATACTGAAAAGAGTGAAGAGGAGGGGAGGCGAAAGGAAGAGCTGAGGGAAAAAGAGGAGCAAAAAGGAGGAAAGGAGAGGAGAAGATGAAAGGACATGTGGACAGGAGGAGAATGGAGTGAGGGAATATGAAATGAGGAGATGGATATTAATTTAGGGGAGTCAGATGGAGGAAGAAAGGCAAGAACGAGCGAAGAAAGAGACGAAAAAGAACTGGCAGCAGACTTGTAGCCAGAGGTGAGGCAATCACTGCATAACTGTAACACACACACACATACACGCACACACGCACACACCACACACAAGTGGACCTGTTGCCAGGGTGACAAGAGACAGCAGAGGCCCCGCCCTCCCCCGCCGTGTTTCACACAGTGATGTCATCGGTTGCCGCCAGCGCCGGGCGGGCCCTTGGCCAATAGGACAAAAGCACTGGAGGGCGCAGCCTGCTCTCGTCCGTGTTTTTCTTTCTTCTTTCTTTTTTACTCTCCCTCCTTTTCTTTCATCAGGTGCTCTCTCGCCCGCCCTCTCGTTTTCTGCCCCTCTTTCTCGCTGACTTATTCAACTCAGCCAGCGGGCGGCCGCTGAAGTTGAGGCTTTTAGGTCTTTCACTGCTGATGAAGAATGAAGCTGATTAGACGGGCTGGGAGATTATTTCACAGCAGTGGAGGCCACAGCGATGCTTCAAATCCAGTGAAGTGAAGGCCATAGATGCGACTTTGTTTTTTTCAGTGGCACCCTTCCTGTCAGTTTTCATTTTTCAAAGCAGCCTTCATTTAAACATGCAGCTCTGCGAGGCCACAGCGCTCATTGTACAGTAAAAGCAACCCAAAGCACGGGATCAGTTGAAATGTTGACCTGAGAGAGCAGATGAAAAGTCAGGGGATCATCAGACTCAGTTCGTAGCCCATGAAACTGAAAAAGTTACTGCGATATATCAGCCTGGACCAAACTGGTGCACACAAAAGCCAGGCTGCCAGCATGTGTCGTTATCTGATGTCTGACTTTGCCTCATTTAAAATGAAAATGCCAGTGGTTTTTCATACTCTTACCATAAATGATCATGTGCATCACACTAAACATGCTGCAGAGTGGATCATGTTTGAGACACTATTTTCTTTCAGTTTTTTCTTTGTGACCACTTTTCTTCCTCTGGAGCGATGAACGCCCTTCCCACTTCACTCTGGCCTTGAGAGTTAGTCACCATCTTCTCGTCAGAGTTGGGAAACCTGTCAGGAAACTTGTCAGGAGTCATTTCCCTTTTAACATGCTGATCTCGCTCAAAACAAATGAAATAAAATAGTGAATTCTCATTCGTCTCTGCACCTGCTGCACTAAATGAGTGCACTGTGTGCCTGTCAATGCTCGGAGCACTTTAATGGCTGTTGTGCTTTTTACTTCTGATGCCTCCAAATGAGAGGGAAAGCTGATTATAATAGAAACGAGCATGTTTGGAAACCTCATCACCTAAAGTGCCTTTTCCATTTTTCCGTTATCTTCGGAGGTTTGTTCTAATGTGCACGTGCTCCCGCTCCTCTATTATCCTGGTTTAGTGTAATATGTTTTTGTACTTGGCTTAACCTTGTTTCGCTCTCAGTCTTATGACAATTTGTCCCCAATTTGTGCCCCCTGACTTTATGTTGGAGTGTTCCTGCTACTCTAATCTCATTTTATTGTGATGCGTCTGTCCCCTGTGTTTCTGACGAGCCTTTGTCAGAAGGGAAAACCACATCCAGAGTGTTTTGGTGCTTTATTGTCCCAAAGCTGGAGCCTACAAGGACTCTTCACACCAGATAAGAACATCCAGTGCGTGTGTAGCAGGTCAGTGAATGGAGCCACCGGGGCGAGACTGATTGTTAATTATTGCATTGGATGTTGGCGGCATGCAGAGAGAGGATGAGATAATAGAAGGGAGCAGACAGCAGAGAGGGCTGTCAAAGGCCTGTACCTGACTGACACACACACACACACACACACACACTTTCAAACCAGGTTTTCTCATCTCCTGAACTCCTTCTGTGCCTTTATAGTGATAAAAGTTTGAAACTGCTCAATACCAAACAGATGGGAAGTGATGAGGTTCTCTGAGTCTGAAGAGGTTAAGCGTCCCAAACATGACTGACCTAAAATTTGGAAGCCAAGGACGGAAACTTCAACACAGTTTTCAACAACGTGATTCTCTTTTGCAAACATGCAGTCCATAGTTACAGTTGGCTGTTGACCCCCTTTGACAGCCACTAATAACACTTTCCTTGTTGCTATGCAGAGGCAGGAAGCAGGTACGGCCAGACGAGACCCTGGCAGGACCGTCTTCCTGTTTGGCAGTTAACAAACGGTGGGGTGAAGCTGAGTTAATTCTCGCTGTTTGCTTCCATCTCTAGCCATAACAATTAGGAGGGGAAAACTCAAAACTGACAGCAAGGTCAGGCTGAAAGTACATCCTGCCAGGACATACAGGTACTGTTATCAAGGAGCCTATTTTGGCTGGCTGGTGTTGTTTTTAGCCTTGAAGTGCTGCTGAAGAGGTTAAGTTTGACAAGCAAGCAGGCTTGAAAGAAACATTAACTGTCTTTGCTTGGTCTGGTGCAGCCGGTTTATTGTTGCAAATCTTAGCCAACTCGGACCACCATAGATATTGCTGTGTATAAACGGAGCATTTCATTATGACTCGCATCTCTGTTTAAGCAAAGGTTTATAGCTAAAATCGACATAAAGCACTTATTTTTACTGACTGATTTATTTATCAAATGAAATGGCTGAATGGGATAAAGATGTGTTACTAAAAACAAAGATTTACAATCAGACTGAAAAGGATCAAGTGGTTGCTCCCCGTGAAGAAAAACAGCATTTTCCAGAGCTTGAAATCGGTTAGTTGAGCTGTGATCGTAGACTGCGCACCGGATGAAATGATCCATTTAACCTCATGTTCCCTGTCTTCCTGAGACAAGTGAAACCAACATGATTATGTCATTTCTTCCACAATAACCTCTTTTGAAGATGGATCTGTGCACCGAGCATCCTGCAATCAAGGCATGAATATGTGAAATGTAACATTTGCTGCTAAATGTAAAAGTGTCACAAATCAGCAATTTGTCCAGCTTCCTCTCAGAGGTTAGAAGTAGCTCGGTCTTCGTCAATGTCATCGGTTCATGCCTGGTCAGATGTGCAACTGTGTAGGTGTGATAAGTATCTTCAACTTGTTTCAGCACTTCACATTGTTACAGGAAATGACTGACAAGCTACACACAGGATGCAGCCTGTCGTAATGAGCAGAGATCGATCAATGGATGAACCGGAGAGTCCCAAGAACTGATGAAACAAAGTCACATTCCGCCTCACATGCGTGTCTCATGATCTGTGTATCTCTTTTCAACAAATTCTGGCAGAACAGATGTTGTTTCATGAAGTTATGGAGGAGGCAGGGTTCACTGAAAGGTGACCAGGGCTATCTGTCTGCACTTGGAAGTAATCAAAGGCAAACAACATCATATGACACGGGGAGTGATACGCCGCCGTGCCAGTATCCGAGCTGCGTCAGGAAGAGCAGAGTTCACTGGAGCTGGAGTGACTCATTGGGACACAACAAACAAGAAGACATACTGACAAAGGTGGTGCGTGTGTACAGTGCCTGCCTTTTATGAATGGGATGTACATGTGTAGAGAATGTGAAATCACACATTAACAGATTTGCATCATGGTGTTCACGCCGAATACATGTCTGTCTATTTCAGTTGCAAATAACCTGCTATTGACAAAGGATGAAACATTTCCACATGATGTTCACAAATTCTGTCTGAGTTCAGCCTCTGGCCTCGGTTCAACAAAAGAGCATTCACGTAAACAAAACGCCGCCTGATCACGTGTGTTAAAGCTGTCACGTGATTCCTCCGGCTCATCATGGCTGCAGATCGCAGCGCTAGAGGTTACTGCAGGTCACAGTGTAAGCAGGGGAGACAGTACGCCAGACTGAGTCTAACAAAGTTCTGATGTAGCCTGATTATTGAAAAAAATTACATGATTGCGCTTACACACACACACACACACACACACGCAAACACACAAACACACACACTGATTTCCATGATCTTGTAATTAAGACAAAGTGCCCCATTAGTTCTCCATTAATGACTGGAACAACTACATGTCCAATCAAGTGATTTGGTCCACTAGTCATTTTTGGTTTCTATGGCAACAGACCTACTAAACCTCTCAACGCTTGATTAACAGTGAAGAGCGTGCATCATAATGTACTCCATTATTGCGAACTCCATCCATTGTTAATCAAGAGCGAAATGAACACACTAACATATTAATAAACACAAAGAGACCTGCAATGTGTTCAGTCCTCAGAATCCTTTTTCACTGGCTCAGTTCCACACAGATCACTGTCTCAGTCCTGTTTACTTTGTTTTGTTGGCATGCATGAGTGTGGTGACAGGTTATTAACAACAGTATTCTGACACCATTCCAATCTAAGGATACATGGATTACGCCTTGTTGCGCTCATCTTCCTTTATTAAAATAGAGTAGTAAATGCTGCGTGACAGCTCGTCTTACATGTCTCTACCCACTCCACAATACACTGAAACGCTACAAATTGGTCTCCCCAAATATGCTGAGGGAAACTCAGTTGCTATCTGGATTTGCCCTGCACGTGCCCAGAGGAAGTGGCTGGGCTCAATGGGAGACTGAGGTTTGGATCAAATCCTGACTTGTATGGCTCAGTTTAGGCAACCAAAGAACTTAAGAGATAATGCTATTGTTCCAATATTAATAAAATAAACACATGTCACATTTCCATTTGCTTTTGATTTTTTGACTTCTGATCTTAACCAAGTTCTCTGAGCGACTAAAGGTCCAAATGTGCTAATCATGTTTCAGCTGTGAGGAGCAGGAGTGGAGAGGGGAAACACATTTTCAGACTGGGCAGATGCATTCATTGAAAACATTGTTACAAATACAGCCAGGTGCCACGATGTGTCTCTCAAAATGTATTTGCTGTTGAAAGTTAATACTATATACATTCTTTTAAATACACTAAGATGTAACTCACTGAAATATCAATGAGTCAGAGTCAAGACAACAGAGAGAGAGTATGGGTGTTGTTCTGATCATGTGTGCAGGGATATGATAACCATGTTCCTCTATGGTCTATGTGAGCGTTAGTGTTTCTTTAATTAAAAAAGGAAAAACAAACAAAATGCACTGATGCATGCCTGAAGGGCGGGGAAGGTAGTGCTAAAAACGATCTGACAACACAGACTAAATGATGAGTGGAGGCTGAAGGGTTTAGAAAGACTAAATCAGTAGAGCTGGTCCTTATCTCTCCACACTCACTGTCTGTGTTTCAGTCCTAGCGGGGTTATTAAAACTGGCCAATTCACATCAGTACCAAAGAGACCAAGGCATTCAGCTCTATCTATTTTGAGATGGCTAAGCGCATAGCCTCGTTTTTCTTTGTGGATTGAGCAGTTTTTAGCCCAAAGCAATTAGGCAAACTCACCAGCCCTGTCAGCGAATGCATTGAATGCAACCCTGCACTGAGAAATTAACAACTGGGGCTGGTTTTCTACCTTCCTGTCTCCATTCAACACATCTTTTTCTTCTTCTTCTTTTTGCTTCCTTTTCCTCTTTTGATGAAATGACAGACAGAGTGATTAACTGTCGAAATCCCCCTGTTGGCCCCCTCACGCACACACGCGCACATACATATACAGTGGCACGCACAAGTACTCAAATTCATCATTCATGTTTCATGCGAGGGGCGCTGAATAGTGCCGGTTGCAGAGCCCAATTTCCATGACAACAGGTCTGAGGATTAGGGTGAAAAACTGTCATTCCAGTGCAATTGTCAGAGCACCTTGATTCAGAAGAGCACTTAAGAGCGGAGGCAAGGAGCAGAGGACGGGGGTGGAAACGGAGGAATTTGGGTCGGTCGGGAGGATCAAGGGAGAAAGGGAGGAATGGGTAATGATCCCGCTGAAGATCACTTTCCCTCCCCACATCCTTACTCATTGTAAGTCACTAAGGATAACAGGTTAACGCTGAAAATGTAAATGCATAGCGGTAAGATATGAAAAGATTAGAAAGAAAGATGAAAAGGGACTGTGAGAAGAGAGGAGAAGAGGTGGCGGTGCAGAGGAAGAGAACCGAGGAGGAACAGGAGATAATTACAAAAGCGCTGAAAACCAAGCCAACCGTTCGACCAGCAGCTGAAGCTTTCACTCTCAGCAAGGTGCCAAAAGAACTTAAACCACTGGTGTCCTCCCTTTGTGTCTCCGGTTTGGTTGTGTTTGGGTTTTTATGGTTTCTGTCTCTTAAGTTTCTATATTTAACATCTATGAACGTGTATCGATTATGTTCTGCTTGTCCTGTGTTGTGACTTAACAACTGCGTTCGCTTGTGGTGACAGATAACAGTGAATCAAAAGTTTTATTGACTAAAACACGGGTATACGCACAACCCATAAATTAGAACTGATTATGTTATTTCAATTTGTGTCAATTTTGTGTTTAATGCCAATAATGCCAATAAATGACCTTTGCAGATTCCTGTCTTGTCCATGTTCCCCATGCTCCAAGTTGAGGCCGGCAAGGGAGGACTTTAAAAGTTAGTTTCAGATCATCATCGGTCCTACAGCTATTCACAGATGAACTTTAAACATGTATCTGGCTTCAACATGTGGCAGTGAACCCAGTTACAGTCGTGTCCTAAAAGGGACTGGGGCAGGTAGGTGGAAGGAGGAATACACGGTCCTCAAAACACAACATGACCATGAAGAATTCACAGTTGCAGCAAGTAATTTTAGGGATGCTGGAGGCGACTGGAACAGGTTAAAGGAACACCTTGACATTTTTAAATTCTAGTTTCTTTTGCTTCACCTAATCTGTCTGTGACAGCAGGATCGCCTCCCACAAATTTCATATTCACTTTTCAAAGCGCTGCCAGAAAGCAATTCCATCTTGCGCCCGCATGTTGCAGGTGGTTTCCGCTATGGCAGCTTGTCAGTCTTTTCTCAAGTTTAGAACAAGCTTTGTATATTTTGAGACCTCTGCACAAAAAGTGTTTATGTATTAATTTTATTTTTTCATATTCATGAGATTCTGACAGGTTCTCTTTTCCTGATCCATGTGCTTTACTGCTGCTTAGAAGTGATTCCTTTCGTTGCGCACCAATCTTCAATTGGCCCACAAATGTAATAGACAAGGCGCTTGTCATTCAGCACAGTTTGTTCTGCGATGATCGGCTTGGAACAATGTTTGCACGGGTGGATGCAGCCTCCCTCCAATTAGCTCTTCCTGAGCTCCCTCTGAAGTTAGCAGCCGTTCATGTTCATCTCGAAACATCTGCTGTTTTTCAAATAAATCCAGAGACTGCACGATTCCTATTCTGCTGCGACGCTGTGCTCACTGCGTCTGTCTGTAACTTTACCATCAGATTTAAATATTGCAGACTGAAGGCATTTTAAAAAAAACCACATCTGTCGGCAACACAGAGGCTAAAGAAAAACATTTTGCTCCCACGAGTGGCGCGCTGACATTTTACAAAGCGTGTACAATACATCAAGCGATTGCCCCAGAGTCACGAAACCCAACCTGCACATGGGAGACAGTGATATCACTCATTAGTGTTATATGGCAGACTAAGAGATGCAGAGCCTATGAAGTGATCAGCCGCCTTGGCAGTGTTACGCATTCAGTATTATGCAAAAACATACACGCATGCGACATGAATCTTTAAATTATAATCAACAGGAGGGGAGTCATGAATATGTTAACAAGCTCCTGCTACAGAATACTACGGCTGAGCTATCTATACATACACACACACACACACACATATAAGGAGACGCAGCGGTGAGCTGATCGTACAGCACTCAGGCAGACAGGGATTATATGGGAACAAGAGAGGAGATGGGTGACATCGTTACCATGATGTACTCCAGCTCCACTGTCGTCACATGTCACCCCACACACACCACACTCCAGGAGTGGCTGGTGCACACACAGGATGTCACAGAGAGCTGTAACTTTGACTGGACGTGCTTTGCTACCGTCCTCATGAACTCCAGGCTTTACTTGCTGAACATTGCCTCCGCTCATGTAACCATCAGGTCACAGGAACTGATCCATAAAACCAATCAATCAATGGATTTTTCATGTAATTTCCCAACCTGCTTGCTGTAAAAGAGGAAAACGAGACTGAAACAAATACACAATCTGAAGGTCATTAGCATGTCAGGCCAACACAGCTGACACAATCTCCGGTGGTGCCACTGCTTCTTCCTTCTCTGACTGTGGAACAGAGAGTCGTGGGAACAAAAGAGCAACAACAGAGTGGATTGTTACAGAGTCACGTGACGCATCGGCAGATCCGATGAGGCCGTGCTGTGCTGTAACTGTCACTGTACAGAGCTGCTCTTTCTATGCTGTCCCTGAGCTAAGCAGGATGTGCTCTCAGCATCACACATATGGCGAGAGGACACAAAGAAGACCGCTGTCCACTTCTGCCTACATCTACATAAAGCACATGGATCTGCCATGCCTCAGCCCGTTTTCACCATCTGACGTGGGGCACAGTTGTCATCACCCACACAGGATGTGGTCAAAACATTAATATCTTAAAGGCCAATAGAAAGATCAAAGCTTTTTATGTACAGATACCATGGTCTTGCATTTTAATAATATCATTCCAACTAATGTTTGCCCCCAATTTAATGTAATGTAATGTATGTGCATTTCATGCAGAGGACTAATAGAAGCAATGATTGCATGGGGTATTCAAATTGTTCTCGTTAGTAGTGATTGAGTCTACAGTAAAGTAAGCTAAAAAGGCACCAATGTGGTTACATAATGGTGATATAATAAGTCATAAAGAAATCATATGCCGAATGAGATCATGTGACATACAGGACCTGACCTGATCAAAGTAACGTCATCAAGCTCATTAAGTGTTAGCCCTGGAGATGTTGACGTTCAGTCCAGGATGAGTCATCCATGTTCCCAAGGACTCTCTCCTGAGTCTTTTTCCTCCAGAGAGCATCGCTCCTGCTCATGTGGTACGTTAGGAACACTGACTTATTGATGAGGCTGCAGTCACAAGATCATCAGGAGCTTCTGTTGTTTGGTAGACAATCTGTTTCCTCTCCATTTTCTCAGGCAGCTGACGCAAAAGCACCTTGGGATGAGCTCACGGCTAAGATGAAACACCAGCTGAGCTAGGACGACACTTGAAAACAAACCTTTTAAGGGTGTTGTGGTGACGCGGTGCGGGCTAAAAGCCAATCTGTCTGTTGCCACGTATCGGTTACACGTGCTTTTCAGATTTTTTTAGTAAACATCAGGGAGTGGCATCAACCTATTTCTGTAAAAAAAAAACCCTTCTCCTGGCAACAGTCCAGCTAAAACCCTCGATCCATCAACTCATTAGGGAAAGGAAGGATCACTTTCCAATCATAAATTAAATTTATCAATTGATGTAATGGATAATCACATTTACCTCTTGAATGATATCAGTCCCTTGTTGAATAAGCCATGCAGAAGAAAGAAACAAAGAATATGCAACTCACAACCAGTGTAGAACCTTCTTTGGACTAATAAGCAGCACAAACAATTCATACACACAGTTTCATTATGATGTTTTAAGTCACCACCGAGTCTGGAGGGAAAGCTCTGTCTCTGTAGCAGCCAGATCCTTGACTATGTTCATCATCTAGCTGCTGACTGTTTATTGTTGTACAGTAGTTTATCAGGTCTTTTTTGGAAACTGAGCTGGGGCCCGCAGTGAGTGTGAAAACCAAAAACAGGCATATCTCAGGGCAGACAAACAAACGAATTAACTGAGAAATTCTATAAAACTCCAAAGAGCCGATGGGAAGTTCAGAGTTTGACGTTAATTCTCCGCAGGTTTGTATCGAGTGTCACTTCTCACTTTACAGTCATTTGATTCATTGCTAAGATTAAAAAAAAATAGCGATTATTGCAACATCATTAAATTCCAGTTGGAAGATTTCTGTCTCAGCTCGAAAGTGTGTGTCCTATGACCTCACGGCACCACACAGTCACGCTGTCATTACTCTTCAGTTCAGTTATGTAAATCTCCAGGAAGTGTGCTCTTGTATAGACATGAGAGCGCCACTTAGTTCCACTCAGGGAGACATTAATGGCCTCTGATGACTCACCGAATGGAAACACGAACCCCAGATTAGGAAAGAAATGGATCTTCCTGTTTTCTGGGAATCATCTGAGCTGATATGTATCAATGCAGAGCTCTCGCATTGAGCAACAGGTCCTACTTTTGGCTATAAAGACTGTATTATCTGATGCTGATGTTCTTTTTGTTAAGGAAGACATACGCCGTGTCACAGAAAGCAGGACTCCCATTAGACCATCAAGTCATTAAGGGTCAGCACCCATCCTTTTACT
The DNA here is from genome assembly GCA_008933995.1 of Datnioides undecimradiatus. Classification (NCBI taxonomy): domain Eukaryota; kingdom Metazoa; phylum Chordata; class Actinopteri; order Lobotiformes; family Datnioididae; genus Datnioides; species Datnioides undecimradiatus. The sequence goes on from WARS01000065.1 coordinate 1,273,910, forward strand.
GTGAAGCACTCCCATCAACCTAACTGACCATTATATACATCCACGCTTTTAGTTCCTCCTGCCCCCGTTCTCTTGCACTGCAGTGGCAGTACACGGAAAAACCACAGAAAACAGGTCTGGCTTTGTGCTCCGACATACAAAGCCATGCCTCACGTGTGCCTGAACGTACACAATCATACACACACACACACACACACACGCTCGGCCATAAAGCATTCCAGTGAAGTCATTTTCCCACTCAGATTAGTACAAACGCTTAAAGTATTTTTGCTTACCATGGCTAAGCCCGAAACACACACGCAAACTTCTAAAAGCAACACTTCCTATAAAGCTCACTGTTCTCACAGATCCTATGCAACAACAGGATAGGATTGGCTCTGAAATGGGTCTAATGTGGATAAAAGAACAGCGTGCTTTGTCCCCATTTGTACTTCTGAGCCAGAGCAGATTTAAAATGGCATCTACTTTGATTGAACGTTTTCATTTGTCAGCACACACACACACTTCCTAAGATGTTCAAACCTAAAACTCTACCCCCGAGGGTCCCACCAGGTATAAAGCTCAGGATATTTTTAAATATAATGTCGTGAAAAGAATTTACGGATTAAATTGCTCATAAAGAGACGCCGCACGCAGCTGCCAGTCACAATAATATATCATATCAGCAGTTGCACTTTCAATCAGGGATTTCAAATGAGGCCTTTCAGTGCTGTGAGAAGAGAGTTAAAGCATCAAGTCAGTCGCATTTTCTCCTCAGGCTAAATGCCTTCAGGAGGAAAATCCCATTTCTGGTATATTTACACTCGTGTTTTTCATGTCAGGTATATTTTGCAACTCCAAAGTGGCGCTACACAGCAACCTGCTGCGTGTTTCTGGCAGATGTCTTCATATTGTCAGTCATAAGGAAGCAAGCCAAATACCTGAAGTAGTTCAGGGGGAGCAGTGGTACCTCTATTTGAGTAATCTCTTACCTTAGTAAAATGAGCAGTAGTGCACTAAAAGTCCTACCAAAATAAAAGTATTAGCGTCTGTATCTACTTAAAGTATCAAAAGTCAAAGTAGTCATTATGCAGAATATTTCTATTACACTACTGGATTATAATTATTGATGCTTTAATGTCTTCATCACTTTAAAGATGCTTCTGGCTGTGCTGGAGCTTATTATACTACTGGTTAGCTTGATCGATAACATTATATCACAAGTCATTAGCTGATGTGTATTTGCCTATGTATTGATAATATTCGCCTCTGAGAAGTGGAGAAGCAGAAGACGTGCGAACGGTACTCAAGTAAAGTGCGACTTCTTCAGAGTTTACTTTGTTACATTCCACCACTGATATGAGAGGTGAGCTGTGCTAATAATGTAAACAGGCAATAACAAGCAATCTTTACAATCCGTGCTAAGCTCCAAACGAGCTGGTTACATAAACCTCACAGCACTGCACAGTCTCTGAAAAACAGCACTTTTCACACTGAATTCCTGCACAGACATAAAGGTCAGCATGATAGAAGCAGGGTGGATGTCCCGGAACATGTGCAACACTCTTGTGTATTATTCTCATTAAAGGACAAGTTTGGCAATATTGGGAATATTTAATTGCTTTCTTTCCAAGAGCGAGATGAGGGAATTGACAAGCCTCTCAAGTCTCTGAGGTAAATGACGCTTGAAAGGAACATAATTCAGTGATCAACACCTCTGAATTGAATTTATTAGCATGAGGCACGCAGCAACGACTCTTTTGTTACAACAATAATACATGGAAAATCACAACTTTTTATAATTTGCTTTCTTGCGCAGATTAAAAACAAATTCCTCTAATATGCATTGTTCGTCAGCTCAAGGCACATGTTAGGGATGGGGATTTATAAGCAAATGACCTAAATAATGATGTGGGTTTTGAACAAAGACAGATGTAGTATAAGTGAGCAGCACAAGAAATAATGAGATTGGCCACGGCTCCACTGTCAGCTCATTAAAAACTCAAGTTGTGAAACCAACTTACCGCCTATCGGCTTCCATCTGACCCTCTCCGACTAAAACTGCCAGGATGTACTGAGAGGATTTTCTAATTTCATGCTCCTCTTCCCATTTTCGGGAATTAAACTCAGATTTCTCAAGGCAGCAAACAACTTAACACAACCGACTTAACATTCATTTACCCTCAATCACAAAGTGAATAAAACTGAACCCCAAAGTAGCAAAAAGTCAAACTGGTGCGAGAGCCACACTGGACTGAAAAAGCAACTAGTGTGCAAAACTGGGCAAACTTTCCCTCAATCCTCCTGAGTAAATCAAAAAGGCATAGCGGATTAGTGCACTGTCGCAAAGCTCCTATTGACCTAGAAGTATGTGTGTTCATCACAACTAAATTAGGAAGCACTTGTGTATTTTATTACGTGTGTCTGTGCGTAAGAGCGATTAAGCTCCAATCGTATCGGTGCGCCTAATCCCTTTACATGGGCCTTCAACATCCATTTCAGAGGAGGAACCCATATAGTGAAATCTATGCATTCCAGGGTTTATCTTATACACGTTAAGCAAGCACTGACAGGTAGGTGGGAGGCGGATGAGGAGGAGAGGAGAGGAGAGGAGAGGAAAGAAAGAAAGAAAGAAAGAAAGAAAGAAAGAAAGAAACTGTAAGAGGGAGGAGGTGTGGACACAAAGTTTAACTGGGAAGGAAGGAAGGAAAGGAGGTAAGATGGAGAATTGCTTTCAAAAATCATATTTGGGGAAGAAAACTTGATGTTCTGAAAATCCTAAACAACCACCCAACCAGGAACATTAAGCCCTGATCATCTGACACACACACACAAACACAAACACAGGCCGTGCTTTGAAATCAGGACTTCCACTGGGCACAAATTCATCTGGAAATGATTTTGCCAGGTTCAGAGAGTTGGCAGAAGTTGGTACACCTCATCTTATCTCCCATAAGCAGATGTGCATGTTCCACATTTCTTCATGTCAGTCTCATACACCCCAACGCGGTAACATGTCGTGTGTGCGTGTGTGTGTGTAAACGAGATATAGAGCTATGTGACTACACATCAGTCAGCTCTCTTTTCCCAGCCCAGCATTCACCAAAGCCTCTTGCACAGACCACAGCACTTTACAAAACCCCTTAATACACACACACACGCGCACACACGTGCACCAGCATACACATATTCATCAAAAATCTTAGATCGTATTTTGTCCATCTCCAGTTTCTTTCACATCTTGATTGTGCCATCATAGCTTGGAGGCTCTCACACACGAACACACACACACCAATACCAACTGCACTGACTACTAGAAAGCACTTGAATCGAGCGGGCCAACTGTCAGGAGCACATTTCCATATCTCTTTCATTCCGTCCCCGGGCTGCTGCACTTGGCCTCTCATTTATCTTTTTCTCTATTCATCTAGAAATAATGAATAGAAATATACACATGGAAGAAGGACAGGGCGAGATGCAAAAGTTTTGAAATAAACTTTTCTAAAGACGGATGTGGATCTTTCGTTTTTAAACCAAGACAGATGCAGTAGCTTACCTTGAGCTGTGGTGTTTGTTTTTCTTCGCTTGTGTGTTGCTTCGTAGATCAAGCAGATGCTCAGGACATCCATGTGTGCAGTACTCGTTATTATTGTTCAGCAAATTGTTTCCTCCATAGACTGATCGCTCAAGTGATCTATTAAATGTCAGAAAATGGGGAAAAAAAGTTCAGCAAGTTTTATAGTCCAAGGTGATGCCCTCAAATTGCTTAATCACCATTCAAAAACCCAACGAATTGCTTCAGTTAGTCAAAGATCATTTTAAATGTATGTAAAAATATTTATAATGTATAAAAAAATTCCTTCAAGTAAACCTGATACAATAACAAGCAGCCCTCTGGACACAGGTTAACCACTCAAATTAACCACAGCTGCATTTAAATATATTTGGTTTAAACTGTTTTACATTCTTTATTTGGTATGGAGTGATTCATCTTATCAACAAACAATCTTTGGCTTTATGTTTGCATGATAGTCCTCGCACCATCAACCACACAAAGCCGTGACAAAAGACAGAGGCTGCTCGTGACTTTTTACGAGACTACCGTAATTACAGGTGGTCAGCGCACTGCTAACGATTAATGGCGTTAGCATGCTAAAGCTAGCAAGAAAACAGTTAGAGTTAGCCAATTAACGTAGTAGTCAGTTAACGTTTGTTGTTTTAACTGTAAAGTCTTTTCGTAGATACTTTTAGAAACGTTCAGCATTTGCTGCTTTTTATATAACTATTACAGGAGAAATTGAGAAGGAGGAACCTAAGCTAGCTAAGGTAACACTTAACTAATGTTGGCTGTTGGTTGACAGTTGTAACACGTAACATTTACCGTTAAACTATATTTCCTGCCACCTCTGTTTAGCCGAAAGAAACCAATTCTGTCAGCTCTTCGTCCATTTTGTGCTTGTTTACAAGCTTTAAGAATTGTCACATCCTCCCTAACTATTATCGACAGCTTTCAACTTACATGGCCGGCAAGCCATGCGCACACACGTACACATGTCCTTTAACGGTAATACATTTGTAGATTTACATAGTTAAGTACTGTTTTCTTAACACTGTTTATTTTCTGTATTCATGCTAGTCAATAAATTCAGCTGAACAGACACTAAGCTAGGACAGGTATGGCAAACAGAACCTTTGTTATTTAGCTACTTGGCTGAATCTGATTGAATTTAATTATGTTTACACAGAGAGAGGTCCAAGAGATGATGCAAGATCAAAGGTGTAAGGGCGAAAGATGTGAGATCTGGGTGGTGAGGAGGACAGAGTTTGGCTCAGAAGTGGAGAAATAAGTCAGAGACAGATGAGAAGAGCACAAGATCAAACGGCACACATGCTTTCTCACAATATGCCCTTTATTACCGGTAAAATAGCTCTTCTCTGTGAAGATCACAACAGAGCAGGGTTTCAGGACAGTGGATTTAAGAGCTGGGATGATGAAGAGGGCTCAGAGCTAAGGTTTCGATCGGTGGGGATTAGTTCTGTCAATGGTTTTTGCTCTGATAAGAGCAGTCCAAGCCTTTGGGTGTTTTCTATGTGATGTGTTGTTATTTCTTCCTCTAGGCTGAGTTTAAACAACATGATGACAGGAAGGTGAAATATTCCATCCGCCGTCAAATTGATTTAGCAGTCGTATACGAAAAGGAACTTGTAAACAGTTCTTAGACACACAGAACCCAAACACTGGGCACAGGCTGATAGCTGTTTCAGTCCGAGCCAACCAGTGTAAAGAAGCTTTCCTTTTGTAAATTAGTTTATCATGGATATTTGGCTGAAAATACACAAATAGTTATTTTTTTGTGTTGGATTTGAGATTTAATGTCTTATGCTTCAAGATGCATTGGTTTTTTTGGGGGGATAAAATGATAAAATTAGTAAATGTTCATTTTTAGGAAGCAGCAATTTGTAAGTGTTGCTTGTATATCAAAAGAAAATTTTGTGGTTAATGGCTGAATCAATTAGTATGTCAGTCAGTATGTATATTTGCATATTGGTCCTCAAACCAGCTTTGGTGAAATATCAAAGAGCCCCCAAAACTGATGTCATGGTCTTGTGGAAACCGTTGGGAAATCTGTCGCATCATTTCCCATTTGAGCTGTTATCGTCACACTCTGTGGTCGTGCGTGTTCTCGCCCACTGAGGTGTGGAAATGAGTGGGAGAACAGGGGTTGATTGATGCTGCTAAATAAGGGGGTTACCCTACAGCAATGATCTACTAATGTACTACTGACCAGACACAGTCACACCAACATACAGTCCATAATGACAGGGTTTCAGATGGTGCGGCTGATTGTGTGAAGCATGAGGGGTTTTCCCCTGCTAGTCCCTCTGGCCGCGTCGTCTGTGTTGTATGACTGCTTCCTGCTGTTTGTTAGCAACACAGTTGTGACCTTTCTATCTGATGAAGCATGTGAAGCTGTGAAAAGGGAAAACATGAACTTTTTTGATGCATACGAATGAGGTGAAAGGTTTGTCAGAGAGCAGCTTTGAGGTTTTCTAAAATGGCATTCACTGAGCTACATATTGAAGATGAACTCATGCGGGAATTTTTCCTAAAATAATAATTGATTGACAGAAAATGAACTGCCAACAGTTATGACTTTTAAATGATTAGGGGCAAAACATTTACTCTGCTTAGCTTCTCAGATTTGAGGATTTGCTACTATTCTCTTTTATAGTACTGTAAATATGCTTTGGATATTGGACTGTTAGTAAGATAAAAAATGCAATTTAAAGATGTCACCTTGTTTGTTAGATGCAGCCCTGCCACCACTAACTGTGATGCTCTGAATATGATCCATTTTATCCATCCTGTTTTACCTTGTGCTGCTGTAACGACCCATTCTCCTCCCAGCGAGCATTAGAGTTCTTGTTACAGTCTAATCCTTGCCTCATAAGTGTGAGCCTGAGTGCTCTGTGTTGGTAGACCTTTGACAGCACCAGTGACAGTTTTAGCATTTAGCTGCAATGTCCTCCGTTGACCAGATCGCTGTAAATAATCAGCAGTGTGCTGATTCATTCGCGACAAAGTAAGGACCTTCTCTGCATAACAAACTCTAATGGCACTTGGCCACTGCAGGGAGAAATTGCACCTCCGGATGGCAAAGTATGTTGCCTGTTTTACATGTGCCTCACAGAAAAGTTCCACTTGAACTCTGTGGCCTCCAAATGGATTCTTAAAGTCTCATTTTCAGCCATTAAATAGTTGTCGTTCAGTCATTATTGCACAAAAACTGCTTAAGTGGTCAGGAAAAGACCCAAGGTCATGTGATAAATGAGCCATTAATAACCAAGATCCTTAGATAATATTCACTGATCATCATCACTTATTTATCCATGTGCTATTTACTTTTGTGCCTAATGTTCATCATTATTGCTACAGCTAATGTTGTTGACCATGTGGGCTAATTAGCATTACAGGGCAATGGGTTGTAATTATGTATATGTATTTTGTTCTTCATATTTTGGGAATTACTGGTTCTCCTCCTTCTGCTCTCTTAGATTTGTTGACACATCAGAAAACATTTCTTTTCATGTTTCCTCAGGTCTTAAATATTTGATCTTGTGTCAGAAGGTTGCTGTATTTTTACATGTATGTTGATAGATATAGCCTTGACAAAGGTAGCCTCTTTTGATATGCTATTCTTCATTGACCGCTGTGTGTTTGTTTCTTTTAGATGTCCATGGACAACAGAAAAAAAGCAGCAGGTTCCTCCAACTCTGGGAAGTTGATTTACTGGTCTTCCTCGTTTCCGCGGCAACCAGCCAGGGTCCTGATCGTGGAGGCACTGCCACCCTGGTGGTCAAAGACCTGTCCAGTGTTCTGTGATGCACTGGACAACTTCCTGTCCCTGGCCTGTAGTCTTGATGGACCCTGTAGGATACCACTACTCAGTCTGTACGCCATCAGCAGGCAGCAGGAATGTCTACTGCCATTTGTGGTAAGATGGGGGAAGGTGAAGTGTTTCTCTTCTTTCGCCTCTCTTCATCTGGTCACCCACTCACATTTATTTCCTTTTTTTTCTCCATCCATCTCTATTTTTAGCAGGTTCGTGGTAACCTTGCCAGGCTGCATTCCTGTGTTGAGGAGCTGAGATCTATTCCAGGTGAAGGTTGTATAAGAGGAGCAGCCAGAGGAAGCGAGCTGCTGCGACAGGCAGTGCTGGACAGTCTGCAGCAGTTTAAACAGTACATCAGACACACCTGTGGCAACCAGGCCACTAACAACACATCTGTGGAGGTGCGCAAAAGTAGACCTTCTAGGTGGACAACCAGCACTTCAAGAAATGAAATGAAGCACTTTCATTCATGCACTCTGCCTCAAACAGTGTTTGTTGGGAAACATTTGTTTGCATACAGGTGGAGATGCTGGGGATTGAACCCAGGACCTCATACATGCGAAGCATGCGCTCTACCACTGAGCTACATCCCCACGTTTTATGTTACCACACACCTCAAACTCTAGGACAGCAGGTCGGACAACATCCACAATAAGCTTGATAAATTGGAAAATTTTGAAAACGACATGTGCTAGTGCTTTCAAGTCGTTTTTAAAGATCTAATTTAACATGTGAACATCTAAACGACAAGAGAAAGGCTGAATCTTGAGTCTGAGCTGGTAACACCTTTTTCTGTCCCCTCCTGCTCTGTGATCACCTGCACTGGCTTTACCTTCAGCTGCTTCAACAATTTAAGTTCTCATTTCAGGCAACTCAATCATTTCTAGAGTTATTATCATAATTTGAACACTCAAAAACACTACCTGCCATTGGGCCAAGATTCACATTACAAACTCTCCACTCTGAAGAATAGATTCACAGATCAGTTATCCACTTTAGTATTATTTAACAATGATCACACTCTGCATTTTGCAACACCTGCATGTTCTGTGACAAAGAGTGGAGATGCTGGGGATTGAACCCAGGACCTCATACATGCAAAGCATGCGCTCTACCACTGAGCTACATCCCCACATGCTTTGGTGCATCATGTAATTAAAAGTGCAAGGTGTCAATTGTTGCTTTTCTGGCAGTTTACTTTAATCTTATTGTATATGATCTTATAATCTTATTGTCATTTCCTCTCAATATTTGGCTGTTTCTGTCTCTCCAGATTCAATCAGAGGGAGCATCACTTCAGCTGCAGCCTAGCTCTGACTGAATAGACCCCTTTGATATTCAAGCTTTGTACTTCATGCTAATGCAGGGAAGAGGCTCCACTTATATTTGTTAAATGAGCACTCTTCAGGTCCAATTAAGTGTATTTAGCAGCTGCAAAAACATATTGAATTATGAATCTAATTTGAATGTTTAAAAGCGTCAAAAGTTCTTTGTTAACAGCTCCTTTTTAGTGGTAGAGAACTCTTCAAGTCTTAAATCAGACAGTCCACTTAAATCCAGCTCATGTACATTTCAGATACAACAAATGGGCTTCATTCATCTGCTGCTGAGCCATCTGTCCAGAATGAGTGAAATCAGTAAAGCTTCAGTTTTCTGTGCCTTCCTGCTAGAATGTACAAGCCACCATCACATTTAATTGGTAAATCCTTGGAGCGCACAAAGTATTTGAACCACTTTCCGAGTTTTGTGCTGTCCATGCTGAAATCCCTGCCCAAGATGTTTCAGTCCCTGATTTACGTCACTTTGTTATGATTCAAGTGGATGGAATTGTTGACATCAATAAAAGATCATAGCTATCACTCGGAGGCAGCACATTTTATAGAACTATTAATTGCTATTTATGTTATGTAATTCAAAGCCAGCCTTGGGCTAATATTCAGTACATGTTCCAGGCTCACAAGTTGAGATGCATGCAACTTTCTAGATGTCAACAAATGGCAATTTAGGGGAATGGGAATATTAGCTGACATTACTGAAAGGATCTCATTTGTTCGATTTAAATGCCGGACATATGGGGAGCCAATTGAGAAACGAGCCAGTCACTGTCCTTCTTGTTTAATATGAACATCATGTCCCCTGAGCACAAGGCTCTGGGTTGTTGCCGAGGATTTCTCAAATCCAACCAGCTTTATTAGGAAGCTCTGGGCAGATGATTACACTAAGACCCACTGTTTCCGACAGCAGCAGATATGAATAGCACTATTAGGAGACAGGGAGACAGTAAGCAGAGATGGACTTTGTGTGTGTGTATGTGTGTGTGTGTGTGTGTGTGTGTGTGTGTGTGTGTGTCTTGCTGATCCATTTATACAATACATGCCTTCATTCATATATACCTTTCCATCATTAATGCACATCCGTGTTGACCTCCAGGACGTATGTCAGACTTCAGCAACAGATTCTGTTTTTGGCCAAACAGCAGGAAGCAGAGAGCAGAAGCCCTTCATAATCCCATTAAAATCTTCACTTACTGCTGCTGTTAATGTGATTGGTATGGTGCTGAACATCATCATCTGTCTTCACCCCATTAGGTTTGTAAAATCCACTGCAAACTAATTTCAACTCTTTCCATCATCAGACATACTGACTGCTAATTTTAAGGCGATGTCTTTTGCATCATCTACTGCAGAAATCTTCATTATCAAAACGACAATGGACAAGGGAAAACCATTTTACAGTGCACTAACAGCAGTTTTTTCTCATTCACAATGCCTTGATGTGTGACCTAATGCTAGCTCAGCTACAGGAAACATTAAAATGACAGATTATAAGGCAAGAGGGCAGTTAAACAGTATGTGTAAGTATAGAATTGTGTCATTATATCATATGGTATACCCCTTTTCTGTTAGGGTGGGAGATGTGCTTTACTGGGACCAGAACTATGGTCCTGACATCATGAGTTTAATTTAGTTACAGTAATTTACGGTATGTCTTGTCCCTGAAGTACAACAGAAACACAGTCACACACAAAGAATGCTTTGCTGCGGTGAAGTTGTGGCTCGTTCCTTGGAAGACGTGACAACTTGAAACACGGGCTTGAGCTTTCATTACACCAGCTGTAACAATTCAGAAGTTAACTTTTGGAAATGGCTTGTGGGATAGAACAACTGTGGCTTAATAATAGTAAAATCAAAACAAATTGTTGTCCTATTGTTATTGTTATTAGGAAGGCGTAACAATTTCAGTTGCCCTGTGTGGCCTTTGCTCGTCGATTCTTTGATCTGGTGTGAGTAGAGGCCCTCTAAAAAGATGGGGGGGGGTCTTTATGGGTTATAGGTACATAATATATAAAGGATGTAAGGTACCATAATTTTGGCAATGCCCCAGTGGGACAGACCAATAGTAAGCCACATTAGAGGGTTATACTCATAGAATTGGACATATATAGAAATTGGTCAATCACAGTCTTAAGTGTCAGTGTCAGATTGTTTATGTCTGTAATTATAGAAATTTGTAGTCATGGACAACTTTTCAACATTGGAAAAGTGTTTGGGGGGTGGTTTTGAAAAGGCACAGAGAACTGCATTGAAGTGTAGACTGATGCCATTGTAAGTGTCAATGGACCCAGCAGTTATGCTTTAAAGCTGGAGTCAAGACATGCTCATTCTTTCCCTAACCCCTAACCAAGTTGCTGAGGCCTTTTGCTCTTGCTGTATTCACAGGTTACGGTGGTGACCAGCCAGCCAGGGCCGGGTGTTGTACGCCAATTGGAGGTAGGGCTCAAAGATGCTGACCTGGTGTCACTGAAGCGGCTCCTGGTGGTACAGATGTACAGCACAACAGACTGGGGCCAGGACAACCCCTCACCTGAGGCCACAAGCACCGAGACTGAAGGTAGGAGACAAAAATACACTACAGACAGTAAACTCCGGATCATACATTCATGCAAGCCTGGTAAAAACAAACACACATTGCGTCTAAGCAAACAAGCAAGGAGCATTAACACAAATGACTTGAAGGAGGTCTGTCTGTTTCCTGTCCTAACTTTCCTCCCCCTCACTTTCCACATACTTTACCCCAGCACTTTCTTAATCATCTTCAGTTGAGCCGTGTAGCGTTGACCCATTTATTACACCACAGTTTTAACCGTTAACATATCTACAGTCAACACTGGGGACACGTCACAATTTCTAGAACTTCTTGGCTACGATCCAGAGATTTGCCAGTCCTCTGAGGGGGACTAATTTCATAATGATATGTCATTCTTTGTAATTACATGAAGGTTCAAGTGGTGTGGTCTGAGTAAGTAGAGAGTACAGTGAGGCTTGGATGAAAATGAAGGGGAGGCAGAGAGGAGATGGAGAGAAACAGAGTGAGAAAAACATGAAGAAAAACATACAAGGAGGAGGGGGAAAATGAGAGCAAGTGTAAGAGATAGGGGTGTGGTAAACACAGCGAAGTATTTCTTGTAAAACTATTTATGCACCATCTGAAATATTTATTTCTGTGATGATAAACCGTCATCTGTGTCAGTGGAGGGAATGACTGCAACTTTGTTCCCTCAGAAGTGCTTGCGAGGTTGGAAACATGATACTAATGATGTTAGGAGTTTTAACTCACCTGACACAATTATGTCAGTTATGTAATCCCGCCTTGTTTGTTGTCGTCACCTCCCCTCTGTTATTTTTACATTGTATCTAAAGTAAAATGTTGTGAACATGTCCCAGTTCTCCATGAGTAAAGTCCGTCCTTGTTCCCCTCGGAGCCACTCTTGGTTTGGAGTGGCTTTTCTGAAGCAGAGCTACTTGGTCAAGGTAATAAATGAATGAATCTGTTATTAAATGGGGTGCCAGGGTGCCACTTGGGAACATCACACACACACACATCACAGTGAAAGACAGTAGTGCAGCTGTCAAGGATCATAAGCCCTGGACGTTGTAGTGTTTTCCTTGACAAGCTGAGGTGGGAAGTGCTTTTCATTCTCAGCGTGACCAAATAGAAGCACAGAACATGGATAAAGAATAAAGACCTAAAATGCGACGAGGACATATTTGTGTTGTTTAAAAGTAAATGGTGTTAAGACTTATGTTGCTTCGCCTTCCTTTAGTGTCCCATTTTTAGCCCAAAATGCCCAACCGGGGGGACCTCAGAGAGATTTTGTCTAATTACAGAAGCAAAAGTGAAAACATTCTTGGAACCAAAGGATACTGTCATATCCTGAGGCCATTAAAAACAACTTAAATTCAAGAATTCAGGAAGAAAAATATTGTTAAAGTGATTTAATGATTCTTAGAATTAGACTTTGCTTCATTTTAACAGCACACAGGCCTAAAAGTTAGGAGTTGGCTTAAGCACGCTGATAAACAAGTGCATTGTGTGTGTGTGTGCATGCGTGTGTCCTTGCAGCAGCCCGTCAAGTGCGAATTCCTTTGTATTTATTGGATTCATCGATCAATATGAGTGATGTTTATTCCCCTCTCTCTCCAGAGTCTAATAAAAAGCGAGAAATGTTTGGAATGGAGCCTTGGAGACATGGTTATGTAGTTACCACAGTTTGATGACAGTGAGGCCGACACCCTTTTAGCTACTTTGATGCCACTGGGACGAGATCGCTGCGTTCCTCCACTGTGTCTCCAAGTGTTTATAGCACAGGGAAACATAATTGTCACTTGAGCTCTTTGATACTAAGACCTACACCCTCCTAATTATGTCACCGCCAGTGGTGCTGCTAGACGGCTGATGTCCCACTTAAAGCTGTTTCATTAGAAATGGGTCTTTCCACAGTGGAGAAAACATGATCGTTGCTACCATAACATCTTTATACAGAGAGGCCGCACAGACACTGTGTTGGTTTGACAGAAACTATGGGTGTTTTTCTGCCAACTGTGTGACAGAACTGTTAACTTGAATATACATATTCCTGTGTTTTCTGTCATCATTCGTTTGCCCACCAATACAAAATGTTGTGACTTGGAAACACGACAGTTATATAATATAATAACAGTTATATAAAATATAATAAAATTAAACGAGTTGACTTCTTTTCCTTGCTCTTCTTCGTTTGCTGCGACCAATCAGCTAAGTAATATACAGATTATCACCTGAGGGTACTGGGCTGAAAAACAAGATGCCTTCTTAAACATGGGCCCAGACAGAGAAAGCAGCATACCCTGCATGATCCTTGGGCCTGTGAAATGACTCACAGCAAAACAGCATTTTGCATTAACTTCTGTGACCACAGAGATAGGAATGGGGTCAATGTGAAATCCAAGAGCTACACTGACCTCGGAGTTCATCTGGCTAGAAAGTGAAGCTGGCTTAAATCAAAGATAAGAAGTTTAAGTGTCTAGCCAGTATGAATTCTACTCAGACTTGATGCTCCTGGTCAAGGTCCTGAAATTACATTTTAAAGTAGCTTAGGCACTGCTTCTAACACCATGGTGAAAGTTCAACAGAGTTTTAAAAAGAGAATTCAGATACCAGCCATTGGTTGTGTGTACATGGGTAGACGCAGAGCTGCTCGGAATTGGTACTGTGTCTGACGTACAGGGAGAGTCCTCTGTTTGAGTTTTCACTTCAGTGTTCCATCTCCTTTGTCATTCATCAGCTTTATTATCATTTACACCGCCCCGAGGGACTTTGTAGCAGAACTTTGCCGATCAGCCGTGGGATGTAACAAGCATTTTGAACGGCTCATTGAACCATTGTCCAATTTATTCTTTCAATTTGTGAAGCACTTTAGCTTTTGAAAAGGGATGTGTGACTAATATACCAGAGCTAATACGCTAACATTTAGGAAGCAATGTTCATTCAGGGAATACTCTGGAATCTGGGTGCGTTGTGGAATGTCCGTGTGTGTGTAAGATGTTGGGTGGGAATACGCCGAGATCGTAGCAAATACATCTCAGTTAACACCAGACTATTTATTTTAGGTGTGTGTGTGTGTGTGTGTGTGTGTGTGTGTGTGTGTCATTCCATGGAGTGCAGTATATTACAGGAAGTGGGAGTGTATGCATTTTTGTACCGAAGTGAGGCTTGAAGAACTCTCTTTCTGACTCTCATCAAGAAAGGGGGTCACAACTCTTGTCTGGAATAATGAAAGTTATTACATAACTGTGTGTGTGTGTGTGTGTGTGTGTGTGTGTGTGTGTGTGTGTTTGTGTGTGTGCATAGCAAGTTAAAACTGTTTGGAAAGAATGCACACACTGTGCAGCATCAGGACTGTTATGCAAATATTGAATTTTTCAAAAGGCTAACAGCCTGCCAGTAGCTGTGAGGTCTGGTTGGTGAGCCGAGACTCTTGCATGTGTGACTTTGTGAGGAGCAGTTTGAGCCTCACACGTTGATACTGGGAAAATTCATGCAAAATGTGGACATTTGGTTGTGCCTCACTTCTGCAAAATGCAATTGAAAGGTTAAGACTTGATTCCAGGGTAATGGTTAGAACTAGTTTTACATTTTAGTTAGGCTAAGAGTAAAGGTTAAGTATATACTTGTGATAATTAAGGGAGCTGAGGAAATGTTATAATTCAATTAGGCTGCTCTCAAGCATGAAAGTGCAGAGGTTTATGTGAGTGTCTCAAGGCCGATGCCATGCAAAGCTTCCTGTTTTTGTTAAACCTCAACCAGTGTGTATCCTTGAATCCCCGGCCTGTTGTGTAATTGTACAGTTGAGCACCAGGGAGAAGACAGAGAAATGGGTCACAGAGCCAGAGGAGCAGAGGGAGACAGAGACAGGGATGATTATGGTATCAGTGGTTTGGGGTTTTCTTCCTCACAGTTAAGCAGCCAAGTTGTTGACAGAAACAGATTCAACAAGTTGTCCCACGGTGAATGCAGCAGTTCCTCGGGGATAGTCGGCAAACAGAAACTATTCACTTCACTTGTTTGGATACACAGGATAAAAATGTAATTGCATTGTTTTTCCTTTGCTACAACGTTGCACTGAAACGAAACAAATGAAAAGTATAAGAGGAGCAACACTTTGGTGCAGAAGCACTGTTTTGGAGGGAAGTTGGAAGTTTGATATATTATGCTTAAACACAGATGAAATAATCAGCTCCATTAACCATATATTAAATAACAATAAATAAATGAGGATGTGCTGCAGCATCTACTCAAACATGAACTGTTTTCAGTAGTGAGTACAGTAACATCTATTCTTGGGGCAAGGGAACCTTTGTTGCCTCTGTTTATCTGTCCCAAAAATAATCTATTACATGATTGTTGCTACCATAGTAGTTGTTACTACTTTTTTCCACATGTCAGACACACAGGATGCTGTACCAGATAGCTGTTGCAGCAAAACACGAGGTCTACATGTAAGTGCTTGCTTTCTTTTCACGGGGCATTCCCCAGGGATGTGGCTCATCCGCACTTGCAGACAGTGAAGAGGAGTCTGCTTTTAATATTCCCATGATGAAATTTGGATAAGAGTTTGGTAAAAGTGGAGGAAGTGATGCAATTCACCACTGTGGAGATAACACTGGCAGGCCAAAAGGGGCTGCTTGGATGGGTGGGTGGGTGGTCAAAACATGTTTGCTGATTTTTCCCAGAGGGGATGAATATTTTTTAACGCTGGCACACTGTATTTAGTCTCTGTTGACCCCTTAGTATGCTTTGTTGATGCATTTAGGTAAATGTGACATCGAAGCTGTTAAGAAAAGCATTGTGTTGGAGACAGAGAGACAGAGAGAAGGATATGACTAGAAATACAAAGAAATGCTGATGAAAGAACAGAATCAGAGGATCAGAGTGATGGAAGAGAAGATCAGACAGGGACAGTGACAGACAGCTGCTGAGAACAGCATCAGTAGGTGGGCAGATGCCCTCAGGCTTCTTGTCTGATTAAGGCAGAGGAGATTGGGTGACATCACCTGAGACTGACTGTGGAGCTGGCATTAACCCAAAAATGTGTTTAGTTGCCAAAACCTAATGCTTTGTGTGTATGTGCGTGTGTGTGTCTCCTACTTACAAGTCAGTGAAACATTGCCCCATCTGTGCTGTAACTTTGCTTCAGCAGTCTGTCTCCACACTGTAATTTATCACAGAAACAGTATTCAACCAGTCGCGTATGCAAAAATGCAAAGTGGGCAAGAAGGCATAGGGCTCTTCTCAGAATGCTGCTGGTCAACTGCAGGAATTTGCATGTGCAAATATTGCACTTTTAAAGGTCCTGCAGTTCTTCTTCAATTTGATCACATACACCTGTACTGTATTTTAAATTAGATCACAACAATAGGTGGCGATGCTGGGGATTGAACCCAGGACCTCGTACATGCGAAGCACGCGCTCTACCACTGAGCTACATCCCCTCTGGAGTTTATGAGGGACTAACTGTACCCTCGATTACATTCATCACTGAATAGATTACATTATAATTTCAATCATCACATTTGGGTCAGCAGCACAAGTATGTTCACCCTCTCTCGCCTCACTTTCTTCCACTTTCATCAAGTTAAGAGACAGTCAGTACTTGTAGTGAGTCGTGGTTCATGATGCCCAAGCGGGAGCCAATGAGCTGTGTGTTGAGGGGGGTAGTTCTGCGTGTTTGTTTTCAGGAAGGCAGTTTCCACAGAAATGTATTGTATTTTATTAGGGAAGCTAATGAATGTACAGTTCTCTAACACATCCAAAATGTGAGTTATCTCAGCTTGCACTATGCACCAGCTAGGGAGCTAATGAGTTAGCTTTCGTTGCTGAGTGACTTACTGCACATGTCACAAAGGTGGGGACATGCTGGCTGCAAGTATGATGTGGACAATACAATGGATGAATTAGGTCCGCAATTTATTCTGCATGCCAGAAAGTCCTCCCAACACATGTAGCAGTTAATACTTTTTGCTCTACACACTGTGTAGAGTTTGTATTCATCACAAAGACTTGGAGCATGTATCTCTGTCTCCATATTGTGGTTATGTGTGTGCAAGTGCAAGCTGTTAAACACAGCCAGTTGCCACTTAAGCTTAATTTCATCATTTCATTTCTTGTTACGCTCTGTGGTGTCTTCTGAACATGCATCTTCCTGACGTCAGTCTTGATTTGGCACCACTTAAGTACACTGTGTACACTCATTCATGCAGACACACAAAATGTATATTTACTCTCAGGGTAGAATCGTGAGTTCCAAAAAGAAGCATCTGTTTTGGGAGTAAGTAAGTGTTATTTTTGCAAAGTCACCGTCAGCCCCAAGAGGACACCCACTGTGACAGACAGCCATGCACATACGCAGACACACCCGTGCACACGACACCGTCTGGAGCAGCTACAGAGATAGATTGCAACTGTCTGACTGTCGCCCACAAACACCTGGACCTTTCTCCCTTGAGCTGCATCTCTCTCTCTTTCTGTTTTCTTTCTCTTTCTCTCTCTCTGTCTCTGTCTCTCTCTCTTTCTGTGACTGACATACAGCCCCTATGGCAGGCAAATCAAATGTCATATTTGACAGTGGCAGCAGGCTGCGTAGTTAACACACCATCTGAATCTCTATCTCTGTCTGAAGAGGTAATGAGGGACTGTAGCAATCTGTTAAAAATAAGTTAAGTCGCACAGCACCTTTTTACAGTATTTCAGATCTGCGCTGAACTACACTGTGAAGCAGAGAGGCCATTGCTGCATAGCTGTAGCCTGGTCGAAGCAGATCTCTGAGTCTATAAATGGTGTGAATGTCGGTGAATCACAGTAGGAGTTTGCATATGAATGATTTCACTCAGATGAAGTTGTTCCACCATCAGAAATAGGCATTTCCACTGAGACACTGAGACACCTGACAAACCACACAGTTTTAGTGACTAGAGCATTTTTGCATAGCTGAAGAATCTTGATATGATACTAAGCTGCCGTAGGCTCGATAAACCCCCTATCACCTCATGCCCCATTGGTTATGAACTCCTTTAATGTATTGTGAGAGCATTTCTCCACAGAAAGTGTCATCATTTAGTAATTTATTAATGATGGTTGTAAGTGTCTCAGGCAATTATTCAGAAAAGTTCCTCCTCTGCTGATGTGACACTTGTGTTCCTCAACTATCTGCAAAGGTAGATTATGGACATCCAAATTGGCTCGCATTTTCTGGATTTTAATTGAAAGATATTTACTCACACTATTTACATGAAATCTCCTCCTCTGATAGATTGCTGCACTGTGCCTGTTTCTGCAGTTTCGTGTCCAACACTGTATCAAACAGCACCAGTTCAAGCACTGCTGAACTACCTCCTCATGCTGATGTGTTTTAGAGCAAAGCTCCCTGATTCACTAAATGAACAGAAATGGAGATGCTGGGGATTGAACCCAGGACCTCATACATGCAAAGCATGCGCTCTACCACTGAGCTACATCCCCTCTGAAAGCACAATACTTTTCAGGTATCTGTGGATCATACAGGCATATGCATACTTTAGAAGCATGGCAAAATGTTTCTTGTTTTTCTATAAGCTGTTAGAATTTATCCTGATTTTAAATAATTGATAGAAAATTAAATTGTATGGCCTTAAAATGTAAAAGAATGAATTAAAACTACAAAACCTCTATTAGCCAAACCACATGCAATTTATTTGCTAATGCACTCAGTTTTGTTCAGTGAAAATGACTGAAAAGGGAAATTAAATATAGTGGGATAGTAAACTGTTAGCTTTGTTGCTAATGGGGAAATAAAGTAACACACCTAATTTTAGAAAGTATTTGTACCAGTGTGCACCATTGCTCTTGTTGAACACTTAATTTTCTGACAGAGCTGAATCACTTTGGAATTGAGGACATTTACATGGCAATGGAAGTTGTCATAACTCACGGCATAATTCACGGCATGAAATGGAGATGCTGGGGATTGAACCCAGGACCTCATACATGCAAAGCATGCGCTCTACCACTGAGCTACATCCCCCTGATATACCTAAGTGTCTTGTTTCTTATTCCTATCCTGACTTTAAACTAGGAGGCTGCCTCACATCTCTTGCTGATCAACAAGCTGACATACTGTTTCTTTGGGACTGTGCAAACTGCAGCGCTGCAAGAAAACCATCCTTCACTGAAAACTCACCAAAACAACTGAAACCCTCATACTAATGTCTGACAAGAGTGCCACTTCAGCTAAGAACATGCACCTCAGCACCATGCTGACCAAGGAGTTGTCACCTTTATATAACTGTTCCACTCACCAAAAACAAGTCATGTATGCATTCATACATGACATGGATTATGTGTCCCACAATGTATATTTGTTGGCTACTAGTTCACTAGTTTTCTGCATAGGATTAAATTTGTATGCACATGAATGCTGGGGTGTATTTTTGTGCTTTCAGTATTTTCCTTATAATAAGGTGCAGCATTATGAAAATCCATGTGAAGTATGCTTCTCAAAACTCTCTAAATCCCTTTCAAATGACACGTTCCATTCAAACACCATCCACAGAACTTTTTCTTTAAATTGCTGGTGAAGGTTGGTGGTTGTGTATTATCCCATTATTGATCCACCCTCTGTCTGTCTCACATCAATAACCTCCTTTATTGCCTCTCTAGTTTAGCCCTGAGCTTCGAGGTGAATATTATTTACACACACACCAATACAAACACACCCAGGCTCCTCAGACAGTGTGCTCCTCCAAGTGGTTTGCAGCTTTGTGGCAGTCAGCATGTTGCCTCTGAGCCACATTCAGAAGTCATATTGTGTGTCATAAACACTAATTATTATTTGTCCTCAGCCAATAAACGATAAATGGCTGGAGATGCTGGGGATTGATCCCAGGACCTCATACATGCGAAGCATGCGCTCTACCACTGAGCTACATCCCCTCCGAGGGGTATCATCTGTTTCAAACTTAAGATGGCAGATCATTATACACTGACACATCGTTATACCAAAGGAGATAAAATCCTGAAATAGTTTGTCTTAGAAAGTGAAATCTTCTTTATAACACAGTCTAACACAATAAACAGAATAGAGATATTCTTCCAAAATGGTTTATATTTCATCCTGATGTATAAAAATCAAAAGAATAAAAAGCACTGAGAACGTTCACAGGGAGACTTTGAAAAGAACTGGCTTCCCATTGTCAATATTTATTGTCAGTATTGGCTCCATCATGTTTACTTGGGAGCAGCAATTACAGCATTCTTTATCTCAGTATTGGACTTTGTTTGTTTTCTAAAGCTACTTTAAAACAACAAAAAATATGATTTTCACTGGCTGAAATATTCTGAATAAAATGGGAATCAAATGTTGAGCTTGAAATTAATTTGCAATTTCATTCACGATTCAGAGGATTTTCATGTATTTATGACAAAATCACAGGATCAGGAATCATTTCACCTTGAGAATTGCCTGCTGTTTTACATCCACAGTGTTGGATGGAGATGAAAGTAAATTAGCGGATGTTACAGCTGTTCAAAATGTAAATATAACATTATTACTAAAATGAAAACAATTGGGTCTAAAAACACACACTCACATATCCTGGATAAAAAAAGAGGAGCTTATCTCCAGCGGTGTTTTTTGTGCCGCCTGAGACGTTTGAGCTAAAGGTAGAAGCGGTCTAAAAGCAGACTCATATCTTGGACAAATAGCTCTTTCAAACTGACACCCCATCAGCGATTCGTGGATCAGTCTCTCAATAGAAAAGGATTACAGCCCATTATATCTCCACTAATCCGCTCCCTCTCATTGCAATCTCTCTGTCTCTCTCTCATTCTTTTCTTCTCCATCTCTCTCTCTCTCCTCCCAAAACGTCCGCAGCGCTTACCTCCGCTGCTTCCCCTGCAGATTTTTCCTTTCTTTCTCCGTGTGTCTGTCCAGTTTGTGCGAGAGATAAGTAGCTTTTACAAGGAGCGTGTGACAGTTGTGGTTCAGACCGAAAGAATGCAGAGGGAGCATGTTTGTCCGTGTTTATGTATTTATTCTATTTGCTTATGAAAGACTGCACACTCTCGTGTCTGTCCTAGGTGCTTGAGTCGGTGACTCAGTGATTATCAGTATTTGCACCTTTCACTCTTCATTGTGTGTGTGTGTGTGAGTGTGTATGTGTGGTCCTTAACAATGCAATGTTCCCATATAATTTTCACTTTTCTTTTAATCATACTCTGTTTCACAGGATCTGCCTTGCTCCATTAAAGCGTAACACCGAGATGAGAGGACTTTTTCCTGTCTCCTTCTCTTCTCTCTTCAGCTACTTAATTGCCTTCTGCTTCTCCTCCGCCTCCCGTTTCCTCCTCTCCTATGTCTCTTTATAGGAGTAAGAAAATAAATCCTCTGTCATGTTTTTGTCTCCATCTCTCTCTCCTCCCTCGTACTTTGCAGATTTTGTGTGCAGCAGTCCATTTCCTCTCTGCTTTTATCTTGTTCTGCCTTCATCTCCCTTGTATTACCATACATTCATGATGCATTAACCTAGATTTATTGTACTTCTCTCACTTATCTACTTGTGAATTTGGGTCTGCTTAGATTAAAACGTCCATTCAGTAAAATCCTACTTTCATACCGGTCTACAGCTGTGAAACTGCCATAAAGTTTGCCACAGAACAAAATCTTTGAAACAGTTACTTTAAGCGTGAAATTAAGTCAGGTTCAGCAGCCCAAAACAGGCGCTGCTGAGCTGCATCAGCTTGTTAATGTTACAAAGAAAAGTATGTGCAGTAAACATGACAAAACAACTTCAGCTAACCCAACTGAAACAATTGAATTTATACATTTTGCCAAGATTGTGGGTGATTTGTGTTGTGTAGCCACACAATATTAACCGTTACACATCCTACAGTACAGGGTTGGGGTTTTTTTAAACTTTGTGGCTGCCACCGTGAATACACAAAGCTCTTTTTGTTTAGAAGTGTTTTCCTTCTCCTTATTTGCCTCCATCGGAGCAGTTAAGCCATTTCCACACCCCACACAGTTGCACTTGGATCAGCGTACATCCCACAAATCCATTTTGAGTCACAAGAATAATGACTCTGAAAAAGTGTGTCTCTTGAGAGGAGGATTATAATCCGCTGGCCCGCAGCCAAGAATTATAGAATCGGTGAGCAAAGTTGTCATCCTGAATGCTCACGATGAGCCACATTTCTGGCATTACGTTATAATAATAGTATGAAGCTCCGAGGGGAGTTGAGACCTACAGAGCAGAAACCCTGGAACCTATTTCAAAAATGCTTTTGGACAGCGAATGCGTATGGGTTTATTAACTGCGGCCAACAGGACAGTCAAGGACAATGGTCTCAAATGATATTAACCCTTAATCTGCTCAGCCTTAAACAGTGATTCATACACTGGGCTCCAGTTAGCACTTTGCCATTGACAAATGTGCTGTAACGGAGGATGAAGCAACACTAAATCGCACTTTTGCAACCAAAAAAAATGTCATAATTCAAGATGTTTGGAAATAGTCCAGTGATACAGTACTATTAGAGCTACATTTTGTTTTTGTGTGTATTAAGTGCGTTAATTTAGATGTGCTGGTAAACTACCTTTCATTCAGAACTAGGCTAGCTTTGTCCCCCTTGTTTCCAGTCTTTATGCTAAGCTAGGCTAAGTCTGGCTGCTGGCTGTAGCCTGATATTTAACTACCATGATAGGGGTGTTGATCTCCTTATTAACTGTCTTCCAGAAAGAGAAGAGCATTTCCCAATATGTCCAAGTAGTAGTCCAAGTCAGATTTCCCTATGAACATTACAACAGCTTTTGCTTGTTGTAATCACGTCAGTCTTGTGTTGGTAATGCAAAGATACTTTCCTCGTCCACTTTAAGCATAAGTGATCCTGCTATTTCCCAGTATCTCCCTTTCAGTGCAGCTAAATATTTGAATATGTTTAATAAGTTTGTAGATTCTTCAGAATAAACTGTCCAGTATGTTAGCCTGGGAGTAAAGGGAGGAAATTATTGATGGCATTTGTGATACATCAATCTTGTGCAACAGCTCCAGTTTAAACTCGACTCCTGTGGGATGTTAATAAACACCATTCCTACATTTTTGTGTAATTGGCTCTGTGTAAAAACAACTTTCCACCAGACTTTTCCGTCTCAGCTACTGTTACAGCCACACACCTGCAGTCATTCAACCCCGGGTTGCCCTGTCTTTCACACTCCCTTTCTCTCGGTTTCCCCGCCTCTATCGTTCAGTTAAATTTCCATCACAGTCAGCTAGTTCACTTTCATGTGTCTGTGTTTCATATAGTGCAGGAGGTGCACGGGAGGGTGTGGTTTCCTCGCACACACCCAACTGCAGCTTCTGCAGAGTGTTCACAAAGACAGGAAGCACACTGCACACGCACTCAGATGATCTGTTTATGATCAGTGGCAAATATGTAACATAGATGAGGACAAAGTCAGTTTTTTCTGCTGCTTTATTTATTTATACGCGGACGTTGTTTAACTGATTGATAACGAGGATGCATGAATTTCAGGAGAGCGTGTTTTGTTGCCACACACACGCATCAGTGCCAAGGTCAGGCTGTTCACACCTCTGTGTGACGTTAGCAGAGCAGCAGGTGGCCATACAGATGGAGACTGGCATCACTCTTCACACCAGGATATGGAGCCTATTAGTCCCACACTGAGAGATGGCTGGTTGCTCCGTCTCATGCACACGCTTGCACACACGATTCTTTTCATCTAACCTCTCTGAAAGTCTTGTTTATCTGTCAGTCTGCCTCCCTATGAATCATTTGATCTTTTAAAACCAGTTTCAGCCCAATTTTTCAAAAAGATCACGAGAGAACAAATACCCTAGATGTACGGTGTCGCCAGACATATTCATAATGGAAACCACGGGTGGAACAAAGCTGGTATTTTAAGGTGTCAACTGGTTGATTCATATAAAGGTGGGGTTTCAAAGGTTTTGTTATGGGTTCTGGTTTTAGGAAACATGTTTTGCAGCCAAGAGCGCTTTCTTCCTGTGTGGTTTAGAACAGACAGATGAGCCGTTGAACAAAGATCAAGAAAGTGAGTAGAGAAAAAAAGTACAGAGAAAACTAAAAGGAGGCCTCCTCACAGTCCTCACAGCTATTAAACACCCAGAGAGTGATGCTGCACTTACTTTTCCCCACCGTCCGACTACCTGCATCTGTCTGCCACCGTCTTGCTCTGTCAGTCACATCCCCCGTCTGTCATCATCACCTCACTCTGCACTGAGGAAGGATTGGAGGTTGAAAAGTGCATTAAGCCCCTTTCAGACATGCACCTCTTTATGTTAATCTAATGGCAAAATCGCTCTAATGTCTGATAAAGCATCCTAGTCGAAAGGCCGGACATGATAACATTTCTGTAACACTTTCAACGCGGCCAGTCTGAAGCTGTCAGATTAACACAAGGTCAGACATGCAAAGTCACGACTGTCCTGTAATTGCTGGGTTTGCAAGGTGACGCCATCGAGTACTCAAGGACCTCTGAGCAGCATCATCAATCCTCACCGCCTCCCTAGCTGCCGTGTCAAGGATGGCAGGGTGAAGCAATTGCCTAAAAACTTAATAAAAAGCATTGTGAAGATATTCATGTCTGTGTCTCTGCATGCTAATGTACTCACAATGACTTTGCTTTTTAGTGGTTGAATTAAGATTATTAAATTCGGGGATGACCAAAGTCATTACAGTTCTGAGGGGATCCTGAATGTCTTCGTGTCTTTCATGGCGAGGCATTCAGTACTGGTCGACATGTTTCAATCTGGACTAAAGCAGGGTGTCGACCAACGAACTGACACACAGACATTCATCCGTACCTAGAACACGAGACGCCGCTGGTGTTGCTTAAAATGTGCTGAATGTCTATCTATATATCTGTGCTTTTACTGCAGAGGAGAGCAACCTGCCAGCGTTGTCTTATCGTCACAAAACAGCAATTAAAGTCTGAATTTTTAATATCTGTCACATTTGCCTTAGGTTAGCTTGTGGCTTAACAAGCACCAAAATTAGTCTTGAATGTGGTATCTGTAAGACATCAGTTAATCT
Organism: Datnioides undecimradiatus; assembly: GCA_008933995.1. Taxonomy (NCBI): domain Eukaryota; kingdom Metazoa; phylum Chordata; class Actinopteri; order Lobotiformes; family Datnioididae; genus Datnioides; species Datnioides undecimradiatus. The sequence continues at coordinate 1,299,205 of WARS01000065.1, forward strand.
CTCATGCAGTCTCCGCATTCCAAATAGCACTCCCTCAATCACTAGTTTCATCTCATCTCTACTTTAATAACACTTTCTCTTCTTCATCTCACTCCCAAGTACTCTTGTACTCTCTCCCATTTCCATCTAATTCCCTCTTTACTCTTTCCTTTCTATAAGACGCTGCTCCTGTGGTCTGTCTCTGTCTCTCTTCCTGTCTTCTTTATCTGTATCTGAGGAGACACAGATGGACTGTGTGCGTCTCATCTTGGCTTTAAAGCCACTCAAGGAAAATAAGGTCATTCATCCCTTCTCTTTGGAGAGGTTTGTTACTTGCTATCACCTCTTTCATCTCTCAACTCCACTCCCATCTCCTCTCTGCGTTCTCTTTCATAGGGCTCGTACTCATAAATTTTCTTTTCTGTTTATCTCAGGTCACCTTTGTACATGGACATTTTACAACACCTAAATATTTCTTGAAAACTTTTTGCAATTCGAGTGGGCTTCGATGATTCCTGGAAAGTGGCTTTTCTTAGCTATAATTATTTTATTCAACACTGTCGGCTCAAAAAAGTATATTTCCTAAAAATGTAGACGTCTGTCATTTTTCATTACCTTTCCTGTTTTCCTTTCCTCCTTTGGAGCATCTCTTATGTGCCTCCATGAATACTTTCTGCAGAGCTCCTCTCATCCCCTGTCCTCCTGTCTGTTTCAAGTGCTTCAAAGAAGTATACGAGCTGCCATCCTCTCTGAGTCCTTGTGGCCTTCTCTTCAATGTAACCCCACTCCTTTTTCCGGATTCTGCTTGAAACCGGGCGGCTGATCTCTCGCTGTCAATTTCCTTTTCTCCATCTGCTGATCACGCTCACTTAAACATGATTAATTTACATTAACATGGTTGTAACTCATCTTTCCCAACAGCCCCAATAATGGTTTATATAATTTGTTTTATATTAGTTTAGTCATGAGACAGATTTGTGGTAATCAGAAGCATTGAAAGAGAGACATTTGTTCATCCACTTGTACTTTTATAGAATTAAAACACCACAAATGAGCAGGACATGTCCTTTCTTTGACCTTCTTTTTAGTGTATGTCACCACATCTCTTCCTTTCTGTCTTCTCTTGCTCTTCCTCCTCAGTGATGACAGCCAGATAACCGCGCTGCTGTCAAGCCTTCGTCCTCATGTCCTTTTCAAGTGTCTGTCTCCTTTAATTGTCTCCACGACCGCACGGCTTCATCAGAAGGCACAGCGAGGCAATTAGGTCACACAAGCGCTTGTGTGTCGAGTGCCTGCGTTTCAGACCAGATGATCAATGTCCTATTTGTCACAGTCTCAAACTACATCAATGAGCTATTCATCATTAATGCTCACACAGACACACTGACAGACAAGGACAGAGTGAGTGTTGTCAGAGTCGTTCTATAAGGGAAATATAGATGTCAGAGGGAAATTCCAGAGACAAGCGACCATCAAGGCGTCCTTGGTGTTTATGTACACTTTTGTGTCAGGAGATGCATTAGTTAGTTATGTGTGATGGGTGATTTTCTACTGAGATTATAGTTATGTTACTTATTTAAGTGAGAAAGGCAGAAAATAAGAAATTGTGTATTGTATTATATTATTATTTCACCTAAATGTTGAAGTCTAGACACAGCAGCATTTAATGAAAGCGTGTCCACTCTGTCGACCTGTCACAGAGTGGCTAACAGTGGCTCATTCACTGCTGGCTCCAGCTCAGTTGTTTTGCATGTGTCCTCTAACACCATTGTAGTTGAATGTCATAATAGGCCTATATTGGAAAAAGTCATCAGTCATTCTAAAAAAAACTTAATTGTGAACATTAAGAGCTCTCATGAAGATTTCCATCATCACAGAGCAGCACAGTGTTGAGTATTACAGCTGCTTGTAGATGATCCGTATCAAGCGGATCTATATCTAAGTGAAAACCAGTGCTCTGCTTCCTCTTCTGGTCCTGCATTATCTTACTGATTTGCTAATTTCACCTCACAAGCTAATGTTACTTTGGTCGATGGCCATGCAGATGATGCACACTTCCTAATGCACGGAGTTAAAAGAACAATTACTGGTCGGGAGGATGGGACAGAGAGGGGGGGTCAGTAGTACTGGGATGGTCAATAGATTATTCCTGTAACCAGCATGAAAAAAAAAGAAATATGGCCGCTTTGGTGATCCTCCACTTTTTCAAAGAGTCCAGATTTTGATGTGCACGAAATCATGATTCTGGAAAATCATTACAGGTTGGGTATTTACATTGCTCTACCTGTCTCTGCTTGCAAAATAAGCTTCTAAGCTAACCGTCTCTAAAAATGCTCATCAGTCATTCATTTGATAAAAACACTGTGATGTCTCCAGGGAAATTACAGCAAAGTTGAAGCTATTACATTTTTATCTAATCAATTTGTGTTTTAAGATGAACTCTCTCTCTATCTGTGTGTGTGAGTATGTGTGTTGAGCTGCATCACAAATATGTTTCCCCCTTTTATTGTAATTGAACAGCGCCATACAGCACCATCAGGGTGTCAACTAAAGCAAAAATATTGAAATGGTTGTTACGGTTGCATCAGCATCAACATTATCAAATCATCCAGAAAGGAAAAACCATCTGACCATCGAACAGGTGGAGCCAACAGGGAGATGCTAATGTAAAAGTCAGCAGGAAAGACATTAGCTGCCATCCTGTAAAGGATGAGTGTTTCTAGGGATGTGATGAGTCAGCAACAGGATGTCTGTTTATGCAGTTTAAATCTGAACTGTTGCAACACACGTGACTTCAAGGCAGTTTGGTGATGTTGTGGTTAAAAAGGGTTTAACTGTCAAACATTCTTCCCATCGGCACACCCTGATGCAAGTAGATGCTCATGTGTCAGCAAACCTCTGCTGATTCGACTTCAAAGCGGTAATTTAACAGTAGAGCAGGACAAGTTGTAAACCCTTGAAATGTTGCTGTAATATAGAGGTTTTAGCACATCCAGCAGACACAGAGCCTGCTGTGGCTCACGTTTCTGGTCACCTGATGAACACTGGTCCGATCTTTATTCCACTTCTAGCTCTGTTTTGGTCTCCTCCAACTCCTAAGAAAACAATTGGCAAAGTCTAGCATTGTACTGTAAATACCTCTGTTGCAACTGGAAATGACACTAATGAGAGAGACCCAAAATTGTAAGATCAAAGCCAATGACCTCAAAGGTGTCAGGTGATATTTCTCCTTTGATTTTGTCATTTGAGCAAATTCCAATGTAAAAATATTGCTCAGCATTAACTAGTGAGTAAAAATGATTTAACAGGTCTGTAACGTAAAACAAACAACTTTAAAAGTGTCATTTGTATGGGAAATGACTCTAAACTGTGTAGAATTAATTTTGCACACGCGCTAATGCATGTTTGTTTTTGATTCCAGGTTTTACTCTGAACTTTTTTATTGGCAGCAGCTGAAATGTTTATTTAACTGTGTGTGTGTGTGGTTAGAGAATAGCTCAGAGTTGTCGGTTATGAACGTCTGTGTGACTAAAATAACAACATGCACACACAACATAGACAGACACACACACACACTGACACGCACAGGCACACTTAATGAGATTTGACCTCCACCCTGCATCCTTACCTCAGCATGTGTGTCACACTTTATCTTCTCATGTACACACACATACACACACGCACACACACACACTGAACATGCTATTTAGATGCAGGAGCACAGTTAGACTGGCAGGCTGCTTGGTCTGGCTATAGACCGATAGAACAAGACGGATAAAGTAAGCAGCCGAGCGACGAATGATAACGCATAATTGTTTCTTTAATCTTCCATACGTATTTAATGAGCTGAGCGAAGATTCAGAAGGAGAGATTCAGTAGGAGGATGAGCAGTGTAAACACATTCTTCATGAAGTCAGATAAGCCGGCAGCACCGCATCACTTCAACGCCTTGCTGTCCTAACACACACACGTCAAGGTTAACTGCTCTCACCTTTCAACCTTAAGCGGTAAGCATCCTTACTGCCTAAGGAAACCAGTATGATGCACACACGCGCAGAAAACGGACCGTCTTGAGTTATTTATGCTGCCGTGAGACCTAATACACCTCATTTTCTCTCCTTATCTCCCCCCTCTCACACCCACACACACAAACATACTTGGATACACACTTCGTGGTCTAATTACAAGCATTTCTGACAGTGTGGTCCATCATGCCTCAGCCACCATACCCATCCATCTCTTCTGTGCCTCATCTCTTCCCAGGCCTCCTGCGCTAGCTCTCTGTGTAATTTATACTTTCCTCCCTTCTTGTCTAGCTGCACCGGCGTGCATATTTCTCTCTCTCCACTACCTCTGTCTCTCTCTCTCCCTCTCTCTCTCGCCCCCTCTCTCTCTCACTTACTCTGTCTCCTCCTCTTTCCATTTCTACTCCCCAGACAGACATTATCTGAGGGAATGGCGATTGATTTTCTTCAGTCTATTTTCCTCCATCTCTGTACATCTCTCAAGGATTTTTCCTCTTCTCTCCACATTACCGTTTCCATAAAGGCAAGCAAGCAACCCTGCTTTCTCTTCCCTGTCCACCTCCTTTGATTGTACCTGTCTTTGTAAGGTCCCTTACTTCAGCTTTTACTTTTCTGTCTCTTTCTTTCTAAGTTTTGCAGGTTCTCTCTGCTGCTGTTCCCTTTTTGCTCGGTAAGGTAGCGGATGCTGTCTTACTTTACTGCTGATCCCAAGTATCACAGAACCCCCCCACCGGGGCTTTAATCCATACTAAGAGCAGGAGCAATGTGGCTTGCGTCAGAGTTGAAAGCTTGACATAACAGCCTGCTTTTTTTGACACATGAAAGGAGAACATGCGAAGCCAGAATGCCATCAGTACAGTTCGTTACCCTCTTAAACATCTCTCTGTCTCTCTCCTCCTTCATCCCTCTTGCCTTCACTCAGCAGGGATCTGACGACAAACGTCCGTCAGGCAAACACAATTCTTTCCCCTCAGTTGAAGTACTTATTTCTGGATGAAGCACTTTTGGAAACTTTGGCCCAGAAATAGCTTCTGTACTGTAGCTGACTCTGACAGATGAAAGAAGCAATGACATATTTTATTCTAGGAATTTAAAGTTTCTCATTTTCTCCCTAAAAAGTTTCCAGGAAGGGAGAGTTTAAATACTTTGTCTACTCTTCATCCATCTTCCCTGCTCTTTCCGAGTCTTATCCCCCTATTCTGTCAGCCTCTCCTCCATCTGTACCCTCGCTCGCTCTCACAGTCCCTCCTGATCCTCTCCTCTCCCTTCAGTCCCATTAGTTATCACCTGATGGGTCATTAACTATTAAACAGCAGATAGAGGGAAAAGGGGAAGGTTTGTGTCTAGTTTGCAGTAATAAATGAGCACTGGGGAATGACAACAGAGAGAGAGCAAGAAAGGAGGGTGGGGCAGATCCACAGGGACTCTTTTTCTTTTCAGTTAAGATGAGTGGAAATCAGCGGGCACAGAGAGGAGCGCAGCACAGAGGCTCATCCATAAGAACAGAAAATGGGAGAAGAGAGAGAGACCTACATCAACGTCCCTTCAATTATCTGTTTTCCTTATAAAAGAAAAACTTCAGCCCTGCCTGGTCCCTTCAGGGAATCAGCAACATGTGTTCTCACCCAGTAAAGCTTCAGCAAGTTTCTGCTTAATCTGGGGACACTGAAGCCTTGAGATCACAAATAGTTTAAAGCATCTTCAGCACTGTTGCGTATTACATTTTTTTGAATTTTGCTTCCATCTAGTGGTCAGAGACGAGAACTGTTGAATTCCTCCAGGTATATTGTGTACCGGTGCAGTCAGTCGAACCTGTGTGATTAATGTCATCTGAGTTTACCTTTAATCCTGATGTTAATGCCCCTGTGCATCCATCTTCAGACTGTCTGATGTTGGGAGCCGAGGTCGACCTGCAGCGGGTGGAAAACAGTGTCTTCGCCTTGGAGACGATATTGAAGGCGTGGCTTCAAGAGCAGGGAGGAGATAGAGAGCACCTCCACCTCCTGCTGCCCAGCCCCCTGGACAATCCCATCCCAGGTACAAGCACTGCACACAAACAATCAGTACATCTCCTTTAGTTTACTGTTGCAATTGATATATGTGTTTTCAACTGATGGAGACAAAGCTAGATTAATTATGGATCAGTCACTATGCAGCACACGATGCTCAAAATGAACATTTTCCAACAATCATATTTAAATATCCTGTTGACAATCAGCTGATTTCATTGAACCTGTTTCTGTCATCTGTGTAGTGTGTGTAAAGTGTGACATGCAGGAGCGTCTGATAAGCCCCGCTCTCATCCCCCTTAACCCCAACCTGGGCGTGAAGACGGAGAGCGTCGGGGACTTCCTGCCTGTCACTAAAGGATCAGCCAATCAGAGCCAACCACCACAAAGACTGAGAGCAATCAAGTAGGAGACGAGGCTGCAGGGAGGGGCTTCTGACTATAACCAGACGCATTCATGTCCACTTGTGATGCTTTCAGCTCAGATGGATCCACATTTGCATGTTTTACTTCCTTTTTAACATGAAACACAAAACATGTAATGCGAAACTGTAATCATACCACACTGATTATCAGTTGGCATTACTGTTGTTTTGTAAAACTGACTTTAACCTTCCAACAACAGATTTAACAGATTTAACCTGTTACAGAGGACAAGATGAACGTATTTAAAACCTGAAGAAGTCGTGTGAATTAGATTGATGAGTCAGGAGGTTAAGCGTGTGTGCGTGTTTGTGTGTGTGTGCATGTGCGTGTATGCTCACATGTGTATGCTCCATCAGCTATGTGTCAAATGCTCCGTGTATCCAGTAAAACCCTGCTTGTCTATGAATGGCTCCATTCTGACAGCAGGGAGTAGTGGAATATTTCCCAGATGAAACTCTCCCATCACATCAGAGTCGGCTTTGTTCTGACGCTGGAAAACACTCCGAACATCCAGAGCTGGCCAGAACAATCGCTCCGCGCCTCAAACTTTGGGAATTTTCCTTAACTTGTTTACTGAAAATGTTTTTCTTCTCATACAGTAGGAAGTGGTGCTGTGTGGCCACAGTCGTCTAAACAAGGAAAGGGCAGGGATATGACAAATGAAAAGCAGGCAATAAGACGAGCTACAGGGAATAAAAAACAAATAATTATTTATGTTTTATCAGTTGCTTACACTATATTGCTATTCCAGCATGCGCACTTAAGCAATAAACAGACAAAAACAAAGCATTTAGCATTTTGACCAGATATAACTGATCGTTCCATTGTTATTTTAAGTTCAATCAGTTGTAACTTACGCAGGCTACCATAATTCATTATACACGATCACTTCAACTCTTCTGAACGTGGTGGATTAAAGTCTTTGGAGCATCATGTGTCTCAGTTTTCCAGCTGAACTGAGTCAAACAGATGCGGTTTGTGTGTATTTTATGTACACACGCTGTCCCTGCTGATGACAGATAGCAGACATTCAGGCCCAACTAAAGGGAACAGTTTCGTCCTCTGCCTGATTTACATGAGTTTTACATTTTAAGGAGCTGCAGTAGGATGTGTGTGTTTGTGTGTGTGTGTGTGTGTGTGTGTTTGTGTGTTTTGCATACCGGACAGTCTGAAAGTTATTGTGCTCTGTGTCTGTATGTGTATGTGCTTTACATACTGATGAGTCATGATTTACAGCAGTGACATTTAAATGTAGCTGGAGGACGGTCGCAGGGATGATGTCATTCCCTGTGTCTCGCCTCCTGATGATTTGTTACGTGTTTGCAGACAACCAGAGTCCTTCTGAAAGCTTTTCTGTGACTGCGTGCCCTTCGTGTTGGGTTTGCGAACTGACCAAGGTTTCGTTTGCGTGTGTGTGTGCTATAGGACTCTGCACGCAGACGGAGTGTGTGAGAGTGTGTTGTTCGGACTGCCGCTGGTGATCCGCCCCACCACCTGCTGGCAGCTGGACTGGGATGAAATGGAGAGCAACCACAACTTGTTCCACGCTCTCTGCCACACGCTCAGGGTGTGTGTTTAATATTTGTCATCTTCCAGTTTTAGATCACACATTTTAAAACCTCTCAGATAATCCATGGGCATTGTTTTATCGTCTATGTTGCCTTTGTGCAAAATAGCAGTGGAAGAAACATGAGATAGTTTGCAGTAAAAGACTTTTTGTAATTATTTTCTAAAAAATGAAAATAATTAGTTTAACAAGTAAGACATGTTTGCTTGATTTAGTACCTCATTTGAGTTCTTCTGCTTCTGCTCAGCCGGAGCAACTCTCTGATTGGCTCGTTAGGTTGCTTATTGCACCTGGTAACATTCTCTGTGCAACACCAATGAATGAACGTGTTTGATGTTTTTCCCTCTCTCAGAGTCGTGACTTGTTCCTGCTGCTGCAGGTGGAGCCCACACAGAGGTCTGCAGCTGGTGGCCAAGGTCCATATGTGTGTGGGTGCCAGAGTGTGTGTGTGTGTGTGTCAGGAAAGGATTTATCAGTCCTTTGTGAGTGCACTCATATGCCCTGTGTGTGTGTGTGTTGTGCACACAGGTGTGTGTTCTCACTATGTCCTTCAGCCATCCCCGGCTCTTTCCCTCCTTTTGAAGCCTGTGGTCTCCAGAGAGCTGCTGCTGCCCTGCTCACTGCCTGTCTCAGCTCAGGACCCTGCACCTGAGGCCCTGCACACTGTGCAGGTGACAAGACTCTTTGTTTATTGTAAACAAATTGCAGAAGTAGACAGAGGTATCCAGAACTCAAAAGGAGAAACAGATTAGTTTCAGACACCAGTGCACACACTGATACCAGGAATTGAATAACGGGCTTATGAAAAAAAAGGCTCACATTCACAACTGTTCCTTATCTGACTATTAAGTCTCTCAGCCAAGTAATGTCCCTTCTTCTGCAGCAAACCTATCATACAGGTGATAACAGATGAAACGGTGTAAAAGTGCTTTTGACTGAAGGTGGTTCACTGAGTTGGTATCTGGTTCGGCCCAATTTCATCCGAATTAAAGTTTCAACCAGTTCCAGAAAAAACAGGACCCAGCACTCATTCAGAGGGATGTAAAGTATATGTATATAGATATATGCATTAATGTTCACTCATACAGATTCGTACTTCTTTGTGTATTTTAATACAATAAAGACAGTCATTCCATTATATGTGCATAGATCCTTGTTTTGGTTTAAATGACGCCGCCTGTCTGTCTGTCAGGCTTGTCTTGGTCAGCTGGATGAGGAGTGTGTGTTCAACCCTCTGTCTCTGAGCAGTAACCTGTACCAGCACCTCAGGAGCAGAGGCCTGCTCTCACAGCCACGATACCCATACAGGTCAGATGATGGACTATAGCTGTTGTTAAGCTGTAATGGATGCAGAAGCTAATGATGTGAGAAAAGGTGTTTGCTTGTGCCGAGTATGATGAAGCCAAGTCAGTTTTATTTATATAGACCACAAGAGACTTTACAATCCTTACAGCATTTGACACCTCAAAAACTCCTTTACCGTCATGTGTCATGTGTCCAAAAGAGACCAACACAATAAAAATACATTACAGATCATCAAACCACAAAATGAGCAATATCCACCATGGAGACTAATAATAGTGATGGTTATGTATCACAGTGGGAGTGATGATGATTGTTATAGTACAAAACTGTACATATAAGTGATAAAAGATGCTAATAATAAGTAGGTGATGATGACAGTGATGATGATGATGATGATGATGGTTGATTCCAGGCTGCAGCCGTCAGCAGCCCACAGAGACCAGTCTCAGCCACTAGAGGGCCCTAAACCGTCAGTCAGCAAGCAGCCGCGGCAGGTAAACACAGCAGCTTTATGACAGTGTAAAGGTCACAATGTGCCGCTCATATAAATGAGCACAGTGATTATGACACGAGCGTAGCTGGCAATATGAGCTAGGAGCAATTTGAGAGAACAAAGCTGAGTGAACATTTTCATAAAACTCATTAAGGTTGCATGCAGTGTGTGTGTGTGTGTGTGTGTGTGTGTGTGTGTGTGTGTGTGTGTGTTTGCAGAGAGTGTTTACAGTAGTGTTACTTCCTCCTCACCGCTCACTTCCATATTTACTCAATAGGTGGCAGCAACCTGGTTTTCTGAGCGGCCTCATCACTGGCAGCAAACACAGCTCCAGCAGCCACAGAAGGAGTTCAGTGAATCAGATTATTAATGTTATCTGTGTGTGTGTGTGTGTGTGTGTGTGTGTGTGTGTATGTGTGTGTGTCCTCGTCTGGGACAAGTTTAGATGATCAGAGACCTGAACGTTCAGTGGCATGGCTTCATAAGCAGTAGGGGAGGTGGAGTCTAGTGGTTCCCAACCTGGGGCTTGAGCTCCTCCAAAGGGTCACCAGAGAAATCAAGTCAGAGACGCCTGACACATAACAAAGTGCTGATTGCTGTTCTGTAGTTAATTAGCACATCGTGTTTTCTGATGCAAAATCTTAATCTGTGCAGTAATTAGAAGCTAAATTTGTGGAGTAACAGTCACAATATTTAGCTGTGATTTGCAGTAGAGTGGAAGAATAAAGTGCCATAAAATGTAAATAATTGTACAAAAGTACTGAGGTTATAGTACCTGAGTAAATCTACTTTGTTACATTCCACCACTAACTCATTTATGAGAATTACAATATCAAAAGCTGTGGGAAAACTCCCCGAGGTCCCCAAACTGACTTTTGACACAAAAAGAGATTTGATCATCTCATTGAATCGCATGCATTGTGTTCTTAGACAGGAACACATCATGTTGTGACTCATGCTTTTGTTTTATTGATGAGTTCTTTTTATGACACATAAGCTCTGATGAAACTAGCTGACAGGCCATGACTGTGGTTTTATATCGTCAAAGACTCATCTGGGAGGTTTAGGACGATTTGCATGTTACATGATACATCACCAAAATGTAAATATATATATATATAAGAAACACATATCTCATAGCTCAGGTATGATGCATAATATGTTGAACTTGCAATATTTTGTACAGCAGCTATTGCGCAGACAGTGTCTCACGTTTAAAGGCATTTGAGTAGAGGCAGAGAAGAGGCAGACGGGTGGTGGGAGAGGGGGAGGGTGGCACTTTGATATGCAGCAAAGGTCACCTGCTGGAATCGAACCCGTAACGGTTTCGACTGCGAGGCCACGTGGTGTCTGCCACACGGTTACCAAAGCGCTCCACTTTGAAAGAGCTCAACATTTCCTCCTGTTATGTCGCTATATCATCTGGGGCCGACTGTGACCTGAGAGCGCGTAGCTGTTGGCACCGTGACTCAACAGGGCCGATAAGGCTGCTGACATGCAAATAGTTCCCTTCGGCAGCAAAACAGAGAAAATGTTCATCCACTCTGCTTTTTGTTTCGTTCTGTTCTGTGGCACGCACTCTTTTTATTCACTACGGTGGAACTTAACCCTTAACTTAAAACACAATCTTCCCCCTGAATGTCGTCCTCCTCTCACCTTTGCCCCTCTTAATCTTCGTCTCTTTTGTTCCACCTCTTCCTCTCTTTTATTTTACTTTCTCTTTTTGTCTTTCTGATGGCTCAGACCGAGTTATTCAATAAAAGCTGCTTTTTTATTAAGGCAGAATGAAATCCGTGTTTTCAAAGCCGACAAACAGCCTCCATTTGAAAGTATAAAGGTCATGTGTTGTCTCCTCTCAGGCACAAAACCAGGGTCGCCACCTGGGAACAAGCAGCAAGGTGAAAGCCACTGTGGCTCCCTTCCCCTCCTCCAACTCCCACTCCTCTTCCTACCCGGGGCCTCCTCCTGCTAAGGCCTCTCGTCCGGCTCTGAAGCTCCTCAGCAGCGGCACTGGTGGGGGGCGTCGGGCTCCAGCTCCTACTCTGCGCGAGGAAGATGATGATGGTGATGTCTCCATGGTAATACAGTAAGAAAGAGCTGAAGGGCGAGTGGAAGAAAGTGAGAGAGAGCAACAGAGTGACAACGAGAGAGCGGTGCATCCTCAACAAGCCCCCCCCCCCCCGACCTGTCACTTCACACAGCTCTGCAGTGAGCTACAGCATGGTTAAGTACCTCACACACACACACACACACACACACCCGTTAGTCTAATCGGTCTCCATTGTAAAGTTTCTGAGTAATTAAGCAGCTCATAATGGCTTTGAAGACTTTGTAAAAGAGGGAAATACACACTAATTTGCACATGAACACACACACACACACACACACACACACACATTATTCTGTGCTGCAGGGCGGTGTGGGTGGTCAGTTTCCTTTTGATACTTCACTCGATTTATTGTCACCACAGGAGCAGTGTTAGGTAGACATAAATTTAAGAAGCCTGTCGGCCTGTGAGTGCGTGAGGAAGGAAAGTTTGGACTCGCTGCCATCTGAAGATCGCTGAGGCGGCAAAACTTCAAAATCGCATGCCGGGAACAATAAGAAAGCGGGAGAGAAGAAGAAAAGAAGGGAAACAGCAGGACAATGGAAGCCTGAGAAGAGTCAATAAAAAATGGAGGGAAGGAACAGGAATTTATAAGAAATGACTGAAAAAAGAGCAAAAGGTGGGTGGAGTGGGAGATCAGAGGGAGATTAAAGGATGTCTGCAATGCTTGGCTGCATGTTACAACGCTCCGACTTGCGCACATGAACTGTGAAAACCATAAAACAGTTCCAAAATTATGATTCAAGCATCATAAAGCAGACATTCTGCAGCTATAGTATAGAGAGACTTATAGACAAACACACACACACACACACGCACATTCCGTTTCCATTTTGCCCTTAAGCCCCAGTCTGAACACAGCCTCACTGTTTTAATGAGACAGAGAATAAAGCAGCAGACAGAGGGGCCTCTCTGCTCTCCTTCACCCCCACAGCTCTCTTGCTCTCCGGGGGTTGAAAGGCAACGCGAGGGGCAGTGGTTGGGGGGGTTTGGACGGATGGAAGAAGAACAGAAATGAGACGGATTTTCTTTGAAACAATGAATATGAGACGCCGTGGTGTGTTAAGGTTTGCGTTCATGCAGTGACCTCACTGCTTTATTTTTGCACACAGTTACAGTCACACACGTAATCGATGATTCAAACGCACAAATTTGTCACTTACACACATCCGTCGTCACTGTTATTAATGTATTCCTAGTCAAGGAGCCCTTTGATCCGCACACACACACTCACACACACACAGACCTAATCAGTCTCCCGCCATTCCACCCCCCTGTTGAACCTTATAACATTATAGGGACCAGCCAGTTGCAAATGTCTTCATGACACTGTGATGTCACAGGACTTCCGCATTCAGGAATTACATCCACAACGATCCTTTTGTCCCCGGAGAGAATTTGACCGGACCTCCAAAACTACCCACTGACATTTTACCCACTTCTCCCTCGCTCTGTCCTTTCCCTCTCACTCCGTCCTTTTCAATCCCGGCGCGCTCAGGCGAGTTGAGTCAATGTGTGTGAATTTCATAAATTTGTTCAAATAGAACAACAGCAGCCTCTCTGTCCCCAGAAAGGTCAAAAGGCTGAAGCCAGAGTTGCCCTGTTTCACCCGGCGGACATCAGCCACACTCTTCATTAAATGTCATAACTGTTGACAGATTAATGGGACGTGACCAACAGTCAACAAAAGCGTCCCTGTTTATGTTTGCAGATTTATTCAGCGTTGGATTAAACCGAACATGCGTCGCTGGTTAAGAGACGCGTTGAGTTGTGGGAAGTTCTCGACCCACCACAGCTGTTTATGTGTTTGTTTCATTGTTGTTTTTTATTACGCAACACAAACACAAACACACTTCTCTCACCGTGTTCACTTACTCATGTTCGTGTCCAGCTCTCGACTTATGTCTCTTGACTGTTCTCAACGGAAACTGACATAGATTAATGCCGTTTGGTCACATTTCAACTGTGTTTCATTAAGGATATTTTCAGGTTTCAAGTTCTTCATGCATGTATCTATATATTTATACAGACAAACATATACTTTATATTTATTAATCCCTTCCCAGATTTGTAATTTAATATTGTTTATCAACTGCTGGTTAATAAATGGCCCTAAAATAAAAATTTTGGTGGCACGATTATTATAGCAACATTTCCGTGAAGTGAGGTATCTTGGCTTTAAAATGAGCGCATGTGACCACCTCTAACCCACAATTCCATCCACAGTAACCAAGCACTATATAGAGGTTGACACATATGAAGGTTGGCATATTTGTGGCCACTTGCACGTTGCCAGTGTTGTTGGTTTTTGTGACTTCTGTTGAGCCATTTGCCATTTAGTTACTACACCAGCCCAGTCCTGCAGTGTGCCATCAACAAATAATGTCCGTTCCTGAGTTGTTTTTTCAGTCGAAGCCATCTCGGTGCGCTTTCACCAGCCGCTCAGTGATTCTAGAAAATTGCAATTCACTGTTCTTGTTGTTCCTCACGTTGCTAATCGATGCTTATCGTGACTGCACAGTACTTCTAGTTAACCTCATTCGCACATTAGCCATGGATGGCAGTTACAGTACGTTGTTACAGTAGAAAATATGCTTTTTAATAAAAATTATAAGCAGAAAATGAAGAAGTAGAAGAGTACAGGAAAGAGCTTGTCGCCGACCTTTTATGTTTTGATATATCGTTTCATGAGGGTGGAGAGGTGACCTTTCACTGCTTCACTTTGTCTCATTTTGCAGACAGTGAATACATGTCTGTGTATCTCAGTCAGCAGGACACTCCTCTGTTATAGCTCCACTTGGGCTGATAGCGTCTGTATTTTTTGACATAGATGTGTCGGCTTCCTGTATCTTGAAATGTGACACATTTTATGCCATTTTTGTGCCACAATATTTTGACACTTCCAAAAGCCTTTCTTTTCCATTTGCTTTAAAAAAAAACATCTTTGGTGCCTGCTTAGAAGTGCAATAGTATTTCTTCTGTGTCTCATCAGTTTCTATATCTGAGTCAGGATAATATTAGTGCTGTGACTTCCTGCTTTATTGTCAATGTACCATTTCCTCTGAGAGAGAGAAAAACCCAGTCTGACTCTCTTATCTGTATCACAAACTGTCTCTTTCCTGTAATTGTCCATACTGTCCGGCACAGAACTCCTATGTACACGCAGAACACACACACACGGACTCACACTTCATATACAGGTAACTGGCAGAGAAGTATGAACTCTCTCATAAGTAGGGCTGAGAACAGAAAGAGGAAGTGCATCTTTGTGAGGAGGAAGTGAGGACGTGAAGTCAGGAGACTGCAGGAGCTGAACTACAATCCTACTGACACAAATCTGTAAGGGCTGTGCCCCTTGCAGGGTTAGAAATCTGAGACAACATCACAAAAATAAACTGCACTGAAAAGCAACTCCAGCAGGAAATGAAACTCTGAAAAACTCTGGGAGTATCAACTTAATTTGATCCATGGAAACGTTCTTATTGTTTCCCTGCAGACTTGTGGCTGCAGATTTTGCAGGGTCCAGTTATTTGTTTGGCTCACACACCGACAGATAACTGAAAATAATTAAAATCACTGTCACACTTCACCTTAACACACGTGGTCAGCAGAATTTTGGAGAGAGAGTTAATGAAAGTCTCCTTCAGATATGCATGGCTGAATGGGTTTGCCCACGCACAGCTAAAAATAACAGCCAGTGGTCTGCAGAGTCAAAGACGAGAGGAAACTGGACAGTTTCAGGTGTGCCTGAGGTGAGAACAGACCATTCCTCATCAGAAGTGCGCAAGAGAAAGGCCCCGTTTTTCATGTACCGCAATCTTAAAACAGAATGAGGAAATGCAGCTGACTTTCAGCTCGAGGGTTGTTTCATTTCAGAGCAGCAGCTGACAGGTGTGACATCTTCACAAGATTAGAAACTTCACGTTCTGCATTGACTTGAAACTTGACAATGGAAAAACTAGTGCCCGACCAGACTTGCGGATGGCGTGTCACTGATGGCGGTGAACTGAGAATTATCAACTGCGGCTCCTTTTCAGCTCTGCAGAGCCTTTCTAGAACTTTAGTTCTCTCTGCAGCAACGTTACCACAACCAAATGCTACAGACAGAGTTAGCAGCTAGTGAGTTTCCATGGAGCTTTAAGCAGCTAAAGAGCCAGATGTTCTCCTTCAAGAGTTGGTGCAGACAGAAGGACAGAAACATTTCATAAAGTATATTCCTTCTCTGTCTTTGATAATCATGTAAAAAGGCAGTTTGTCTCTAACACTTTTGTCTGTCATATTAGCACCGTGTCGTGTTTACAACTTGAAAAAAAAAAAAAAAATCAGGAAAGTTCAGAAGTGTGCAAGGAAAAAAGCAAAATGACCCTGCACTAACCATGCAGCTTTGACAGCTGCACTGCGCTGTTTTATCTGCATCCAACGGACACTGCAAACTGTACAGACGTTAAGCGTAAGCTAGCTAGCGTCAGACATTCTGTGGGAGTGTATCTGTGGGTTTTTGTTCATATCAGCCTCTGACTGAGCTCTTTTCTCTCCCCTCTGTACGACTACGAAGCAGATTCATAAAGCCCTTGGACTATACGTTCAGTTTTCACATTCATTTCAACATGTTTCTCTTTAGCGTCAGTTCGCACGGCCCAGGGGAAGTGATTATTATTGTTTTTCATCGTTTTTGACAGAGATGCTGTTGCCCAGCATGTAACAACAACAACAACAGCTCAGCCTACACAAAAAAAACACCTGTTAGTGTGAGGCCTAGTTTCAGTGCCTCTTGCCATTGGACTGACACTGTTCTCTTTCTGTAAGTCTGGCTTGACCTTTAAAAGGAGAGAGAAACCTTGGCGAGAACCAACACGTTACACAATGCTAAAAAAAGACAGAAGAGGTCAAGCAGACTGCAACTGACGTGATGATAACTTTGTGTGTGTGCGTGTGCAGAGACCTCAGCTTTTGTTGGCAAAGATATCACCGTGTGGCTGGAGACCACACGCATATCAGCAAGTTTGTGTTTTTGTTTAGCGTCGTGTCGTGTGCATTAGCAGGCCTCCGACGGACTTGACTCTCCAGAGAAAGCTCACACACACTAGAAAGTGAGGTCTCCTGCTACCAACCTTGAGCACACACACGCACATAATCACACAGGAATGCACAGAAGGCCATATGACAGCAGTGGTGGAACATACACAGACACAGACACGTAGTACCACTGATGCACTGGAAACTCAAACTTGGCTGCAACAGCCCTGTTCATTGATTTTTCACACACACTACCATGCATGTCTCATGTCTCTCTCACACACACACACTCACACATACACACACACAACACATTCGTGGCTGATAGGCTGTCAGTTGAGCTGTTCTGCAGATGTGTGAAAGGTCAAAGCAGATGAGAAGAGAAATGTGAGGAGAGAAGCAGAGGTGACAGAAAGATGAGAACAGCTTCGGGTAACACAGGATCGACATCTGAAACACTTTGAGTCTGGAGGGCTGCTCTGAAATTTGTGCCTCATAGTGGGTCAAATGCAGCTTCTCAAGATCTTCAACACCTGTAGAATAGTAGCATATAGAAGCTGCATTTGAACCATTATGAGACACCTTAGCTCTTCTTTATAATCCCGATTAAAAGTGTCTGTAGTTGTTGTGTTGTGTCGCCCTATTGCACCTGCAACTTCAATTTTGGAAATAAAAGTCATCGTGGGAGTCACGAGGGCTAAAATCATGCAGTCATAAACCTACGAACACAGTCGATGTCATCGAAGTTCCAGGAAAAGATTAGAGTGAGAAGATTCTTACCGCTCTCGTTCAGGTCTGACTTTCATTAAATGTGAAGCCACATCCCGAAGATGGTTAGCTTAGCTTAGCACAAAGACAGTAAACAGGGAAACACAGAGCCTAGTGAAGGAAAACAAAAGGGTCAAAATCAGATGTTATGATTATAATTATGACAACAATTTGTATGTTCTCCCTCAGACCCACCTGACACCTCTTGTCTTGTCTTAGATGCTTTCAGGATTTATGCTAAGCTAAGATAATTGGCTGCTGGCTAAGGGCTCCTATTCAGCAAACAGATACTAAGAGCGGTACGCTGTATTTGTTCTTCTTACACTTACAGTGAAGACAGTGACTGTTCCTCCAATGTCAAACTATTTCTTTAATACCTGAATATTAAACATTGGAGCTCTCACCTGAACAAAACTGAGGCCTATTTTGATGCACTGCTGGTTGTGTCGCTGCTGTGCTGAACACAAACAGATGAAATATTAGTATTATTTCACCTTGACCCCGTGTAATCAACAGCTACTGAGAAGACAGCCAGAGTCAAAGTTTCTACTACACACATTTTATGAGCAGCATTTGGACAAAGTCTACATCACACACACACACACACACACACACACACACACACACAATGGTACTGTTTTCATGCTCTCAACATTTACTTCTTGAACACTTCCTTGTTGGAATATCCAAAGCATATTAGCCTGTGTGTGTGTGTGTGTGTGTGTGTGTGTGTGTGTGTGTGTGTGTGTGCTCACATGCATCTTTTTCCAATGGGTTCACCCAGAGTTTAATGAGAAAGACAGAAGTTTGTCGCCACTCTTTCTCTTTCTGTTTTTCTCCCTTTCCTTCTGTCTGAAGGTAGAGGGGAGGTGGGGGTGGAGGAGGAATGGGGGGGGGGGTTACCCTCAAAATGTAATCCAGTTACTTTTAGAGGACCGGGACAGGTGGGGAAATAAAGGATAGGAAAAGAGGGAAATGGGGGATGTCGGGGATTAAAAGCAGCACAGGAGCGACGGGAACAGTCCGTACCTGTTATGTAAGCCAACCAGACAGAGCCAGGTTGATCCAGCCAGCATTCATCCTGTCAGCATCTCTTTCATCTTTTTCAGTCCATCTCTTCTCACACGTTCATCATCCTCAGCTCAGGATAAACACCAGCGTGTTCCCCTCTCTCCGCAGCATTCTTCAACATGTCAATTAGCTTGTTTTTCCCCATTTTTCCTCTCTTTCCATCCTTTGCTCCTGCCCTCCTCTCACGGTATCTCTGCAGTTGAAATGCACGGCATGTCTGACAAAAACCAGCCGCCATTAAGCGTCGCCCGAGCAACCGAACAACAGTGTTAATGCAGAGAGAGGGAAAGGAAGGAAGAAAGACAAGAAAGAAAGTCTTTGTTTCCTTTTTCTGAGGCTCAGCTTTAACGGTGTGATTAAGTGGTTGGAAACCGACTGAAACAACAAAAACAGAGCGTGGCAGAGGGAGGGAAGTGGAGGATGAGGTCAGACTGTTTTACTGTCCCGTTCGGTCCAGAACAGAAACTGTGTCTGATTGGCTCCTGATGGGACAAACACACTAAGGGAAGAAGTGATGGAGCAATCTGTTCTCCTGTTCACAGAGCCACTATGGAGAAGTGTTTGATGTTTTTGGAGCCATTTTTATTATTAGATATATTTACAGACAGCACAGCTGTTCCTGACACATCCACACACACACACACACACACACACACGCACACACTGACATGTCGCAGGGGATTAATTAGTTTGTCTGTACATTGAAACATAAAGGATTCAAATAATATTAACTTGTGCATAAAGTTGCCTCTTTAACTTAATGGCCACATGAGCATCATGTGACTCCGTGACCCCTTTAAGGCCCATTTTCATCTGTTTCCAAGACCAAATTAGGTCTTAATAGTCCACTTTTCATGCTTCCTCCAAACAGTAGCATCAATGTACTTCATTCAATGGATCCTAAGATGCAGCCACATATTGCATATTATTTTCTGAAAGTGTTGTAAAGTCTGTTTCATTGGAATTTAGGACGATAAATCAGGACACACAATCAGGAAATGATCCGTTCCTTTTGGTGACGTCCCAGCCTCGAAGATACTCTGTATTTGTCAGACGATTCCTCCCCGCTGTTACGTTGTGTCGTGTTGCAGAGAAACACAAAAGCAGCTTTTCAAAAACACGTTCACCCAGTCACTTCATAAGCACGGCAGACATCTCAGAGAGAAAGAGCCAAGCCGCTCTCTCAGCTTGTTAAAGTGATGCCCAGCTGCTTTTGGCAAATCCTAAAGGTTTCTCTCTGTGTGTGTGCGTGTGTGTGTGCGTGTGTGTGTGCACAAGTGTGTGTTTAAGTGAAGCGGCTGGTTCCAACCACACTGTGGATTGGTACTCCAATTATGGGTTTGACCAGGCAAACACTCACTCTCTCTTTCTCCAACACACACACACACACACACACACACACACACACACACACACACAGGGTGGCCCTACAATACTTGCACTCCGTGTTTCAAAATGCAGCCGCAAATGTGGTTTTACTCATAGTCGTGAGCTAATCTACTCCGAATGAATCGTCAGTCTCAAATAATTATTCCAGTCCACAGACGGAAGAAATGTGCTTAGTCCTTACAAACACTGCAGGAGTAAAAGCACTGATCAAACGTTTGCTTTCCAGCTCAATCTTTACCCTTCATCAAGGTGGATAAACACTTCATTTCAGTCCCTGTAGAAAAAAGATGGATGTCAAATATTTCCCAAGTTGTCATAGATGATATCAGGTGATCTCAGTGGTGCCTGCTGGTGCTGGCTGTACCACGAATTGGCAGATGACGGTTTCTGTTTAGATACTTTGCTGTACAGCTCCCTGCCTCCTTCTCGTCCTCCCCAGATATTGTTGTTGTTGTTAATATTACTGCCGTGTTTCCCAGGAGGCAGCGGTACCGGCTCCTTCCGAGCAAAAGCGCTCCTCGCCGGCTTGGGGGCGGTGACAGGTTTGGGCCACCTCGGAGCCGGAGGTTGCGGTGTGCCACGGCTCGGGCCCAGCTGTGGAGGAGAGTGTCTGTGGGAATCTGACAGCTTTCCTTGGGAGGGGGTGCTGTAATTTCCCTCCTGGCCTGACTGGGGGGCCTCGTCATAAATACTTTTTCCTAAACTAGTGGGCTTGCTAGTGCCTCCTTTGGCACAACCCTCAGGTTCGTCATATATGTGCTCCGGAAGAGCAGGAGGGGACGAAGCCCCTTCTGCTTGGCCTCCTGGGGGTCGCCTGTTACTGTTCACCCCTCTTCCTGCCCCTCTTCCTCCCACTGAGGCCCCGTTTAGACTCAGCGCGCTTGTTTTCTGGCTCAGCTCCAGGCTGATATGATCATACACGTGTGAGTACAGGTCCGGTGGCTTCTTGTGGTTGCTGCCTGTATGGTGATGGTCCCCTTGAACTCCGCTTCCTGAGGCTTCATCTCCCACTGGTCGGAGGCGCGGGGTGGGCACTGGAGGGTTCGACTGGTTGCTGGTTTGGCTTTGACCCTTGATGCTGTCCACTGGGTCAGAGTAGAGGCAGTCAGAGGCAGTCAGTGGCATGCGGACTGAATCTGCTGGCTCCGAATAAAGACCTGCATTTTCATCAGCTGAGGAAAGGCCTTTTTGTGCCAGCTGCGCCCTGGGCGACTTGGGAGGGGTCCCTCCCACCACAACTCCCAACATGGCTGGTGGTTCTGGTAAACTCCTCCCTTTGTGTCCTCCTGCTGCTCCTTGTCCCCTTGCTCCTCCTCCTCCATCTCCACCCTCTCTCTTCCCGAGCACGCCATCAGCAGAGCCTGGTTTACTGCCGCCTGAATCTCCGTCTGCCTCCCGACTGCTGCAGCTGCTGCTGTCTCCGCTTCCCGTGGCCATGCTAACAGCAGCGTTGCGTATGTACTGCAGTGACGCGGGGCAGTCCGGGTCAAAGTTGGAGCAGCTGAGGTGGCGGTCCTCAGCCATTACCTTCTGCGACTGGATGGCCTGGTCCACCAGCGTGAAGATCTCGTTGCCTTGCTTGGTTTCGAAGGTGAAGTTGCCAGGGCCCGAGTCGCAGCGGCGGCCAGCCTCGAATGAAAACATCACCTAGAGAAAGAGAAAGGAAAATGTTGAAATGTATTTACATGTGGAAAGTGGAAGTTAACCGTGTATGACTAAATAAATATACACAGGCATCAGTCACAGCAGAACCTGTGAACTTTCCAGTCATCATTTATAATTTTGTGGCATTAAATTAAAGCTGGCTTTTTCCCTCAGTACATCTATTTCATCACTTCTCTTCTTTCTTTCCTCTTAAATTCTATTTTCTACACATATACTTTATTGCCCTGTAAAGAACCTACATATACCAATAGATTAGAAAAAGGATGCAACTCTTTATCTTCATCTGTCAAAATTAGTCACTCGAGACACATAAATACATACACAATTATGTAGTACACAAACCAGACAGACGCTTTAAAGGTCAGTCATTTTTAGATATAGTCTTGACTGTTTGACGGCAGGGTTCTGACCACATGCTGACACTCCGCTGCTAAAAGTATTATATGCACTTCTGTGGTCAGTCGGCGCCACATGGGTTTGAATTGAACATCAAAGTTCCTCTGCCTGCACAAGTAAGGTGTGTGAGATCATACTGTCTTTTCCCACAAGCACAGGCACCCACCCGGTCTCGCCCGTATCTCCTCAGCAGCTTGTAGGGCCACACCAGGACGTTCCTCTTGGTCTTCGGGTCCTTCAAGATTAAGACGTCGCTCTCCGCTTTCAGCCAGTAACTGCCCGTCAGGCTGCAGCGCTCCGACGCCTCTGTACGCTGAATGCTCACCCAGAACTCATTCACTGCATTGAGAACACAGCAGAGGTGTTAAACTCTCCTAATTTCAGGTAATCCTCCGCGCTGTAATACTTTCTTGGAAACAAACATTTATGCAACCCCGGACTGTTGTGTGTCCTCACCCTCCTCTCTGGAGTAGTAGATGAGGTTTTCAGACATCTGCAGGTCTTGCAGTCCTCCATTGGCGTCTGCAGCAGTGCTGTTGCTGCTGCCGCTTCCTCCCTGTAGGCACGCAGAGACACTGACAGTCAACCAGCTGACAAAGCATCCAATTTTAATTTCGTTGGCAAAAAGCCAGACATGGGAAAAGGAATACGGGGTTAGAGAGGCCGAGAGAACGATGCAGATGAAATCTTCCACCAGGAAACTGCCTCTGGTTTCCTCTCCGCAAATACGTTCATGTCTGTGTATGTGTGTGCAAGTGCACACAATAGAAGCTGTGGCCCGCACAGAGAGCAGAGGAAATGTGGGAAATTTTGGAAAACTGACAGAAACACACACAAATATTCTGAAAATTAAATCTAACACAGCAGCAGCAGAGTTTTTCCTCCAAACTAAGGAGATTTTTTTATTTACGTATTGTGACCAAAAATACATTTTGTAGGTAGAAATAGACGAATACATTCATCATGCATCATAGGAAACTTTCACCTTAAAAGCTAACACCTCCACCCACACATTAGTTACCAACTATTAACACCATTTCCTAAAGTGACCACACTATGGACATTATGTGTGTCGTCTTTGACTCAGGCGCCAGGATATCAAAGGTGCAAAGATACCTGAAATGCAATGTCACACATGGTGTCCATCCACTCCTTGGCAGTGTTCCTCTCTGCAGCAAAGACGTGCGTCTTGTCGTTTGTTTCCACACAGAACGCTGACATGTTTTCTTTGGGGCAGCTCTCCGTCAGTGCCGGCAGGATGGAAATGCACTCGGACAAGCGGATGATCTTCTTGTCAAGCTTCCTGGTTTTCTCATTGGACCCGCTTCCCGAGCCTCCGCCGGACCCACCTCCTCCGCCCGAGGGGGAGTCGTAGAACTCGAGGCGGGCGATGCCGTTTTGGCTGGCGGGGTACAAGACGAACCAGTTCTTCTTCCATTTCTGATGAAAAAGGAAAAGTACAGAAAATTTCAAATCAAAGACCATATTACCATCTTAAAAAATAACTATGATGAATATCCCCCCGTGGTTTCCCTTTCATTTACTGAGCGTTTTAGCATGTAGCTGCTGACGACAGTGGAGCATTTAACTGAGCATTTAGCTGATGAGGAAAAAAGCTGAATAAGAGCGAAACCAGAGTGAATATTGGACTTAAATTTTTCCGAGATTAGTGCTGAATTAATCTGCTTTTGTGGGATAATGTCAGCTAAAACATTCATCTTAATGTCATGAAAATAAGGCAAAGAATTAAAAGCTGCTTTAATATCAACATTTTTTATTAATTTCATTTTTTTCCCCACATCAACGATTCATAAATGATGAAAAACGTAGGTCATCAGTTTGTCATTTTTTTGATAGACAGATGTTTCGAGCACGTCATCTATAACATTTCTCGTTTTTGTTTTGTTAAAAGTATCTTTCACTTTTACCCGTGTTACACAAGTAACACCGCACATTTTGTCCCGGATTAGTAAACCTAAGCTTCTCATGTCAGGAGGCTACTTCTGAATGAAAACTGAAATTGGAAAAAGAACACGAGGCAAAGCTGGAAAGGGGCGACAGGAAAAAAGGGAAGGTTTGAAAACAGAAACAGAAAATCTGACTCTTCCTTTTTTTGCAACACACATCTGTCCTGCTCACATCTGTCTGGGGAGGGGAGAACAATTTGCATGTGGTTTGTACAGACAGTGATGGGAAAACGCAAAATGTTTGCCACAAATAATCAAAAACTGATGAAGAGAGAAGTGGAGAATGTTAACATTATGAGGCCACAGAAGATATGAGTCAAAATGATTTTTCCGGATCTTTCTCTTGCCTCTACTCTACTCCCCTGACTGAGGCTTCATGTAGGAGGCATGTGCTGATCAATCAAATGCATTTTGACTCAGACCCGCTGCAGACACCGTTCTTCCCTTTACTATCAATTGGCACCGAAGGACCACAGCATTACTCACAACTGCTTTTAGAGAACAATGTCTCACAAAAATCAAAGCATCTGCTGAGCTGGTTTTTACACTGTGATCCAAATGAGAACAAGTTCAGTGTGACAGAGTCAAACAAGGACAAAATGTGCACCTGAAGATCTAACCACAAAATATTAGCACTGTCAGCCATTAAAAGGATATTCTCTTCAATTTAAAGTGTAAATTGAAAGGACTCTATCTGATAATGAGCGTAACACACCAAGGGTTATTTTAAGATTTTATTTTTTTTTTGCAGTCACAGGTTACAAATATGAAACTGCGAGGAAGCAACAGCTAACAATGATCTCCTCCTCCGCAGGGACAAAAAAGGGATATGACCAAACAAGCCGACACACAACACTGAACAATAATACACGCAGCCAGGGTGTAAGACTCCAGATGTTCAGCGTGAACAATGGGCATTAAGACACTGCACACGACATGATGTGCAGTCAGAAGCTAGTTAACATGTGATTATGCTAACGCTGCATGAAAGAACAGAACTCAACAGTCGTTTGGGAAGTCCCTGTCACCCTTGTGCCCTGTGGATGTGTGTGTGTGTGTGTGTGTGTGTGTGTGTGTGTGCTTGGCTACTCCACATCACAATCTGCCTCATCTCAGTTAAATATCTCCAAGTGCGTGTGTGTGAATGTGTTTTCCCCTAAATTCACACAGCAGGGCGGAAGCTGCCCGACAGTCAGCGAGCTGAACTTATGACTGGAAGTTCAGTGGACTGAAAACCCTTCGACCAGCTGGGAAAATCCTGCCAGCAGGGAAGAATAAGATATGCTAACATTACAACTGTAGCTCATTAAATGTTGGTCAGATGATTTTTTTTTTATTATTATTATTTTTTTTTTTTAAAGCTGTTTAAAAGTGAACATGCAGCTCACAGAGCCTGTGGTGGAGTGTTACAGTGATAACAGAATGATATGTGCATTTTGAGGCTGCGATCAGTAAAAGCTGCATTCAAGCAAACATTTATGAAAATTAGAGCTGAAATTTGTTTAAGAGTTGGGAGTTGGGCAGTAAAACGATCCACATCCGCAGGTATTTTCATTTGTCAAGCGTCAAAATCATTTGATCATTTCCCGGACTCGAAATAAACACATGTATGCATTGTGATTTCTATTAGCATATCAACCAAGCTAAACAGCAGCCGATAATGACAGGATGTTAATATATTTGTCATCTGTCAGCGGTGGAAGTCCGTTCAGATGCTTTGCTTATGAACAGCTGTAATACCATTATCTAAACTCGGTATCAGTAGTCAGTCAACAGTCTGATGAGTAGCCCATGAATAAAACTGTTCTTGACAGTGATGCTATCACTGAATTACTGATACCGATGCATAATTTAGGCAGCAGCACTCAATGGTCACTTTATAAAGTCAGTATATAGATACATTTAGAACAATGAGTCATCTTTTACAAACTGTTCTATATAGAAATTCTTAAACTTCATCTAAACCACATTATTTTATTTAACTTTATTTAATTTTATGTTTATTTTTACTTTATTTCGTTATCTCCTTGTTCTCATGTTGATACATGCTGTTTGCACAATTTATGATGCTACTGGATACCTGAATTTCCTCTGGGATTAATAAAGTATCTATCTATCTATCTAATCTGCAGAGTAACTCTAAATGACAAACAAATGTAGTGGAGTAAATGTCGAAAGGTAATAGAATACATGAGCACATGGTGGAAATGCTCAAATAAAGTTACAGTACATCAAAAACACTACGCTACACTACAAAGTAAGAGATGTGAGGCAGTCAAAAGGTATATTTTTGGATTTGCATAACGAGCCTACTATAACTGCATATCCTGCCTCACTGCAGTTTAATTGACTCGGTTACAACAGCGGTGCCGTAATCATTTAAACCTACACACGTCTCCAGGAAACAACAAAGAAGGAGCAGAGGTGCAAACATACTAGAATCCACCTTTATTCAATTTTAACTCGGTCACACACACACGTGATGTTTCACCAGCCAACGCATGCACATGTGCATGCATGTGCTACAACCCATTACCATTAACTGCCAGAAAGGACAGGAAGTGTGTGGGATTGTTATTACCCAGGATTCTCTTTGCTTCCTTCTTCTGCATCCATGTGTGTCTCAGTGTATGTGTACATATGTATATGTACATCTGTTGTATTGTTTTTATAATTCCAGTGGTGCATTCTGAACCGTCTGTCGCTGACTGACCGGGCGATTGTTCAGTTTACACGAGCCGTGTGTAAAATATGAAGCCCTGTTGCAATATGGCCCTTCACAAAGTGTGTGTGTGTGTGTGTGTGTGTCGTGTGAGCATGTCAGACAGCTGCTCCATATAAGGCAACAGACCGTTATCAGCCACTATTACACTGAGTGGAAATTATGCAAATAAGGATCACGACAGAGAGAGGGAGAGAAACTTCCTCACTGCCGCTCTGCGTGTGCACGAGAACGCGGCAGAGTTAACTACAACAGAATTTCGCGGATAGTTGCCTGCACATTAGCTGTCACTCTTAACAACCGACAGCGCTCAGACAGGCGACACTTTGCTTTTTAAAAGGTCATAAAAAGCTCAGTTTTGATATTTGTGAATAACCTACAGCATTAACAGCATCAGGATAGTATTGTATGTTGAATTCATTTCCACTGGACTCCAGTGCAATTGAGCAAAAAGCAACAAACATGTCATAAACATGGAAAACATACCTTATGCAATATGAAAGCCATAAATTATGCCCATCTTGCATTATTCTGAATTTTAATGTTCATCTCACATCTATCTTCACGGTGTCAGTTTCGTGCATTACTCAGTGCATTTACACTTTAATAAATTAGCTCATTTGTATTTTTGCAACAAAGGAGGCATAAAATCATCCTCTCGTGACATGTTGATTGGTTTTTCTGTGCCAGTAAAACACTTCTCAGAAAATCTAGTCTAATCCAGCCTTCAGAACTTCAGGAGGCTGCTTTTGTTCTTCCCGTCATTCAACAGCGAAGGTGACACAGTGTCGTTCTTTTTGTATAGAAAAAGACCATTTTAATTCTGACACATTCGAAGCTGTCATTGTGTACTTCTGTTTACTTCACGTTTTCATTTCGCACACATCTACCACTGTGTTATGTTGACGTACTGCTGCATTTGTCTGAACAGGATTCGGTGGCTGCAGAACTGAAGTCTTTACGTGGTTATTAGAACTTTATTTTACTGTCGATTTGTTTCTCAAAAATACAGACAGATGTGCAGTCTGACAGACGGATACATGAAACTATCACCGTTCAAACACGTAGTTGCTGTTCAACTGTAAACCACTCCACCAGGTTCGCACTGGCCAGAGCCCCCACTGACACATGCAAGAGAAGTGTGGGTGTTTGTGTGTTTTACAGTGTGAAAGTATGTTTGTGTATCGCAGGGTTTCTGCTCTGCGCGTGAAAGGGAGACAGGAGGGAAATAGTGGAAAGTGGTGGGATCGTGTTTATGTGTGTAATGTGTATTTAAGAGATGGAGAGAATGAGGGAAAAGAAGAGTGTATATTACAGAGTGAGAGAGAGAGAGAGAGCGAGAGATGGGGGCAAACCACTGACCACAGGTCTGCTGCCATAACCTTGGTCCTCTGCTGTGCCTACAAAATAAAAACTTGAGGAGTGGAGTAAATGTCACAGCTTTAAGGCTGTTCTCTTACCCCCTCAGTCACTGTAATATGATCAGACTGATTTACAGTAATGAGCCTTAAACTGAGGAATATCAGCAAGCAAAGTGCTACTGTGTATACATTGGGTATGGCTATTTATAGAGCACACAGATATTTCAAGAGAGATAATGTTTGGCAACACGTGACAGCATGCTTACAAGAGAATCATGACAGAACTTTATTTGCTGGCTGTAGTGAATGAGAAGGTGCATAAAGCCTGTACCCTGTGTTAGTTAAACCTAACCTGCAAACAAAGCGGCAACAAACTTCTTTTGATTACTAAGTCACTGCCCAATACATTTGCTGATAGATCATTATATTTATACAGTGTAAAAAAGGGTTAAATCAAATCACAATTACCAAGTGCTAAGCTGTCATATTGAAACACTTAATTCTCTGTTGTCTTACTTACAGATCCTTTGACTGATCAGTCAGGTCAGCAAAGGCCATCTCTCACATCACAAGAGAATCAGCTGATGGTAGAGGTGCGAAACAGGAATATACAG
This sequence comes from Datnioides undecimradiatus, assembly GCA_008933995.1. Taxonomy (NCBI): domain Eukaryota; kingdom Metazoa; phylum Chordata; class Actinopteri; order Lobotiformes; family Datnioididae; genus Datnioides; species Datnioides undecimradiatus. The sequence continues at coordinate 1,328,084 of WARS01000065.1, forward strand.
TCTGTTGTCATTAATGACAACTTCTAGTTCGATGTGCTGAAAAAAAGGTCGGATGCTTTTTTTTTTTTTCTTTTCATGGCAAACATGAAACCAAGATTGGAGAACAGCTAGCGATAAGCAGAACAGGGATCAGAACTGATCAAATCTAAGTGATACCCGAACCTACTGTCTGTGGTCAGGCCATGCCTATGGGTGATTGTTCTCTGTGTCCACCATTAGTCTAGAGTTACAACCCCACAGAAATCATACCCACACTCTCAGGCCACAGCTTCAGCTTTGTCTGAGTGTGTTTGTGAGTATGATTAGGAGAAGATTTCAATTGTTGTTGAGAAATTACGTTAACTCATTTTGACCGACAAAAGGAAAAGAAAGTCACAATATGGATATGGAAACAATACTACTGTTTTGTTGATGTGACTCAAATGAACTTTCATCAGACTGACACGGACTACTACAATCACTGTGAGTACGAGCTGCTCATTGTTTCTACATTATCACCATTTCTTTCCACTCAGCATCACCAAATCATGCCGTTTTTCCTGAAAACAAGCCTACAGCAGAGCGTATCAGGACAATTACGTACTTTCCTCAGTCGAGTTACTTCTACTTATAACCTGGGACGTACAAACGAAGCAAAGACGAATCAGGCAGTCATTACTTTAGACACAATTTTGTATATTTTAAGCCTCGGGGCGTGCAATACAACTTTATCCTGACACACCCTGTCTGTTCAAGTGGCTGCTAGCTCGTGGCTGAAGCTGCAGCGTTTACTGGTTGGCAAACTGTTACCAATGTTAACATGAGCTCCATTAGCTCCAGCGTGAAACAATACTACAAACTGCAGGTCCAGAAATCTTGGATCTCGTGTAGCAGACAAGCAGATGCACGTAGAGACTGCTATCAACTCACTAAATCATGCACACAATCACATCACTCTGCTGCACATGTTTTAGCCACACAATGAAACAAGATGCCAAGCTTTAGACATTGTTCAGATGTGATTCTTCTTGTAATGCTTTGGATTTTACACAGACGAAATACACATAATCATCTCAGCTGCAGTTCAGACTGCACAACTGTGTCAACTTAGCCATAGGTTTGAGTTAACGATTTACAATTTGTGTCTTTTTACAATGCCTATTAATGTACCAAGCGAATTACAGTGTGATGACTAAGTGCAGAGTGCAGATGCAGACAGTAGCATTAAAAGCATAAACGCCCCAAAACACTTTGGATTCAATCAAAAATAGGTGCTAGGCTTTTTTTCCAAATTCGGAAAACTTCCAAATTCATTCTTTGTCAAGCCAAAAGTTAAAAATACCAAAGGGTGCAGGTATGCAAACAGTAGGTTTCACAAGCCAACGCATGCACATTTGCGGAAGCTGCAACCATTCATTATCATCAGACGCAGTGTTAACATGTTTATCAACATAAATGCATCCTAATGGTTTAAATCTTAACATCCTGCAGTATAAACTTTATTATGGCCTATACTTCAGCCAGAAACAGAAACCTGTGTCAGAGGTGGCCGCTGTACTCTTATGTCACATTTTCCAATGATGCACGTGGGAATGAGCCTATATGAGTGTATGACAGCTCTAGCATTTGCATAATTCACCCAACAAAGCTCACAGCAGTTTCAACACTTTCAGATCAGCCGACATTCAGCTTCCGGCATTATTCTTCTCTACTCTGCTGATTTTTTGTCGAGTTCAGCTCTACTCTGCAAAGATAAGATGTCATTCTTGAAAAAGTGGAGGTTTGCTTTGTTCACTTTCTATTGTAATTTTGAACTGTTTATGAAAGGCATGGAAACTAAGTTTTGGGAGTATGAATATCTATTGTGGAATGGTGATTTCAGGGCAGGAAACATGGCCAGATCGTTTTGTTGATTCATGTCATATGACCAGAGAGAGACGGAGAGACAAAGACCCTCTTACAAATCTGAAAGAGTAAATGAGTTCTTATCCAGCGGTGCTCTGAGACCAAAGGCGAGGTTGCATGGAGGCCAAGAACTGAAACAAACGCACAGACACACCTACAAACACACACACACACACACACACACACACACACACACCTACAAACATACATTAACCGTGTACAGTGTTGTGCTGTGTAATCTCGATGCTTAAAGTGAGTGACCACAGAGCGTCAGAGGTGGCACACATATGGCACAAGTTTGCAACGGTGCAAACAGCTTTATGAGCAGGCAAGATGACGTGGAAATGTGTCTGCCACATTCACCAAAACAGGTTGCTCCTCTGCTCCGTCAGCGTTCAATCTCTCTGAATATCTGCTGTTGTTTTTGTTAAGTTGACCTGTAATTGTGTCACAGCCCCCACCACCCAGCTCTTTCAGCTCCCGTAATGAAATAAAGTGTGCACAGTCCACACACTCTGTCTCTTCCTTTACTTTGGTTCCCCTATTTTTACATTCACTTCACTGTTCATACAGTGCCCCAGGGTGTTTACCAGCCCGCAGACACATGCACACTTGCTCACACATATATGCACAGCATGCTTGCTCCAAACACACCACATCAAAACGAGGCCAGATGAGTTTTTAAAAACAAAACTTTAACTTCCTCCCTCTGCATCTCCAGTAGGTTTGTCTGTGAACACACTGGGCACAATGACTGGTCTGTGACTGCACCAATATAAGCTCCATTTAGTTGTAAAATGCACCAAAGTTAACGTCACAATACTTCTAAACAGATTTACACTGATTTTAGACTTTTTTTGAACTGCTAATTATTATTTTCACCTATTTTCACATATGCTACTGCTTTGTAATTCCTATAATGTCCCTTAAAAGAGTCATTTCATCATTTGATTTCTTTATCTGATTACAAGTAACGCACTTACTTCATTTTTGTGAGCATTTGCAGCTTGTTGATGACGGACAGCAGTGACCTTTTTGTGTCTGAGAGACATCTTAATGCGCCTATATGCGCATATATGCTATATGCTCGTTTCCCTGACATAACTTGCACTGTGTCTACCATTCTGTAAACTCGTCATGGATGTTAGCTATTTTTCGTTTGGCGAATGTATGTTATTTAAGTTTCTGGCAACATAGTCACTTTTTCTTTGGACTCACCTTTCCAAACTTTTGATGCTGCACATAAAGTTGTCCCTCCTTAACGTGGGTGTCCATGCCCCCCCGAAATACTCCAGGGCCACCCTTCCTCCACCAAGACGAAGTTTAATTTGAACTTGACGTAGGAAAAAAAATAAAATCACTTTTCGGGGGTTTATTTTTCCTATATCCTCCTAACAGCTTCCCCCGTCTCTCACTTCCGCTCGCGAGCCGTTAAAGCGCATTTATCGTGGCGCTCGCGCCCAGTTCATGGTGTCACGGTAGAAATAAAAAAAGGTCCAAACAGTCGCTGGGTGGTCCGGGCAAAGTTAATAATGTCCAACTTTTGTCCGTGGGTCGTCTAACTGTCGCCTCACACTCCTCCTGTAGGGCTGGACCAGTGGGAAGTCACACTTAATTGACAACATTAAGCTTCCGGTTACACCTTTCAGAATAAAAGTCAGATAACCTAACATCAGCTTCGGGTGCATGGCAGCAAGGTTGTGTAGAGTTTTAAGAAAACTGTGGAAATGGAAATCTATTTCATATTAAAATATGTATTTATTTATTTATATGAATCCGGGTCAGGACAAAACTTTGACCTGTATGTTGTTATTGACCTCCCATTTTCCTCCATTCTTGGCGCATACATAAACAGTGGTTAGCAGTTAGTGGACCTTATTAATTTGTAGTAACTTGAAGCAAAAGTGGATTATAGAGAATGTAGCCAGAGGATCAAAAGTCAATGCTAAACTCGATTTTAATTCCGATTACAATTATGCTACCAATCATCAAGGGACCTCTGACATTTCAGGCTGAAGCTAAATCATTAGAATGTGACGGCTCATCTAATAGTTTGGTTTAGTCAAAGTTTATTTGAAAAATGCAGAAAAAAGCAAAACCTGTCAGAAACTAAAACAAGGTGTCACATGTCGCAATGCTGCTTTGTATCATGCAATTGTTGCACCAACCATGGAGGAATATCAGCATTATTTATCAAACCTTATTATTCATAGACCGTTAAATAGCAACCCATGATAGTTGAAAAGGTAGTTGTTTAAGTTCACACTGCTGCTGAATATGTTGTTCGTCGAAAAAGTTGCTTATTCCCCCTATCACGTGTTTTTATTTTGGAATTTGTATTATCCGGTATTGTTGTAACTCTGAAGTGCTTGATGCAGCCCTCTCTCTCTGCAGAAGGAGTGAGCAGCGCGTGGTGAGCGCACCGAACCGCTCTTCATCTCCTCCCACCTCCACGCTATTGTGTAACTTCTTCTTTAGTGTTGGATGCAGGTCTGACACACGCCATTTCCAACGAAAGTTGAAACGATACTCAGAATTTAACTGTGCCTAAGAATATACGGTGTACATTTGACCAGTAAATTGCAGGACAACACGACAGCACCATACATGAAAACTGCTATTACAACAGCCAGGTTTCTATGAACGTGCTGTGGGGGCTTAAACACGTGTTTAGTACAGAGATGCTATAGGAATTTAGCCCAAAAATTAAAGTTATTTTTTAAGCATGTTGGCAGAGAGAAGCTGGCCGCAAAAATTAATGTGTTGCAGATGCCTCCTGCTGGCTCACAGTGTTGCTTTGAGTTGTTGTTGTTCCTGTTTCAGCCTATAAATATTTAATTCTTGACACTAAGAATCGACTTTTTTTGACACGCAAGGGTATGTTGATTGCCCTCGCAAGTCTAGAAAACCTTGGTACGGAGTCACAGGACCTTTCTGTCGTAGTTTTTCCTCCAACAGTAACATCTTAGCGTGACGTGCACTGTAGGTTTCACCTAAACACAGCTGCCACCTACTGGCCGTTAAGTAACATTGCAGGTTGGAGCTCGGTTGCCGCTCTCGCGATATTTGCGGACTTGGACCAAGTGGAGCAAAACAGGAACAGGAACATGGCATCGGTGTTCGGCGGAGTGGAGGGGTAAGAATTATTAAAAAATATAACAGTACGTTCCAAGATTTACTTTTTTCAATCATGAATTAAAGATAACATGTATTGCAGGCTTTTACTCGTGTTCTCGTGGTTGCCACATTTAAGATGCTGGTTTACACTGAAAGAGTTTCTTTTTGACCATCTCAGTCTTCTGGCTAGGGGACAAGAAAACTTCATTTGTTTTGCGCGCACACGCGTGTCTCGTGATCATTCCTCTCCCTCACTTCTTGTGATGCACTGTCAGTTTACTTTTTACGACCACTTGTATACATTTTGTCTGTATATATATGAATATGAATGCATATTTGGAAAATGCAAGCTTTTAGCACGTGACCAAGAGTATCTGCATCGTTGCAGCCTCACCTATGAGATTTTATATAACAGTGTCTGTTTTTTTTTATTTTATTGTTGTTACCTTGATTGTATTAACTGTATGCGCGTCTTTTCTGTTCTGTCTAGTGGAGGGACCCACTCCAAAGTGGTGCTGGTGGCAGCAGATGGAAAGATCCTGGCAGAGACAGAGGGACCATCCACCAACCACTGGGTGAGGAGGAGCAGGGATGGAGGTAGTTTGGGTTAAACAGGTGGAAAAAAACATAGGATCCAATTAAGGATGGCAGGGAGGAGCAAATGAAAACCAAAGCAAACCCTCAAACACCCCGTTTGAGGGTTCGTTCGTGCCTTACACTCTCACTCGGTGCTTTATGTGAAATCAGAAAATAAATGTCAATAAACTTAAACAAAACAACAAAAATCTCTTTCTTTGTGTGTGTCCGTGTGTGTTCACAGTTGGTCGGGGTGGACAAATGTATTGAAGTCATCAATGATATGGTCCAGAGAGCCAAGATGGCAGCAGGGCTGGATCCAAACACGCCACTATGCTCACTGGTCAGTTATTTGTCAAATGCCTACACACATTTGTAGACATCCTAATGAAAGCATATGATTGTGGAAAAAGTGCAAAATGCAACGTTTTAAACAGTGTTTCTGTGTTTGTGTGTGTGCACAGGGCATGTCTCTGAGCGGAGGGGAGCAGAAGGACGCCATTGACAAACTGATCGCTCAGATGAAGGAACGGTTCCCCGTTCTTAGCCAGAGCTACTTCATCACCACAGATGCCATTGGCGCCATGGCGACCGCCAGCGATCGTGGTAACTGTCAGCTTGATCGTTCACCAGTCAACCCTCAGCACGAAATGTTAACTAAACAGCGCAGAACATTTATACTTAATTAAATATAAGTTGCATTTATGCATTATTCTTCTTAGCCATTTTTCACATGCAGATTTGCATAAAATGTAAATTGATAGTTTAATCTGTATACTTTTTCATAGGATATAGTTCATATCATGTGAATCTGTTTGACAGATACTTAGTCACATGTGCAGTTGAAGTCATGACCATAAGATGACATAAAAGTACATGGCATGATACTTTACCCCCTTAGGTGCAGCTGTATAAAAGTGTTATCATGTATAACTCTGTCTTTCCAAACTTTATGGCTTTAATGAGTCAATAGCCGTTTTTATTATATAATACCGGTCAACCCCGTTGTCTCTGTAGGAGGTGTAGTGCTGATATCAGGGACCGGCTCTAACTGCAAGTTAGTCAATCCTGATGGCTCACAGATCGGCTGCGGAGGCTGGGGTCACATGATGGGCGATGAGGGATCAGGTAACCATGGCAATATGGATATGACTAATTTATAGCTTCATAGACTGGGCCAAACTTTTGACACGTCTTTCTGTCTCCCAGCATTCTGGATCGCTCATTTGGCGGTGAAGACAGTGTTTGATGCCAGAGACAATCTGGTCGCACCTCCTCACGACATTACACATGTCAGGAAAGCCATGGAGGAATACTTCCAGGTCAGATGGCAGTGACAGAAAAAATGTGGTCATGTTTGTCTCTGCTGATGTTGTGAAAGAAACACACGTGTTACAAACCTGTACAATTTATCTCAGGTGTCAGACCTCATGGGCATGCTGCCGCACCTCTACAGGAACTTCCAGAAGTCCCACTTTGCGGGTTTCTGTAAGAAGGTGGCTGAAGGTAGGTGGCGCATCATTTCCTGGTTGGTGCTGTAAAAGAAAAAGGTCAAAGATTAGAGTGGAAATGAAAAGTGTTGGTCATGCATTTTTAGGTGCACAAACAGGTGATGCTCTCTGTCAGTATGTGTTCACTCAGGCTGGGAGAGTCCTGGCGAAACACGTAGAGGCAGTCTTACCGGCAGCACAAGAGGTGGCGCGCACACACAAACACACGCACTCATACACCGTGCTTTCACTAATTTGTCCGACGCATTCACCACACCATTTACATGTCATCTCTACCTCTGTGTGTCCTGGCAGCCTCTGTTGAGTGGTGACCTTGGCCTTCCCATCCTGTGTGAGGGCTCAGTGTGGAGGAGCTGGGAGCTTCTGAAGCCAGGTCAGCGCCTCTCAGTTAAAGAAAAAAATGAATTATAGACCATATTATGACAAAAATATGATGATGTAGTTCCACTGCATCTCAGTTTCCTCTATTTGTTTTTGTGTTTGTGTCTGACCAGGGTTCACTGAGGTCCTGGATAAAGTGGCATCATCTGACAAGTTCAAGAGGCGTTTCCACGGTTACAGCCTCCTGATTCTGCAGCAGTCGTCAGCCCTTGGCGGCGCCAGCCTGGGGGCTCAGAGTATGGGCGCCAGCATAACTATGGATTACACAGCCAACGCCAAAGTCTTCTATCGACACTCTTTTAGCAGCAGCCAATGAGAGCTCAGCTGCAAATCTCATATATCTTAACCAATCAGCTAAAGGGAAACTGTATCGACCTGAATATGATTATCAGGATCTCTGCGAAACATGTACTGTAGTAATAATGACAATGTAATAATGGAATACTGTTGATTCAATCTGACTACAGGTTACCAAGATTGTGGTCTAAAATATTCCCAGTTTAGTTTTTTACAGCTGCTCCTCTGACAGTGTCATGACATTTTACTGTCACTGCAGATCTTTGCACCACGGGAACACTTGTTTACATTTGACATTAAGAATAAAAATACTTTGAACTTGACAGAAAACTGATTCAGTGTGATGAATAATCTCTGATCCCAAACATAACTGAAGCTGCACTTAAGCAGTGACCTGAGAAACCTGCTCACCGTTAGGTTTTAAGTAAGTTTCTAAAGTTTAAAATTCCCAAATACAAGTCTGGGTTTTCAAACTGCTCATAGTTCATGTGTCATTCGCTACAGACGGAGAAGCAAGTCATTTAGCAGTGAAGCACTATTGTTTTTTCCTTGTAGGTGGTGCTGTTACTCTACCTTTCCACCAGTAACAGACACGTCAGAGTGTCTGCATGTACTCAGTATCTAACAATAGTCCTATTTCCTATAATCAGTTATGCATTTTGTCATTCTTAAACAGTGGACTATTCCCTGAAAATACTTGATTTATTTTTAATGTAAACAGCTGCCTGCCTAATATTCATTCTTGATTACAGTAGGGACTGTAGACCAACCAACTATAAGACGTTTTATATGTGTACATAAGCACAGATGTTTATGTGGTTGTTTTACAGCAGTGATTGTGTTGCATAAAACTAAACATGCTGATCCAGGTGTGTAACTATGGCTGGACAGATGGAACAGACACCTGCTGCCTTCAGATTACTGTGCAGAGAGCGATCAGAGTGGGCTGTAGGAATACCCTTTAGTTTTTATTATCTACATCAATCCCATGATGGGAGTAAAACCTTTTGTCAGTGCGATCGCATGTCGGTTGGTTGGAAAACCGCTGAATAAGGGTGAAAGAAAACATGAAAAGGATTGTATTTGTGTGCCTGTCACATAAACTGACCAAAACATCACTGAACAGGAGTGTGCTGAGCTGTCGACTTGCTCTAATCACCTCTGTGACACCGCAGTCCTGCACCAACACGAATATAGAGCTTATAATGTTTGCATTAGTCGGTCAGATTTGCAATAAATATGATGCGTTAGGCTGCCATAGTCAACAGATTAAACATCAATAGAATTGATACAGTTCAATTAAAAACAGTGGCAACAACATTCCAGTGGCTTCTGCTGACTCCTCAGGTCAGTTCAGCTTCACTGCTGCGATGGTGCACTGAGATCACTCCACCAAAGAGGAGTCAAAGAAACCCATCAGATGATTCCCTCAAAACACCAGAAGGTAAATACTCTGAGATTTAATCAACTCGTTTTGTCCCGCGCTCATTTCCACTCGTTCTGACTTGAATTGTGCAATACTGTCTCTTCTTTCTTTCTTTGTTTATCCCTAATATGTTTTGAATTGAAATGTAGAGGTGAAAAGAAGAGATTAAATTAAGAAATCACATCGCTCCTGCCGCTGCAGCTATTATTACCTCCGCACACAGTTGCTGACCTTTTATCTCTCTTGTACTTGGAGTCTGCAGCCTGGAGGCAAACTTGTCACCTTCCACAAACTGCACCACCACTGTGTCAGTCAACATTACTGTTACAAAGGTGCAGTCTCAGCCCATGCGTGCCAACCTTTCTCTCTTTCATTTCATTTTTAGATTGAAACCTGTGAGGGTGCATCTCAGTTCTGATTTTATTATTAGACTACAATGATTTCCACACAACCTCATCAGTTCAATCCTCTTATTTCATTTTAGCACAGATATAGCTGTTAGAGTTAGTCTATACGATTCATGTTTTTAGCTATTGTGATGAATTGTTCTGCAGTGATTAACAGTGATTAAGAGTCAGGTTTCTGGCCACCTCAAATGTATATTCACTAGGCAGTTAAGCAAAGCTAACTTTGGGCACAGCGGCTGATATTCGTCAGGTAACACTTACAGAGAGTTTTGGGCTTTTACCGCTAAAATACACCTCTGCTGCGGCCTAAAACAACTCTCTTAGAGGAGGGAGTGTCAGCCAAAGCTGAGAGCACAAAACTTGTAACAATTAGGAAACACATTTCAATTTTGTTGAGCTGAAGAGAGTCAAGGTTCCTCCTCTCTGGTAACACTGTCAATATGCATGTTTTTTCCCTTTCAGGCTCTGGGGCTGATGCCTTGGGAGAGATTTGTCACCACCTATAACTGTGACTATAAACCCTTCAGTAAGCACCAACTACAGGCCTACCAGGTGAAGCCCAGAACCGAAGCTGCTCCTGCATTTCTCAGCCCACCTCAGGTTGGTCCGATGTATTGATGAGCTGATTAACAGATTGAAGTGATCGATGGGTAGGTTGACTCGCTGTCCTGTTGTGTTGTTGTTGTCACAGACTGATCGTGAAACCTGGCCTATATTTCACCAATGCTTTTACAAGACAAGCAACAGCGTCTATGGCTCAAGTGGCTGTTCAGAGGTGAACCACATCAACACACACTCACACATGCAGCTATGTCCTGCTCCCTGCGCCACCACCACTCTCACCCTTTCTGTTCTCTATCTGTCAGCCTCCCTCTTGTCCCCACCTTCCTGCCTTCTTGCCTCCATTTGGCACCTTCGCTCCTTCCATTTCCAAGGCGTCTGTCGTTGTTGGCTCCGCCCTGACAGAAGCCAGGAAACAGGAAGTGGGAGCTGCCAGGGAGACTGGGCCTTTACTTTTTGAGCCAGAGAGAGGTCAGCTGCACTATGTTTATGGTGGAAAGGGTAAGGAGTGCTCTCTTTCTCTCTGCAGCGCACTCACACACACAAACACAGACATACATCCGACTTAGCAGATGCCATGGTATCAGTCCATTTTCCTGTTTTGACAGCGGATATGTTGGAGCAGCAGGAGGCAAAAGACAAGCTGCAGCAGAAGATTGATGTTCTCTATGAGGAAGGTTAGATGGCTGCTTTTTTACACATTTAGTCATTTTTCACATAAGCAAATATATCCATTTCAATTAAGAAACATTTTGAAGTACTTCTGACTTGTGTTCTCTGACATCCACCAGATGCTCTCACTGCTATTTAACCTCCCATTGTTTCAGTGATCTATAAACTGGTTATTGGCTTTTGTATTTCTTGGAGGAGAGAACCACGTGGTGTTGTCACAAACCTGTTTTTGTTCGGGCACTTTTAGGTGTGATTGTGTTGTCATCTCACGTCGGTCCGGCCTGCTGTGAAGATATCCTAAGATCTGTCTGCGGAGAGACCGGGCTGCAGGGCCTGCTCCACCTTCCTGTGACCTCCAGTCCAATGATCACTATCCAAGGTAGAGCAGCTGTCTGTAACACACACACATACACACACACACAACCTTAAATTTATTAGAAACTATTCTACAGTAACATCAAAGAAATAACCACTTTTGGAGATAACGCTACTGATCTTCTTCTTACAGGAAACCAAAATAGGAATAAATCCCAAAACGTCAATGCATTGTTTCTAAGCATGTTTGAGTCTTAAATGTTAAAATACTGATTCACTAACCTAACTTAAGGTTGTTATTGAGTGAGTGTACATTTAACTTGTCATTAGACCCTGAAAGCTGGGATAACAGTGCCTACCTGAGGGGACGGAGACAGCATATTGGACTGAAAAACAGCACCTTCCTCCAGCCGACCTCCAGGCGGTGCAGTTGGTGGGCCACGGTCACGTTTTCTCAAGTCTTTTCGTTTCACCACACATACCCTATGTGTTATTTTCTAACGTCTTCTCTCCTTTCTCCTTGCACGCAGCTGTGCATGGGAAACTGAGTGCCCGAATAGCTGTTGCTTTAGGATGCAACCCTTCCCTCAAAGCAGCACACAATCTCTGGCCCGGGTACAGCCGACTGTTTACTGCACGGAAACCAGCAAGAAGCCGTGGCTGACTGAGTACCAAGCCAGCTACACTGCTCCGGTAAGGAGACTGTATAGAGGTTGACTGGTTGAATGTGTGTGTGTGTGTGTGATTATCTCTTAACTAGAGCCCTGTCCAGTGGATTTCTTTATGTTCCTGTATCTTTGTTCTTTATTACTGTGTGTGTCTTCTTCTAGTGGGCCCAGCCTCAGATCCAGCAGAGTGACCTTCACCATCATCGTCATGCCTGTCAACAGATACTTTATCCATCACTCTGAACCTCAACTTCTGTTTCGATACGGATTAAAGATTAAAAAAACCCCAAAACATTGTTATGCAAACACCTGCACTTTTCATGCCACATACAAAAAAAATGTACTTCCTAATCAAGGTAGCGGTCAAGGCTTGTGTCTGTGATTCTCAAATCAGCTTGCCTCAGGATACAGAAGCTGAGGATGAGTCATAACACAGCAGTAAACCATCTGCTGGCAGGCACCCGGAGACAGTATAATGTGTGTGCTCGTTGTCATCCTCCCGCTATTAAGGGGTTGAAATGTGCGTGCGGCAGAGAATCCCTCCAGTTCTTCGCTCAAGTAAAGATAAAAAAAAACCCCACGGTGTTAAAATACAAGTTCTGCATTCACAATCGATTCTTATCATGTGCTTAAACAAGGCTCTGATTGTAGAGAATAGGCTTTGCCTAAATGCTCATTGATGTCCTATACATATTAAATGAGATATTAGTATTAATGCACTAAGGAGTGAGCAGTATTGTGATCATGAGTTGTGAGTATTGGCTTGTCTATTATTATAGTGTGATTGATTGAGAATGATACATGTTAATAGGCATGAGCTTTAATCATGTGATGTGGCTGTGTTCTGTGATCGCTCACGTAAAGTAAATCCACAAGTCTGCATCATTGTGGTTAGAAGAACTAATGAAGGAGCTGGAATAATTTGCCAGGCTGTGGTACAAAGGTCATTCACGTGCAACACAACCTGACCTACATGCCAATCAGTGTTGACTTGTTTGAGCTGGCTGAGCATTGTCATGAAGCCCGAACTCGTCTGGTGAACTGACTAGCTGCTGTGAAGACAAGCCAACCAGATATAAATCAGTCATGAAGCCGTGTAGCTACAGCTGCTGCCATCGCCACAACCACACCAATAAAATACAGCAGACCACAGCAGAGGACACGCCCACTCGCAGCCAGTGCATTTCTCTATATAAAGAGATGGCTGATAAAACCTACATGTGTAAGCATCACAGCTGGAGACGTTCATGTCACTTTGGTGTACGACAATATCCCTGTGCCAGTGAGTACTGAGCACTATGTACTTGTGTCTTTGGGCAGGTGATGTGTTCCTGAATAAGAAAACTCAGTATGTCAACAAGAATAAGGAAGGGAGTTCAAGATTTAAAAGTATGAAGTAATAAGAAACTGACAGAGCACATTTGTCTTTAAGAACTTTATTCGACTTTTTTCATTATTTTTATTTGTACTGAAATTCATACTCTGTGTCTTCTGGACCTCTTCTTTTCTTTTTTTAAATCGGCTTTTGTCGTCTAACTCATCTAAACAAAATCACCAAAAATGATTTCATGTTGTACAATCCACCTGGCGGACATTCCTATTGGCTTCACAAGGGTGCCATTCGACAGCTGTGGTCCAACACTGTGCGAGGAAGTTCCATTTTAACCGAGACTCTACTGCACGCTTTAAGAACACACTTGAGTACTTGTTGGGCTGAAAAACCAGAAAAGCTGCACGGATGTAAAAGGAGCACTTTGACCTGTCAGATACTTCGATGAAGCACAAGTGCCCAAGTGTCTACTTAACACCAATACAGTCAAATACACAAGACATTATTGTCACTGTTAATACCACAAATGAACAGTGGCATAAAAAAAGATTCATGTTCAGATCACAAGATTTTCCCTTATGACAATACTGCCTCTGCATTTTGAAGCCAAGATGGCCGAGAACTGGAAAAACTCACTCAAGAATTTATGATCACTGTTGATACGAATCTGGGTTTCCTAAAAAGCATCTTCACATGTACAACTTTTTCCTACCGGCTCACAACTTAACGGAGATTATACTTGCACTACGGGGCGATGCTTCAGGGAAAGCCAGACCACAACACGGATTTCTGGTTTAAAAAAAAAAAAAAAGAAAAAAAAAAAAAAAAAGAACTTCCCCAAAGACGTCAACCTACAAAGAGAACAGCAAGGAGGCCATACTGTCAGCCAAACGCTCCCTACTGCTTTATTCTGATCGGCCGTGACAGTATTGGCCCCTTACGTTTCCTCCTGCATACAGGACTGAATGGACACCACAGGTTACTGTACCCAGTAGAGACACAAAATGCCTCATCCTCAAAACATGAAGGGAAAACAAAAGGAAAAAGAGGAGGAGAGGCTATTTGAAAACCTGATTCGGATATGGACACTTGATCTGATGCTGGACAAACCAAGTTGTTCCGGCAGAAAGAGGCAGAGGCGTTGTTCCAGACCAAATACTCCCCTGTAACAGGGTTGTTCACAACAGCCCATGAATCCAATTTGAACTATGAGATGAAGCCGAACAGAAAAATGACAACTGATTTTTTATTTTTTTTTTTTAAAGGTTCAAAAAGCTCCGACCTTCCCTCGATAAGAAGATTCTTCTTGCTAAACTCAACTTGATGTGTGGTTGGGAAACTCCGCCACCACGCCACTGTTCTTATCAGGTGGACCAAAGATAAACATGGACTTCCACATAAATTGGGAAAATAATTTCTTATCCATGATTAAACAAGTCCATGTCTGTTCGAGATCACTTCAAAAACAAGCGAGCAGGGAGGGTGGGGTCTGTATTTGGTTTGGAACGGAGCCGCTGCAGATACAAGTAAGAACCCCCATTTCTAGATGAGCAAAATCTGTGATGTCACGGGGAGTTTGTGACATCACAGGAGCAAACGTTAGCGGGTTTGACTGACCGTGGTGACTCTACAGAGCAGCGGCAGGTGCCCATCATGTCCCCTGAAATATTAGTCGTTCTCTATCTTCACCGTCGTGGAAACCCTCAACCTACTGGCAATGTTTTTCAAATTTGACAGCAGACAATTAACAAATGTATGAAGTGATATTTTTATTATTTTTAAGTTTAGTCAATGTATTGGATTTAAATTCTGTCCTGGCATCACTCCTTAGTAGCTGCCTCAGTACAAAGGGGACATCGGTGAGATCTGCATGCTCTGTAAACATCAACAGTGCCATCTGAAATGAAATGATGAGCTAGCGCCCGCAGTAGCGCGGTGCTGGTATTACACCCATCCCCCACCCCTGTTCCCAATGTCCCTCAGTTTACAAGAAACAGACAGGAAATAAAAAGATTAAAGAAACAAAAAGAAAGAAAAAGAAATCCCCCCACCCCCCGACTGGGCCTGCCAGCACGCCACTGACTTCAAGCGTGTAGGGGCGTGTGTGTATGTGCATGTGTGCATGTGTGAGAATCAGTGTGTGTGCGGTCATAGCCGCCAGAGTCTCTGAGAATATGTGAGGACAGGTGTGTGAATGTGTGTGCGCGCGTGTGGAGGCTCCATGGGGGTGAGGGGGACTCCTAGTATTTCTTCCCCGGGACGAACTCCTTCGCTTCGGGATTCAAGATGCTCTTCCTCTGCAGAAAGACATGAAGAGAGAAGAACACATTCCTTCAAGCCTGGACTCTAAACTGCTCATGAGCAATTTCTTAGCCTAGAAAACAATCCGTTGGGAAATCAGATGCATGTCTTACTCACCGCCACTTCCTCCAGGTTGCTGTGGTGATCACTGACGGACAGGCCGTTGAGCTGCTGCTGCAGCTGTCCCACCCCCTGGTTGTTGAGGTCACGTGAAGGAATGAACCAATCCTGGTCCTCCTCCTCCAACATTTCCTGGAAACAGCGCTCCAAGAACTCCTGCTCCAACAGCTCCTCTTCCACCTGGGAGATGAATGGGGGGAGGAGAAAGACAGATGAGTGGCATAAAGGTGAGGACAAACAGGGTAAAGGGATGGAAGGCAGAGGAGGAGGATGGGAGATTATCTGCATGACAAACAGGTGGATGGTTTTCCAAAGAGAAACCCTTTCAGTAATGTGGTGCCATTGAAACATGACTCATCCTGCCAGGCAAGAGAAAAAGATAAGAGGTCCAGGTACAGAGAGATGAAAAGGGCCAAGACTATTAGAAGATCTACATATCAGTAAACATGAAGCTGAAGAGTTAGGGATGGGTCCAAACAACCTCAGATCCACAATGATAAAGACAAAGGGGGGAGGACAGGAAGGGTGAGAAAGGTGAGACAACAAAGGGAGCACAAGTGTGGGAGGAGGGAGGTACACAGATCTGTTAACTTGCAGATGGTTATCAGTTATGAGCTACACTGATGGGATGATGAAGGCGCTGCAGATATAAATGAGTAAAGCCAGAGCAGAATGTAGGACAGGTATATTTCAGGGGCAAACGTCTGATTATCCAAGCACCCTGGCAAACAGCACAATCTGATGCAAGGTTACAATCTGAAAGAGCGGCTGCAGGAGGGAGATGTGGTAGCATTTACACAGAATTTAACATTTAACGCGAGCTGCTTTTATTAAGATGCAAGAAACTGTGTTGGTGTGGGCATAATGAAGTACAGCTCGCAAGATCCAGGGATGGGTGCTCATCCTCAGTTCAACCTTGAGTGGGGACATTTATTGTATGCTGTTCTCCATCTCTCTTGGCTTCTCCCTGCTGTTCACTCTCAAGTAAATCCTCAAAGTGGACAAGATATTTTAAAAACATAAAGTCCAATTGATCCCTGAGTTTGAAGGCTTAACACACCAACACTGTGCAGCAGGTGCCACTGCACAAAATAAATATAGAAATAAAAATAAATCCATTAGTTATTTTAATGAACTGTGGCCTGAAAATTCAGCCTCCGGGATATTTTGCAGTGGAAAACGAAACATGTCAGTGCTCTCTGGTGGACAAACCAGGTAATAGAGACACTGTTTCTAATTGACCTTAAAAATCTCCTCCAGACATGTAATAAAGACATCCATCCTGCTGATTTCTGCAAGATGATACTGGGTTTGAATATGATTAGAGACTGCATGTGTATATGGGGACACATTTAAAACACAACCAAAGAGTAAGAGGTGAGATGAGAAAACAAAAGAATTAAAAGCATCCATAGGTGCTTCATATCTAAAAAACATAAGAGTACACACCTGTCTGTTGTACTCCTCTTCATTCTCCATCCACATGTACTCGGCGAATGGGTTGGCGTCATTGCCCTCTCCTGCGTGCCCATTGGCCACTGGCTCCTTTCCCTCCTTGCCTGGAGCTCCTCCTCCTGGAGTCTTGGCCACCTCTGGACCGCTCATCTCAGCCGGCTCTGCATGAGAGGACAGAGAACAGTTATACAAGGGTAATAGTTAGAAAACTGGTCAAGGCGTTAAAACAGGAACAGAAATTCTTCATTAAACTGCGGCTAGACCTCCAGCCTGAAGTGTACTTCAGAATTCAGACACAACAGGCTCCTGAAAGGAAATCAAACGCAGAGCGTGCTTCATTTTCATCCTTTCATGAAGCCAGATAACTTTGACTCTTCTCCTATTCATTAACCCACAGCTGGGTCTTATTGGCTGTTAAATGTACGTTATCTCATCTGAATCAGGGCTCCAATGTTTCAGCCTGGGATCCAAATTGATCAAATTAGCGGCATCTCAATTACATTTTAGCTACAGCTGGGAAACTGCTCCCACGGGTAGAAAAGTCTTCATCAGGTCTCGCTGCTCATAAACAATAAAACTGCCGCAGAACCATTTTCCATATCTTATGATCTGAATAAGAAACAGACTGAAAACTGCAACAGCAGCTGGGCCTGATCCGGGTCTCTAAAACTGCTCTGTGATTTCTAAAAATGTTCTCACTGCAAACACCCAAATGAGTCCGAAGGCTTAATAGAGTCGTTGACATTTTACGACCGCAATCAATAGTTTTTCAGCTTGGTGAACTGCGGTGCTGCACTAAAAGGCCGCCGTGTGTTATTATTAACCAGGAAAAACACACAGACCCACGCACTGACGTCATGAAGACATACAGCAACATTCACAAGACGACAAACACCCAGAGAGGTAAATCAGTCAGATTACGCTACTAAAAAGAGAAAATACAACACAATGTCAACTTCCTCATTTCAACACTGAATTTAGCTCCACACAAGTTAGAGCAGCATCAGAGAAAGGAGGTTTAAAACAGTAAATCTATGCATCATTATACATCATGGTGTTGCATGTTGCAATGCAGATGCTGCAGGTGTAACTCGCACATCCGTCCTGCTCATTTAGGTGACCAAGACTGATTCAAAAGAAAGGAAATGGTGAAAATGTGGTTTGATTTCAGTATAGATGGTTCCATTACTTCAGTATTAACGTTAAGCCTTAAGTGTAGATATATATAAGTGTCATTTTATATTATTTCTAATGTGAGGACTTCATTTGATAAAGGGCACTAGTGACACTGCACTGACCGCAAACCTCATCATCAGCAATCTAAGTACAGTCAGCTTCACTATTCAAATATGTTTCACTATGGTTAGAAAGTAGACGCTGCAACATTGCACACTAAAAACACACAACTCTTTATCTCCATCTACTGCGAGCATACATGATTGTTTCTGCATCCCGATTTCAGTGACAGACACAGAACTCCTGCTCTGATGATAAATGCCCACTATAATGACATAATCCTCAGACAGCCAGCCAGATCCAACAGACGTGTCATGACTCAACTGCGGCCTCTCGGTGGGGAGAGAGGAAAAAAAGAAAGAAAGAAAAAAAACAAACCTGATGATCTCAACCGAGCCGTGCACACAGCCCCAGGGTCAGCCTGATGCAGACACACCACTGCAATGTTTGACTTGCGAGGGCTGCCTTACTTCCTTAAACTCCCAGGAGCTTCACCCACCCCGATTATCAAATTCAGAACATAATGCTACATTAATGCCGACGCCTTCTGTGTCCGTCTCTGTCAATGTAACAAACATACGTGCCCTGTGACCGCTCTTCACTGTGAGCATGGACAGTACGGACACGGTGTCCTTCAGTGCAGTTCAAATAAACACGTTTAATCTAAGTAGGTTAATAGACCAGGAGGAGGTGTGCCTGCACAGTTTCTGTCAGTCTGTCTGTGGTCAACCATAAAGAAGTCTAATTATGCGGTGCAAAGATTTACACAAGATGTTCAGCATGAAGGCAAATAATAATGAGGGCAGGAGAGAGTGAGGAGGTTTTGCAAGCGAATACGACGGGCCTAAATTAAATTCTGCACCAGTTGAGCAAGGTGCCAGAGTGTTCAAAGTGTTTGAAGCTGGCATGTGTGAGTGCGCCAATCCATTTTTTACTGGAGCCTATAAAGTGTTTTGGAACAACACAGACGTCTAACATCAACAGCCAACGTTTACCAAACACTTCAGGTGTGCAGTGTTTAATCCCATACATCCGGCACGGAAGGAAGAAAAGACGAACCAAGAAAACTAAGTTTACCTAAAGATGGCTATCGGCCAAATATCTATCAGTGATCACAAACTGATCCTAAAAAAGCTAAAGAATAGTTGCATCCCAATAAGCAAGACTTCTTAAAGAAATTCTCCACAGTATCATGTGAGTTCCAAACGTAAAGATCGATTTCAGCAGAAGTCTAGAGTCTAGAGTGGTTGACCCAGCATGAATAAGGAGCAGTGCAGACAGCAAGCACTGTGCCATTATGTACTGCATGTAGTACTTAACATGTTCATGTTGCGTAACCATGTGTTGGTCACCATGTAATATTTAGTTAACAGAGCCTAGCATCCACCATGCCTTCCAACAGAGTGTGATTTGATCTGATCCGATTGGTGAAAGGTAAAATGCTGTTCTGCCGCAAGGGCTACTTGGAAACCATCACAATTCAGAGAAAATTAACAAAGGAATTGAAGCACAGTTGAGCTCAAGATTCATACCCAATGGCCTTCTGTTGTGACCTGAAACAACATAAGTTACATTCTAGTTGTGGACGTCAAATTTTCTGAGTAGGTGTTACTGACTAATCCACCTCACTGTAAGTAGTATTTCTCAGCTCTAATGAAGTCCTCATCCTGGAAGCCGTCCTCTGCTCCCCTGATTATGCATTTCTATACGGTAAATGCTTTACATTCATTCTGTACTTTGCCTTCATGTCCACAAATACATATTTCTTTTGTATGTGAGGAGTTGAATGACAAATTAAGACTACACATATAAAGAAATGTGATCCTTCCAATAAGGACTAAGGTGGGAGTTTCCATTAAGTCAGATTTAACACAATCAACGCATTTCATCTGATATTTATTTTGAAAACTTGCTGATCCTTTGAGTAATTTATTAATCAAATAGTTCTGATTTGAGCAGTATTTGAGAAAATGTGAATCTAACATTTACCCTTTGGAGTGTTAGTTTGACAGAAACACGTGAAGCAACAAACTGAGCTCTGCAATTTGGACTTTTCATTTGCGATTTTGTCACTACACGGGCCAAATTCTAAAACCATTTTCTATCATTTATAATGGAAACGATCCAGACAATATTTTTCTCACTTTCATGTAGATTTAATATCATTTAGGCAACTGAATCAATAAATTTAAAACGTTACCGTGTAATGAACTCGGTTCAAAAGGTTGTTTAACAGACAACCATTAAATTACTGCTAAAGAAAATGACATTTATATAAATTCGCACATAATTGAAAGAATTTTTAAATGTAGTCATACAAAACAATCAAACCGTTAACTTACTTTTCTAAAAGTCAATCCATTCATCCCACTTTTTAACTGATGGTCAGTAGCAAGAATAAGCCGGATAACAACAAAATAAGCCTCCGTACTAATACCACAAAATGTTTGAGAGGCCGAAACATTAAACGTGTCCATCTGTTAAAGTCATTTTAATAACTGTTAACCACTGAAATATGACTACAAGACACTTTGTGTACCTTTACGCGGAAAAATAAAATCTCGCACACAGGTCCGATCTGCGGAGCGACAAGACCAACATAGGTTTGTGTAACTCCATCAGCGCCGTATAATAAGTGGTTTGAAATGCACAGAACAAACCGCTACATAACACATTATGTAATGTAACAGTCAGTGTGCTGTGTCGTGGTAGCTTAAAGCCTGCTAATGTCTTCGAAGAGCTAACCGTCTGAACCAGGTGTCCGGGCCTACCTGGAAAGTTGGCAAAGGGATTGGACGGTTTTAGCCGAGGTATTGCTAAATAGCTAGCTCACGATGGCTAACAAGCTAGACAGTTACACATAGCTGCGCTGTCAATGAGTGGGCCTAAGGTGAAAGCTATCCCCGCAACAACAAAGGGTAGAAGGCTGGGTGGCTGCAAGCAGTTTTCGTGAAAGTCGTACAGTGAATTTGCATGAAAACAGCTAAAAGGCAAACAATGCAGCAAATTAAAAATACAAGGTAAGCTATTACAGCACATAAACCACGCGCCAGGGTCAAACTCTGCTCCCGTTCGGATGCTCGAGGCCAAACAAAGTCGGCTGCTCCGCTATTAGCTAGCACGCTGCTACAGCATGGCAGCATCAGTGAAGCAGGTCAACAAAACAAGCCTCCGCTCCGGGGATTACCACGACTCTAGACACAGAAGACGAACCGTCAAAATTCATGGTTTTACATGTCAGTTACCTGGCATCGTGCTCTCGGCGTTCGCTTTGAGGTGTATCGTCACACAAAGTTATTGCAACTACACAGCGAAGACTGCGCGTTCGTCGTTTCTCCAGTGGGGATTACTCCGTGCTGCGATGCAACGTAGCTCAAAGTTAGCTAAATCCTGTTAGCCACCTTGCTAACGTTAGAAAGCTGGGTCGGTCACGTGATCCGATGCTGCATTCGAGTTTTTCAGGAATATTGGCCGCGCAACCGAAATTTCAACCAAATGCGAAAAATGTGATAAACACGTATCATGTAGTTTAAAGAAACATCGCCACATGTCTTGTTCAGCCCGACTAACAGCATTAAAACCGAATGTTACAGTGATATAAAATAAATAAAAACAGCACTTTGTATGACTAGAACAAATCAATGTTGCCATTCTTTTCATATTGCTTGATTAATAACTTTTAACACTGAATCATGAATGTATCGTTTCAGCTCTGATTTTGAGCAAACAGCTGGCTCATTAAAACTAATAATTGGACCTTGAAGCTGCTTTACATATACAGTTTGAAGAGTTAGATCTCATTTAATCCATAACTGTGGAATACAGTGCCATATTATTTTTTGACACATGTGGTTAAATGGCAATATTGGGGATGAACAGCATTAATGCTGACAGATATTTGCGTGTAGGTATGCAGGAGGACAGTGCATCTGGATCGCAAATGAAAAACAAATTGACCAAAGTGCTGTAAGAAAGAACCAATGTTTGTTTATTGTACAGAAAAATATTTGCAGTCATGCACAGAAACAGACGTGGCCTGGACATGCAACCAGTTACACCACATCTGGTTATATCCCACCACACTATTTCCATTCCTATTCCCCAGAGGGCAATAGTGTGTGATTAGATGATGGATTCAAGACTGAACAAGATCCAGCACTGATGTGCTCTGAGCAGAAAAACACTTTAAATCATTGACCAGCTTTCCTTTGCTGTCTCTTGTGATGAAAAAGGGACAAAAAAAGAAAACTTTTCTCTGTATGAGAAAAATGGGCAAACTCTGGATAGTGTTCTATTTAATCAGGAACAAACATCACAAACCAAACACCACCAAGCTTGGAGTGTCACAGCATAAAATAAATAATACGGTTCTTTCTTCTCTTGTTGGAAGTACAAGTAGTCAACGTCATTAGTTAAACTAGTGACTGACAGCAGCTGACATTATGGTTGCCTAGCAGCAAACGAGGAATGATCCTTGTGCTTCTGTTTGTAAATTTTGACAATCAGCTATGGAAAGTGTTCATCCTGTTTTTAGGGCATGCTGTGGAGTGCTGCCAGTCATACTGCATTAAATTGAGAAGAGTTTATAATATTCTGTTCACATTATTTTTATTAATGATGCTAGGCCACCAATATTGGTCCTGTTTGTGTTATTGCCGATAAACACACTGATTGATTCTTTGTTTTTTAATCTATAAAACATTAGAAAATAGTAAAGTACAATCACAATATCCTAAACGTCAGATATCCTCTTCCAGTTGTTTAATTTGTTTAGCAGCAAGACTCAATTTTCATTTATGTACTGGAGAAAAAAGCAGCATATCCTCAAATTTGATAACCGGAGCCAGTTAGCATTTTTGCTTGAAACTCATCTTAAACAGTTAGTCAGTGATCAAAATGGTTGCCAGTATTTTTCAACAAATCAACAAACCGAGTGGTTGCCAACCTTTAGGTCCCTGAATGGGTCACAAATTATGCTTAATTTTACAGACTTCTTACAAATCTCTCCTTCTTTGCTGTGAAATGCTGGGCAGCTTTACCTCTCTGTGTGTTTAAAAGTGCAACGATTTTGCAAAAGGAACATGACTTTTTGATTGAGCCGTTTGCAACTCAGAGACATATGCAATCACGAAATGTTCGCCTTTAAAAAGGTTGTGAAACATACATGCAGCGCTACACGTCACATAACACTGATTGTAGAAAATCGGGACTCAGAATGGGTTCGTGAATGCAGCATGTGAACAAACATCCCTCAAGCTCCACCACACCACCACTACTCTTTACTCTGTTCCAAAACACAAATGCCTGCGTGGCTTCGAAAATGAGAGCATTTCTGTCGATCAATTAGACACAATTGATGAAATTACTCTTTAACTGACTTTTATGAAGTCGACTAAGTGATTGCAACAATGAAAAAACATGCAATTAAATAATAAGACCTGTCACATATTACTGATCGAAGTAAAGATAAAAAACGCAACATTTGCAGGCTGCATCTTTTTAATCAACCTGACAGTGCTCCTATAATGTAGTATTTCGCAATGCAACTATATTTAATGTGAAAGAGGACTCTAAGTTGTTTTACCACCTTTTCATATTACTTTTTTCCATCTGTTCACGCTGATATCCGAGGACATACATGGTGCAAAACAATAAGTAATGATAATCGAGAGACTGGTGCAAATTTATAAGAAATAGGTTCCAACACAGAGCATAAGAACACAAGTTAACTGCTCTTTAATTGACGTTGTCGACAATTAGCCCCCCTTGTTGCTAAGTTTTTCTCCGTTTCCTTCTTTTTTGTACCAAACAGCAAGCTTCCCCCCTTGATTCCACCAATAACAACAGACTCACCACACAACTTCAAGTGCAAATAAGGGGGAATCCGCGAACCAGCTGTCGGGGGGGAAAGCGGCTCTTTTCCGGTCTCGGATGTCACAAGAAAACCGCACGGTGAAGAAATTCCTCTACTACTCTCCAGTACGTTGAACAAACGTGTGTTCCTGTGATGAGTTTGCTCGCGTTATTGTCCAAGGAACATTAAAAACCCACTGTTTCTTTGACTAAACGTCGAGGAGGGAAAACGTTGTGCAGTTGTAGCGTTTGTCCAGCTGTACAGTCCAGTCATTGGTTGAAATCTACGTCAGTCGACGCTTCCTCGCGATGCTATTGGTTCAGAAGCCCAAACGCGCCGCCCCACCTCTCCATTCACGTAAGTAAACAAAATATAACCCATTTTTCTCGCTGGCCCTTTTTGTAATCAATATGACCAGTTAATATTTGACAACGTGGCTATATTAACTAGGTCTGGCCTTTCTATAACAGGGACGAGGGCCTAGTTTTATCTTTGTCGAGGCTGTTGGGGGGAGAAAGCGAGAGGAAAAGAGGAGAGGAAAAGTATACAAGAGGAACAAAATTGAATGTGAGCAGCGTGTACATGCTTTTCAGGGGCCAGTCTGTGCTTCATCTGTCAACACTGCATTCAAGTCAAATCCCCAGAAAGATGAATACTAGTCATTCATTTTCACTGTTTGGCTCGATTCTTGAAAAACCCTTACAGCGATGAAAAAACTGAAAATTGGTATTTGGTACCCTAATATGCAATCTTCCACAGGTAAGGAAGAGAACACTGATTAACCACGTGGATCTGCATCTTTACCCCATGGGAAAAAGAAAGATGAAGTTGCAGCAGAACTTGTATGTCACCTTGCTGTGCAACACAAGAAACTTGTAAATGCATTATTGTGTTTGGTCATTTGGTCATTGATCGCTGACCTCCTCGATTCAAAAGAAGCTTTAAAAGTACGTTCCTTTTGCTGCTCTATGCTGTGAGAAAGCAAACACTAAGGCGACACCAAGATACAAAATGTGCTTAATCAAATAAAGGAACATCGGCACAGACATCCAACTAATAAACTGAAGTCCTAAAATGGCACCAGAATTTATGTGGTGATGTTGTGAGGATCAGGTAGGCTGCCTAACTCCTTAAATTATTGGGATTTTTATGTAGAAAAAAGGACAAAATTGCCCCTTATATTATTTAATTTCAAAGTCCCTCTCGGGGTTGTGTTCAGAAAATGTCCACTTATTTAAGCGCAGCGACTACCAATAATTGAGGCCACTTAATTAACTTTTTGGCACACAGTCACATGATGTTGCGACATAAATAACCCTCATTTGTGTTAAAGTTCAAAATTCTCATTCAGACTGTGTCCTACACACCTCATGATGAAATTAGAATAAGAGATGACAACTCTCACCTGGATTGACCCAGCTCACCTCTTGAATGGTCCTCATGCCCTTGAGAAAAGGAGCCAGATTAGAGGGTGCGTTACCCTAAACTCACAGCGGAGGGCGACTGTGACACATTGTGGTTGAAGGGCAGTAAAACATGACCAGTGATATTCAAGTAGCTACACTCTGAACCTGCCTCTTCAGGGCTTTTCCTTGGTCAGAGATACATACTCACAACATAGTTACAACAGAGCAGGAAGAGAAGTTTTTCATTTCTATCAATTTAAATGCCAGTCCATCTTGACAGTTAAGCACCATGCTGTATATTCACTGGGAATTAAAAACAAGAGACTACACTGCACATTCTTTGATGTGCTTTGCAACAGACCACTGCTTTATGTAGTTTACACCGTTAATTGACATTGTAACAGATTTCTCCCTCTTACATGATTTCTGCGTTGCTTCAGCTGAATGCAAGACACAGGGCTGTGCATATGTGTCGAGAAGTAGAAGGGGACATTAAATCAGTGCTCAGCAGCACCAGATGCTACTGTCAGAGTGTCGGCTCGTCAGCTCACATCTGTGTGTGTATGTGTCTGTGCTCTGCAGTTGATTCATCCACACTGACCTGTGATACCTCTGCTCGGGAAGCTCATAAAGGGCTGGTTTAGTTTTCCTGATGATCACACAGCACACACACACCACAACACACAGGCTGCAGCCAAACAGACAGTGAATCACAGTGTAAAATACTATATTTCAACAACTGTGGGCTTAAAATGTGGTCCGTGCTCTGTTTGAATTATAAAGGCAGTTAGTATGATCTGAGATGCCTCACAGTGTAGATCTAACAAGCAGCCCGCACACACAAAGTGCATAGTGATTTGATGCATGCACACGTTCCAACTATTCTCACATTCACTATTTAGTTACAGACACAAGGAGGTTTTTCACTCCTTTCCCCCTCTTTCTGTCTCCCCACTGCTGTTACACATCGTCTCCCTCCCTCCACGCTCTCTCATTCAGCCCCCCTGCTTTGAATTTCCCCCTCTGTCTTTGCTATTGAATCATAAATCATATATTCCCTTCCTGTACCTCTTTCTCTCCCCAACCCCCCCTCAATTACACAATAGCCCAGACTTGATATCAGAGGGCAGTCAAGTTTGTTGTGTGCGCATGTGTGTGTGAGTGTGTATCTTCAACCCCAGCCCTTCCTGTGGCCCTGGGCCCCCACCCCAGGCTTCACCGGTGAGTTTGTCCAGTGCCACTTATACAGACACATGCACGCGTGTGCACACTGAAACTTACGACACACCCTCGCATGAACAGGAAGTGGCACGTTAGCAGGCGCTCAAAGGTACAATATTGCCTTTATTATCTTCTGCACAAACTCAATTTTCCTGCACGCACAAGTGCTTACAGCCTGAGGTCCTGTTAACACTCACCACTGCTGTGCTGTTAACACTGCAATAAGCAGCAAGCTGACAGCATGGTCAATTGTTGCAAGTACTTCAGTGAACATGGAAATATGTCTCTGCTACGCATTTGTTCCAGAAACTTTCAAGAAAACACAGGGTCACACAGTCCATGCAGATATTTCTACTTGACTCCCCTCCTTATGGTTCCCCTGTGTGTTTTACACTTGCATGTTCAGTCTCTGGGCCTCTCATGTGTTTAATATGTTTCCTTGAAAAATGGCGAAAGATTCATGCAGTTGTGCAAGAAGATTTACATTTTGGCAAAATTATTTGAATTATAATCAGTTTCTGACAAATAACACAAGTGCAGGGTTAGTAAATCTGGTGATCGTGATAATTAATCACCTTGGTGACTCCCTAAATACATGTTATATCACATTTGCTGTATTAATACCAAGACATACGTATGATAATTTAATGCTAAAGGAACAGCAGGGGTAAAATAAAGCTACAACCGGGAGCCAGTTAGCTTAGCTTAGCACAAAAATTTGATTGGTGTGCTGCTGAGTTCCCACTCTTTGTGCTAAGCTACATTAGCTGGTCAGTGGCTGCAGCTTCATATTTACAGTACAGAGATGAAAGTGGTGCCAATGTTAGCATTTAAATAAGTCCCAAACTATTAGTTAATCCTGCAGCATAAATATTTGATCAATATAACTTTATGTAAAGCTATCAACAGCATATAATTGACTGTCTTAATAATAAAGAAATTCTTACATCATTCCTTTGCATCAACAGCATAGCTTGATTCCAACCGGGGGGGAAGTAACAGGTTCTCATTGGGGCAGTGGTTGATCTATTTAGAGGAGCTAGAGGAAGAACAGTATGTGTGTGTGTGTGTTTGTGTGCACACTTGCATGTGTATGTCTTGGGTGTGTTTCCGTCACTCGCGGACTTACAGTGTCTCAGAGATAATGTGGAATTCATGAGTGGAATGCCGCACAGGGGTTCCTTCCTGTCACCTGACTCTACTTCCTGCGTTGGGCTTCCTGCGTCTGGACCTCCAAGGAGAAGGGTGAGGCCGCACCTCGGACCACGACTCAGGATCCATTCCATAACTTTGCGTCACTGAGGTGATGGAGGTGCTAAATGTCCAAAATCGCACAAAGCCCAGGTTAGAAACATTAGTGATCAGTGGAGCAAGTGACTGCGGATCAGGGGTCAAATGAAGTGGATTAAACAATGAAAGATGCAAGAGAGAGGAGAAGAACAGACTCTATGGCAGCGAGGGGACACTTTTAGAAGAACAATAAAAGAGGCAATAAAGCAAAAGAAAGAAGCAGAAAGAGAGAGGTGATGGCAGGATCCATATGGGGCCTCTTGGTTTTTGGGCAGCAATGCGAGACATGCCAGGTAATGGCTTCCAGACACACACACACAGAACCTAATTCGATTTAGAAATCTGACAAGGAGACTGAGTGTATGTGGATGTGTGCGTGTGTGTGTATATACCAGGGGCCTTTTCTTTCGCATACTCAAGAGGTCTGACTTCCTTTGCCCATTTGGAGTGGGGCCGGCTAGTCTCAATGAGTGTTTGTGTGTGTGTGTGTGTGTGTGTGTGTGTGTGTGTGTGTGTGTGTTTGCAAGCAGTGGGGGTTAATGTATGCTTTCAATCACAGCTCTAGTGGGGAGAAATCAGATCCCTGCAGCGCTGATGTGGCTCCACACTTACAAATCTGCACCCATAAAACACCAGGAAACACAGATACCAGGCAACATTCAGCCAAGTGTATTTATCTAAAGTTTAGAATAAAAACATTTAATTTGAAAAATAGTCATTTGGGGGAATATATCAATTTACTTTTCAAGATTTGGATGAGAAGATTGACACCACTCTCGTGCCAGTGTTTTGGTGCTAGTAGGCGGATTTGGTAACCTTTAGACAGACCCAGGCTTTAGACTAAGCTAATAAATAAAGTGGCTGCTGGCTGTTGCTCCACATTGAACAGAGAGATATGAGGTTAGGATTACCTGCCTCATATAACTCTTGAAAAAAAGAAGTAAACATATTTCTTGAAAGAGTTGAACAATTCCTTTAAACTGCACTCAGTGACACTCATTCACTTCACACACCTGGCTGCTTCCTGCTTTTGTCTGCAAAGTTAGACAGTTGTACATAAATGTCAGAGAGAGGTTAAGGGAGCGGCTACAGTAATGAGGAAAGGAAAGTAGTGAAGGGAGGCAAAGTGAGAAAGAAAACAGCGGCATGTGAAGAGAAACGAGGAGAGGACAAGATGAAAAGAGGAAGACAGGAAGAGCTAATTAAACAGAGGAAGGATACATATGGAGGAGTGGGAGGGGACAGAGAGGGCAAGATGACTTAACTGGGATACACCGCCTGCTACTCCACCCTCAGTCTTCAACACACACACACTCACACGTACACACACAGAGCAGTTTGTAAGTGAGGTAAATCCCCCAGCATTCCCCCACTATGCGCTGTCACTGCCCTCCCACTCCTGAAACTTGTGTGTGTGTGTGTGTGTGTGTGTCTGTGTGTGTCACCATTTTTCTCTGACATTCCTGTGCAGAGCGGAGAGGCAGTGAGCTCGGCTGCAGAGAGACAGAATTTCAGATCCAACACATGACCTCATTAGGAAAAGCTGGGATTTTCTCTGAAGAAGAAGAGGTAGAAGAAGGTTGCGGCTTGTTTCTCCCATCACGTCTCACCGTGAGCTCTTTCCGATAAGGGAACTCCAATTTTGGGAAATCTGCCTGCAAGTCAGCTGCGGAGTCTCACATTTTTAACAAGGGATTTCTTGAAAAGCATCCTCTTGTTTCCAGCCCCAGTTTCCTCCTGCTCTTCTCTTCTCCAGCTCCCTCCCTGGAGGCGGATTCCAAACTCCGGACTGCTGAAATTCTGAGTTTGGGAATACTTTGGAAAAACCAAATAGGTGACAAGGACATAGTGTGGTTACAGCTTACAAAGAGGTGAGTTAACAAATCAAAGAAAGAAACTATGCTTATATTTGTTGATGACATGTTTGTTATGGAGGTTTCAGTGCACCTTTTCTAAGCTGTTTTAGACAAAAGCATCTGATAAAATGCAAAGTAACATCTTTTGCATCAATGCTTCAGTTATGAAGACAAAGCTTCATGATCATGAGCTCTGCCAAAGCTTGTTTTCCCAAGAAGAATATGTAAACGAAAAAAGTATGTTTATGAAATTTCTGCATACTTCAGAGTAAGAGCGCAACTGTTAATGGTGCATAAAAGTGGAGTGTGTTGCACAATCTGCTCCTAATGTAACGTCTCTGGGGAGCTAGAGTTGCTTGTTCTGCTGAAGCCCTGCCTGATCTAAGTCGTGTGTCTGAGAAAGAGAAAGAGAAGAAAAGAACGGACGGGGCACGGGGGGTATAAATCGTCCACTGCACATTGAGCTTAAAGAGATGACGAGTGGGATGAGAGGGAAAAGTGGAAAGAAGGAGAAAAAAAATATGTGCAACAGAGATGAAGGTGGGGAAAGATGTGGAGTAGCATCCTCTCTCTGGTTTTATCATCAAATAGGAAGGACAGACGCTGGGTTTGAACGCGGACGATGCACACATGCAGAAGCGCACAATGTATCCAAATGTTTCAGGCGCATGCTTGAATAAATGCACACAGATGTTGCGTTGCATGTACGCAAAGAGAGGACATCAAACGGGCTTAAGGTCTCTTTTATCGCTCTGGCTGTCTTTCCTAGCAGCACACACACAAACGCACGCACTCACAGACTGAGATTTAAACAAACACATCTTTGTTTCATTGCACCCATCTGTTTAGTTTGCTTTTGGCTCAGAGACCGATCCAATGAGTCCCGGTGCTGCAATGCAATACACACAAACACACACGAGCCAATGAAAACAATACACACATACGCACAAAGTAGTTGCATGTGCAGGAGGACATGCAGTCAACACAAACAACTCACCAAATAGGACTACATGAATTAAACAAAACACACACACTATAACTACTATAGAGATATAGTAGTTATACAATATAAAGATATACTTATAGGTATTTTATTCCCATTTTATGCACACACATCCTGCTAATCTCTCATCTTCCAAATATCATTTTTCATCTTTGCTTGTGATCTTTTGAAGGTGCACGACATTCATCGAGTCTCTTGTTTGTTTAACACAAAAACAAAAGGTGGCCTACATCATAGCAGTCTGGCAGACGTGTGCAGTTTCATAAACCTAGACCTGAAGGTCACTGACCTCTGAGCAGTTGTAATAGCTGAGAGCTGGAAGTTCAAGTGTGTTGCTGTGAATGATGGTTGGGGTGTGTTCTCTTCACTTCCCCTCCATGGCTGATGAATATCAGTATACAAGTGTGTGCAAAATTCCTCCCTATTCTTCACCCTCTGCACTCTATTCCTTGTAAATTTTTTTGTGTGTGGGTCTGAATGCTCATTTTAAATATGTCTGTATTACATACACACGCAGAACCCAAATGACAATGAGTGAATTAGTGTTTTAATTTTGATTTTTTACTAAAATTTATCTTATTAGTGTTAATATTATATTATTTAGTCCTCTAATTAAACACAATTCACAATAAACCAAATATATCTACTGTATTGCCAGGTCCAAATATATCTTTCCATTGGTATTACAACACCTGTGTTTCTCTGCAGACCCTGGCTCCTGTAAAGATGGCTGACGTGGTGCAGCCAGATCCCAACAGCCTGCAGATACCCGGTGAGACACACATACAGTTTATACACATGCTTCATTACTATGGCAACTATGGTCAAAATGACTCACATATCTTTTGGAGCGTGAACACACTGACCTTTCCATGTTCCTCTCCCACTCGGGAATATCACTCCTATCAGACTCCAGTGACATTCCTCCGTTGCTCATTATAAATATTCAGGTTAACACTCTAACTCGATTCTCTCTGCAGTAAGAAAATGTGTTTTTCTTCCTCATACACGCATGTAAGCTAATATCAGCGGTTGATGACAAGCCAATGACGGCTCTTTCCTTGTGAAAATAAAGTTTTCCATATGTGCGAGTGGTCTCATGCGTACAGATTACAGATTCAGTACTCAAGTACTTTTCGAGTGCTGAAATAATGAGTTAATAATGAGATTATTCGCCAGCACTGTGTATCCTTACATTTTCTTCCCTTTCCCATCTTCTTTAATTTCCAGGTGATGATTTATCAGCCTCTTCATCGTCTCCATCCACAGCTAGAAATGACTGCAGCATCACACCCCTCACACCCTCACCCTCACCGGTAACTATGCACACACATGCACGCACACACATTCACCGCAGACACTCTGACACGCCCTTTCCACTTTCTACTTATTTTCTTAATATAGTGCTCTTAAACATGACCTATAAACCCACATCCGCTGCTCACTGTCATTAGTGGTTTATAATAACATTTATATTCGCAGCTTAAAGTGAGGTGTGGAATTAAAACACGTGCCCAACAATGACTACGCTCTGTGTTAAAGAAATATATGTGCTTAGGCAACAACTCTCACAAGAAGAAGAAGAGAAAAGAAGAGGGAAGTCAGTGAAAAGCAGCTTCTGATTCAAATGCCAACCTGATAATTTTACACTCAAAACTAAACTAAACTAAAACTGTTGACTAAACTAAGAGTCTGCAGCCATGTAGACTCTGTGAGGCTGTACTTAGAGGGACACTCTGGCAATTTTGTTTTAAAAGTCTGGAATTTCAGTCTGAAGCATCTTTAAATAGAGCCCCACTCTTTCCTCTTAAATGTCACACACAGACACAATCACAGTTTGTGATGCAGGCTTTCTGTTGAAATATTTAAATCTCAAGCCTAAATCACTCCGATTACATCACCATGACACCATCAGTGTTATTTTTGCCAACTCGATTAGGCCCCCCCCCAAGAGCCACTGAAGACATAACACAACTGTTTTCATAGACTGAGAAGCCCACCACATGGGTAAACTGAAGTGCATGTGTAAAACTGGTGGAATGCCCCTTTATATGCTAACATGTTGTCATGTAGTTTAGCGAATTAGCATGAGAACGTCTGATAATCAGTCCTAAACAGCTGATGGTGATATCAGTTTTGCCGGTGGTTAGTGATAGGCCCAGTGAAAATTAGGAGATCATCAAATATCTGTGCCAAATTTTGCAGCAATCTAGTGAATAATTAAGATATTTCACAAAGAAACAAAAATATGAACCTCGTGGTTTCATTAAAGGCAAAGTACAGACTACCATGCCTAGCAGCCCAGCAGGAATTATGAAAAAGGCTATGAGGGAGAACGGAAGTGGTTATCAGTAGCAGCTACAAAACACGCACAAATCTCTCTTTCCTTATCAGAGGGTGGAGGTCAGACCCAGGATGGCCTGTCCATTCTCAGTTGTCGTGGCGATAGACTTTGGGACGACCTCTAGCGGCTACGCGTTCAGCTTCACACACGACTCCGAAGCCATCCACATGATGAAGTAAGAGCATGCACGTGTTGTCCTCCATCCTATTCTATTCTGTTATTTTCCATCACTGACAACTTTTTTTTATCTTCCAATCCATGAAGGCGCTGGGAGGGCGGCGACCCTGGGGTGGCCAATCAGAAGAGCCCGACATGTCTGCTGTTGACTCCTGATTTGCGGTTCCACAGTTTTGGATTCGCGGCTCGGGACTTCTACCATGACCTGGACCCGGAGGAGGCCCGACACTGGCTCTACTTTGATAAGTTCAAGATGAAGATCCACAGCACAAGCGTAAGAGAGAAAAAGGGATGAGAAAGGTGGAATAAGATTTATTCTACACAGCACATCCCGATTAAAGAGCAAGTTTAACACATCTAGATCAATTTATTAACCATGAGAAGTATGACTCGGCCAGTGACAACAGCTGTGTGATATATTCTGTGACCCTGAGGGAGCCAAGTCTGTAATGATCCTGATGATGTCATAGAAATGTCAGCTTACAGACACAATCCAACTATTGGTGTTGAGGTTGAGACATGCAGAGCTGTTATCAGGCAAATAGGGCCTAATGAAAAATCTCTATCCAGTTGCATTGTGGGTAAGGGTAGGATCCAGTGTATTTGAAGCATGAACTCCACCAGGGATTAAAAATCAGGCTGTCTTGGATTTTGCTGCTTCAGTTTTGACCATTTTTTAAACTCCATCCATAACAAATGTCCCGATTTCAGAGAGATGGCACGTCCTTGCAGCGTTCAATAGTCTGCTGCTGTTTTTGCTGCAGGACCTCACCATGGAGACCGAGCTGGAGGCGGTCAACGGTCGGAGGGTCAGGGCCATCGAGGTGTTTGCCCATGCTCTGCGCTTTTTCAGGGAGCACGCTTTAAAGGTACGCTATAAAGCCCCGGTTTATGATTGAAGTAACTTGGCCCAAGGGAAACATTGAGTTCAGTTTTGACATTTTTACCACGGAGAATACCCCAATGATTCTGTTTTTAGGAGGTGAAGGACCAGTCGTCATCAGTGCTAGAGGGGGAGGAGATCAGATGGGTTATCACTGTGCCTGCCGTGTGGAGACAACCGGCTAAACAGTTTATGAGAGAGGCTGCATACCTGGTACACACACTCAAACACTACATACAGACTGACGGAAACATAAAATCCATGCATTAGATATGAGTGGACGACAGAGGCCACAAACACTATTTACGGTCTGAAAATTCATTTGCTTTGTATGTAACAGGTTTAATATTTAATTAACTTGTTAGTTCATTCGAAGTGTCATTTTCTTGTTTTATTCCCTTTCTATGTCTTTTGTGTCTTTATCTTACCTCTTTTTTTGTGCTGCCATGACAAAAATTTCCCCTCCGGCAAATCAATAAACATGTTATCAAAATGCAGTTATTGGTGACTGCATGTACCTATAAGAACTGTAAGATTTCCATGTTGTATGACTAAAACAAAGGAAGAATGAGGAAATGGAATTCTTTCCATCTCTCCTTTCTTCCTTTGTATTAGGCACCACATAAAGCATGAGATAAAGGCTGCCTGATTCATGTTCCCACACACTCGCACACAAACACACACACACACACACACACACACACACACACACACACACACACTTCTGCACTTTTGCCTCTGTCCTCCCTGTAGATATTCCCACCAACACACACACACGTGTCACAATGCCTCGTAGGAAGTGTGCGTGCATGGACAGGAATGCAGGGGGTCCTATCACAATACACACTAATGAGAATGGACCAGACTGTGAGTGTGTGAGAGTGAGAGTGTGTACTGGTGTGTGCATATGCAACAGTTCATGGGAATGACTGTATGACCTTTTACTTTTAATGTCATGTCCCTCTGTAAAATGAAAATGAACACACACACGCACACACACACACACACACACAGATACATTTGTTAAGCATTATCTCTTATCTGCCCTTCAAATGCCCATGCACGTTCATAGAAAGTCAAGTTCATATACACTTTCACATGCACATTGACATATACGCAAACACACCCTGCGTTGGCTCCCAGGCTGAGGCCGTCAGGGTGTGTGTGCTTCCTGCTGGTGATGATGTCACCAGAAGTGAACAATGAGGGAGACCGGCATACAAACACAGGAAGTGGTGTCCAGACCCCCGCCCTGCACACACACACAATTCTAGCCACTCAACTTTATGCCCAATACATCAAGACTAATGCTTACATCCCAACTCTCCCTCTGAATGGCGTTTATGAGCCTATACATGCACCAAAGCATCTACTTCTATGTCAAAAACCTCCTCTTGTTCAGTCCTCTTCATATCTTAATACAGTCAAAATCATTGCAGGTTTGTTCAATTCTACTTGTTGATTTTCCTCTTCTTCTCCGCCTGTCTTCTCCTTCAGGCTGGTCTGGTGTCTCCTGACTGTCCCGAGCAGCTACTCATTGCTCTGGAACCCGAAGCTGCGTCCATTTACTGTCGGAAACTCCGCCTCCACCAGGTGATTGACCTGAGTTTGCAGCCAATCACAAATGGCCTCGATATGGAGGGGTCCCGGCCCTTTGACTCCAGCTTCAGGCAAGGTAGTGAAGAGAGAGGCGTTCAGCGTGTGTGTATTTGTGTCTGCTTTTTTCGATGGGTATCTTCTTGTAGACTTTGTCGTTAGCATGAAACCACACATTGTTCCTGGAAATGTTGTTGTTTGATTTCACTTGGGGATTGTGGTTTTTATAAAGAACGAACTGTGTGTGTGTGTGTGTGTGTGTGTGTGTGTGTCTGTGAATGTGTGTGTGTGTGTGTGTGTGTGTGTGTGTGTGTGCACGCACATGCATGTGGGTGCGTGTGTGTTTGCGTGTGTGTGTGTGTGTGTAAAAGAAAGAGAGAGCACTGAGGGTAAAGATCTGATTTCAGATGCAGCTTGTGGTTTTGCCTCATGAGTTTGCAGTTGTGTATGTTTGTGTGTGAGGGTTGCACACAGGCTATTTTTGTCATGACAAGAAGACAAACTACTTGTATGAAGAATTCTATATTTTATATCTACCTTTTGGCAGCATAATGATGGTGATCATAGTTGCAGAGGTTATTTCAGGCATCTAGGGTTGATTTCATGCTGAGGCTTGGAGAAGAGTACTATTGGTCTATGAACAACATTAGTAATAATTTAAAGTTGGATTTCTGGTCAAACAAATAATCTAAGTTAAATATTCTCCACCTGTTTTGGTCTCTACCCTCAGAGGAAATATTTGTTTATTAGATGCTAAGTGCTCCACTCTGTTTCTGTCACTTGGTGTTGGGTGGGTTGTCTTCAGTCGGTTCCAGTTACATACTGAGTCTGAAAATGATGCTGATGAGAAGGGTTGGAGTGAACCAAAACAATAAAGTCGCACCAGAAAACCAAAACAAGGTGCTGAAAGATACTAAAACACATGACAGAGCTGAAGGAAACTGCAGACTCGGTGTTGTCCATGGGCTTGGATTTCTGGAGACTTCTTTCATGTTATACATTCAACCCCTTGTTAGTATAAAAATACTGAATATTTCAGCTTTAAAAGAAAACATTTAAATATGACTTGAATACAGTTTGAATACCTGCTGGACCAGTGTAGTTCATGTAGTTTGTGGATCAAAAAGCTTTTATGAGTGCATAACAAAAGTGACAGCTTAAAAAAACATAACCACATAACTACCCGCTATTAGAGCTGCATTCAAAACATTTGTCTTTGCAAGAGCTCCAGGAAAATGCTACTAAATTGCAGCAGAGGAACAAAGAGCGATTTGAGGCTGGGAAAAAAAGGAGACTGATGCATAATTCAGCGAACGAACATGCCGTCCAAAATCCCCTGCACAGGCCCACTTATACATATCCAGTCAGTGACACACACACAAAGAACATTCACACACACAAAGACACACACTAAACACAGGATATTGTAATTGGAACAAGGTGCAGTGAGACTATGATCTCACCCCCTCCTGGTCTGTCATTCTCCCTCGCGCTCTCTCACTCACTTTCATTTTTCTCTCTTTTTCCCTCTGTCTCTCGACGCCCTCTCTGAATTTCTTTTGCCAGGTCGTACACACACACACATATGCACAGTAACACATACACACACTTGGCATGACGGACAGGGTTTTTACTATCTTTAGCTTTTCTTCCACCTCATTTGGTCTCCAAAGATAGCACCGGGGAGTCATTAACATACACACACACACACACACACACACACACACACACACACACATACACTCACATACATATTGTTTTCAAATAGTTGTAAATGGTTTCCAGACATGCATTTCATTCATCACCCCCATGTAAAGACCTGTAGTCACATACACTCACTCACATACATTACCTGCTGCGTCATCCAGGGCCTGAAAACAACTGTACTTGCTTTCAGGACAATGTAGTCGTTGCTCAATAAAGCGACAATCTTTTTAGTTAATCTTTGTTTTTCTTTCTTTCTTTCTTTCTTTCTTTCTTTCTTTCTTTCTTTCCTTCTTTCCTTTTTCTAATCCTGCCACAAATCTGTTTTATACTTCTTATTCCAAATCGTGTGACGTGTAGTACTCACAGGGTTTGAGGGAACCTAGTAAAAACCACCATGACCTAAATTGTACAAACACTTCACTTCAGACTGTCTAACCCATGACTTATTACGTACACACACACTTTCACATCGGGACCGCAGCTTCCCTACAGTCCTGCCAAAAATGACTAAAATATAAATTTCTTTTTTACATCCCCTGTCTTTGATCTCTAATTATTTCTCATCTTAGAACCATTATGCCTCATTTCACGGGTTAACTTGCATGTATGGAGGCATAGAAGTGTATCTGCTCTGTCAAACAGGCCGTCAGGTATTTTGTATTTCTGTCAGCTGTGTCTGAGTGTGTGCTGTTTGTGTTGGCCTCCGTCCACACTTTTAACCTGCCAGTCAGGCGGTTTACATGTCGAGAATGAAGAGTAAGTTGAAATGTGAGAGAGTTATTCGTTTCCAACAAATTGCTCTCCTCAGGCAAAAACATTATGACTGCTTTAAGTATGTTTTTCTTGTTTTATGAAGATCGAAACACTTTATGCTTTTCACAGGGTTAATGTCATGACCGCACGAGTTGTGAAACTTGTTTCAACCTGGCTTTATGTTATCTAAATTAAAAACATTCACCTTCATTTGATTCTGAGTGAGAAAGTCTAAGTTTCTGTTAGAGCTCACTTAATTTAAACCTTTTCAGTAAAATCTACCATAATATGTGTAGTAGCAGGGCCTATACTGTTATGTAGCATATACTTTTGATTTTTAGTGAAAATAAGTTGCTGTTTGTGCAGAGCTGGAACCAGGAGGTGATTAGCCTACCTTAGCATGAAGACTGCAAGCAGCTGGGAAATGCTCCCCTGTTGTTAGGCAGCGTTGCATCTATCAGACGTAGCATTTGGAAGCTGAGAGTGACACTTAAACACGTTATTTGGGTTAAACATGTTCTTACAACACGTCGAACCAGGGAAGTGAGGTTTGCTCTGGCCAGATTATCCATTGCGGTGTCTTGCAACAGGCCAATAAGCTGTGGATTGTAGTGTCAGGTTTTCTGTTTTATATTATAACTATGGTGTGTGCTTCTTCGTATTCAAATGTGTGTGTTTGTTGCAGCACGGGAGCAGCTGAGGCGATCCAGACACAGCAGGACTTTCCTGGTGGAGAGTGGAACGGGAGAGCTGTGGTCAGAACTACAGACTGGTAAGACAGCAAAAGAGAGAGAGAGAGAGAGAGAGAGTGTGTGTGTGTGTGTGTGTGTGTGTGTGTGTTGTAGAGGGAGTAGTAGAGACAAACCCCACATGTTGGCGATATTGACGATTTTGACCTTTGACCTCAGCTGACTCTGTGAATCAGACATACTTTTATTCACTGAGTGCTCCTCAGCGTGGTCGCTGTTGTCACTTGTTTGCAGGTCTGATTTATAATAAATAATTGACTGGTGTATAATTTAAAAAAAACAACAAATCATGTCTTCAATCAAATCTGTCAAGATGTAAATTCAACAACTTTATTATTTAAAAAAAACAACAATTATTTGTCCTTGCAGTGAAATGGTATATTGATAAATTCAAGTTTTTTGCAAATAAAAAGACAAAAAAGGATCAATGTCTACTTTCCAGAGCTTTCATGGTCTTCTGCAGAGTTTGTTCAGGTCTTAATAGTTTTAGAAAACCATCTATTACAATTAAATTGATGATTTCAAGGAAGTTATAATTTAATAAGAAGGCTAAAGGGTTGTAATATTACAAGAATGAAATACATCATTTTTTTTTCAAAGGACAAGGCGCATGGTTGTGGCCTGTCACTGTAAGCACAGCTGTTACTCACAACCACTAAATGCACGAACCTCATTGTCAAGTTCAGCCGAGGATGGTAAAGTCCCACCCAGGATAAAATCAAACGCACCCAGTTCTCTGATTTTACACGCAGCCTTTTCTCTCTGTTGAGCCATGACAACAATCTGAGGAGCCACGCGCCCCTGCTGACCCTTTCTGCTCCCTTTCCTGTCCACACACAGGAAGGACCCAGCCCATGGGACCCTCTGCCTTTGCAATGTACATAAACCAAAGGAACCAAAGTAGAAACCCTGTTTTATCTTCCTTCTCTCCTATTTTCTTCTCTCATCCTTCCATACATTTAGTATTTTTGTTGCTCTTTCTCGCTCTCACACATACTATGTCTCTCGTGTTTAGGGTGTGGTCAGCTAAACTCTGGCTCTTATCGCCGAAGCTATCATAAGCACTCGCACGCAAACACACACTCGCATTTGGAGCGCAGCAATCACAGATGCCTGGAGTTTGTTTATGTTTCAGGGTCTGCCCCTGAAGA
This sequence comes from Datnioides undecimradiatus, assembly GCA_008933995.1. Lineage (NCBI taxonomy): Eukaryota > Metazoa > Chordata > Actinopteri > Lobotiformes > Datnioididae > Datnioides > Datnioides undecimradiatus. Next base: position 1,368,331 of record WARS01000065.1, read on the forward strand.
GTTTCAGGGGGAAAATGCACACAAACATACTGGAAACATGACATTTAGTCATTCCATGCAAACGAAGACACATTACCATCCACAGTTTCCTCCTCACAGATTTACGAGGCCCCTAAATCTAACTGATCAATCAAAAATAACATTTTGTGAGGGTGCAAAATGTTTCCAGGGCGCTGCAGGGCTTAAACTTGTGTGTGCTGTGCACTTTATAGGTGACAGGTACATTGTTGCAGACTGTGGAGGAGGAACAGTTGACCTGACTGTCCATCAGATCGAGCAGCCACAGGGAACACTTAAAGAGCTCTACAAAGCTTCAGGTACAAGTTCTCCCAAACTGCTAAGACACAAAAATCACTACCTTTCTTTCAGTTTTCTAAGTAGATCTTCTTGCAGGCGGTCCGTACGGCGCCGTCGGAGTAGACCTGGCCTTTGAAGCCATGCTGTGCCAGATCTTCGGCGAGGACTTCATTCAGAGTTTCAAAGCCAAGCGGCCAGCAGCTTGGGTGGACCTCACTATCGCATTTGAGGCGAGGAAACGGACGGCGGCGCCAGGCAGGGCCAACGCCCTCAACATCTCGCTACCTTTCTCTTTCATCGACTATTACAAGCGGCACAGGGGGCAGAGTGTGGAGGCCGCCCTGAGGAGGAGCAAGTGAGTGTGGGCTGCTGACGTGTGTGTGTGTGCATGAGAGAGGGATGATGGGTGAGTGTGTGAGGAGTTTGATTTAACAATGGATTTATATTCTATCTGTAAAGTTGCAACCTGTGTGCATATGTGTGTGTGTTTGTGTCAGTATGAACATAGTGAAGTGGTCGTCCCAGGGGATGCTGCGGCTGACACAAGAAGCCATGAACGAGCTCTTCCAGCCCACCATCATCAATATTGTCAAGCACATTGGTGAGAAACCCTGCAAACACCACCAACAAGACACATGCACAGGATGCAGTGTTGCATGCAAACTCACAATGACACGCACATCACCAGCACACGCACGACACAGCAGCAATGAGTTGATTAGATGTTCTGGTTTATTTGTTAATGGTCTTTGTGAAAGCAAATGGTACCAAAGAACAAAAAAACAGTGCACTTTTCAACTATGACTCACACCAATCAAAACAAACTTTGGTCATAATGGTTTCCTTAATATCCTTATTGTAGATGATGGTGACTTCACTGTTTGTTTTAGACTTGCACAGACTGAACCAAGGCAGAAAAACAGAGAATGCCTGTTTCACATCACATTTAAAACAGTCACAGTCACATTCCAGTGGTACGTTCGAAACCAGGGGATTGGTTTCTGTAGTATTTAACTGCCCTTTGTTGGATCAGCATAAGACAAAGAGTGAGAGTTGTGTATCAAAGAAATCCCAAGCACAGCTGGTGGAAATGAAATGGAAATCACAGACATCCAGCAATGTTACACTTACTCAATCTGAATTTCTCACATGAACATATAAACACACTCTGCTCACACACACCAAAGAGGTGGAAGTATATTTAAGGCCTTCCTCTGTTTTCCTCCCCTGGCAGAGGAGCTGATGGCAAAGCCGGAGGTGCGTGGTGTGCGTTTCCTCTTCCTGGTTGGTGGTTTTGCAGAGTCGCCCATGCTGCAGAAAGCGGTCCAGAGAGCACTGGGGCGCATGTGTCGCATCATCATCCCCCATGATGTTGGGCTGACCATACTGAAGGGTGCTGTGCTCTTCGGGCTGGATCCCACTGTGGTGAGTGCTCCGGACTTCCTGTGTGTCCAGGAGTCGCTCTTTGACACATGTTCTAACGACCTTGTCTCTCTCACAGGTCAGAGTGCGTCGATGCCCCCTGACCTACGGCGTTGGCGTCTTGAACCGGTTCGTGGAGGGCCGCCACCCTCGTGACAAACTCCTGATTAAGGAAGGTCGTGAGTGGTGCACTGACATCCTGGATCGCTTCGTCTCTGTTGACCAGTCGGTGGCGCTGGGTGAGGTCGTGAAGCGCAGCTACACACCTGCTCGCCTGGGCCAGCGAAAGATCATCATCAACATCTACTGCAGCGCAACAGACGACATCACGTACATCTCCGACCCTGGAGTCAGGAAGTGCGGAACGATAACTTTAGACCTACCGGAACCGTTACCGCCACCAGGAGCAGTTGGAGGAGCAGGAGGAGGAGGCCTGGAGAGAAGAGAGATCAGAGCAACCATGCAGTTTGGAGACACGGAGATCAAAGTCACAGCCATTGACGTCATGTCTAACCGCTCCGTCCGGGCTTCCATAGATTTCCTGTCTAACTGAGGAGGAGCAGGAAGTAAAGACGAGGATTGGAAAACACAGAAATAACTGATTCTGGGGGTGATAATCTCAGAAAAAGCGGTACTTTGGGAGTGGGCAACATGTTTTTTTGGAAAAAACAGGAACTCACATCCTCTAATTCAGACATTTAGGCTTTACATTTAACTCCCTCGAGTAGAGAAAAGATCATAAGAACATTTTCTCCAGCCTACACGAGTTCACACTCCTTTGTGTTGCTGTCAGAGACATTGATGGTTCAGCATATGAGCCTGCTGCAGCTAACAGATTGGTTGTTGCCTTGAAAAGACTCTACATAATGCATTATACTACCTAGAGGAAAACTCGTTCATCTTAATTGTTCAACATGGGGACTGTTTCCCTCACATAGCGAAGTACACCAAGATATCTCATAAATTATGCTCTGATACCTCATTTAAGTCCTATTTCACTCTCCATATATGAGATGTTGATACAAGCACCCTGACTGCAGCTGCAGCTTTGTCTCTCTGATGTGATGATGATTGTGCCTTACCTAGTGGTGAAAAGACTGAACTACAAGCTGGAAATCACCTTGGAAGATAAACCTCCTCGAGACAGGACTGTGGCATTATTGTATAATTTGTACGTTTCTTGCAGGGTTCAACGGCAGTTACATTCAGGTGCAGTGTTCGTTATAAAGTAGTGTTTGACACTTCAGGACAATTGTTTTTGTTTCATTGCAGGAAGAGTTTTATTTGGACAAAAATGGGACAAACCAACCAGACCCAATGGGAGCATCTTGATTTGGACAGAAGCTCTCATGTCTGATGTGAAAGCCCCAACTCAAGGTCCACTTACTCACCTTTCCTGGTGCTTTCAACCACATCTCTGTCTTTGTTAGCAAGTGGACTCTGCCCAGTTGTTATGGAGGGGGCTCAGTGGTCTTCACTGGACCCTACCATATGTTAAAAATGCCACTGAAGTTTTGTGCAATTGAGCTGTTACCATGGCAACTGGGTAAATGCCGTCAACTGAGGAAGACAGTCTAAACGCAGCTGAAAGCTCTGGATAAAAATAGATTTCTGTGTAATCTATTTAAAATAGGTTGTTCAGAATGAGATGCTGACGGGGCATCCAACAAAAAAACATTTAGAGGTCACACTGTCACATTAATACCAGTCTTTATGTTGTGTATATTGTAATAAACTGTATTCATGTTTATGTAAATCAACGATTGAGAGCCACGTGTTCAACACGTTGACCCAATCTTGTCTGAGCTCTTCTGAGGTCCACTTTCCTTTTTAACTTGCAGGTTGCACAACAATGTAACAAAGAATCATCTGAATATTACCCTAGTTTATCCTCTACAACCGTACGTTGTACATTCAAATAAAAACTTTATAAAATGACCAACTTTTCCACAGCAGCAAAATGTTTTATTTGTCCAAATCTAAGATGATAGATCGTTAAGATTACCCCACCTGCACCTTGTCAGTAAATTACCCATTCTGTCCCCACCCCCACCCAGATGTTTAAAATAACACACATATATATAGTCGAGAGTACAGCCGTGAATTTATTGATAAGAATGGTCCAATAAATAGTCTTACACAGCGTTACCAGTGAAAGGTTCAGAACTGCTCAACATCCTGTCAGTGCTTTGCTTTCCATGTCACGCACTTTGTCACATAACACAGAACCAGATGAGAAATTACGGAACGGCTTTGATGCTGAGTTAGAGGGGACAGAAGTGAGGTTGTTTTAAGGGGGAACTGCTCTCATTCTGCTTGGATTACAACATCCCTTCTCGGTAAAATGGCTGCACATGGAAAGATGCAGTGCTTGAAATAAACAGACGTTACCAAGTCGAAGGTTCAGTAACAAAAAAACTACAGGTGACTAAGAAAACACTAGAAATGTCAGCCATCTTTGAAAAAGACACAATCTGTCCTGAAATATGATGATGAACTTTTCCCCCTGGCCATTTGCATCTGTCTGACTGGTTACGGCACATTTTATGCAGGACTCAAACTCCAAATGCAGGTTTAAAAGTGGTCTGGTCGGTAACAAAGACTCAGTCTTCGGTCTGCATTTGGATTTTAAAGCCAACATAAAATGGGATTTTGTTCTTGCTTCCTCTTAGTGAGCATGGGGTCTGCCCCGGCCTCTGCCCCTGCCAGCACCACCTGGAGGTCCATCCACAGAGCTGCGTGGGTTCTTGATGGTCTCGTCGACTGACAGGATGAGGCAGGCTGCCTCGGACGCCGCTGTCAGAGCGTTGATCCGTACGATGGACGGCTCCCAAACACAGGCAGTGAAGTTGTCTGCAATGTCCTCGTTGTTGATGTCCACACCGTACCACATACCGCCCTGCAGTGAGATGACACAGCACACAGAGTCAGACAGACTCCTAAAAACGCACGCACCTTTTATGTGTGGGATTAGGTGAGCCTGTAGGTTTCATTTCTTACTTGTGCGTGTTTGGCGCGCAGTTTGTTCAGGATGTTGGTGGCGTCGAAGCCGGCGTTGTCACACAGCTGTCTGGGAATGACCTCCAGGGCCTTGGCGTACGCTCCGATCAGCAGCTGCTGTTTTCCAGGAATGGTCCTGGAGTAATCCCGCAGGTACTTGGACAGCTCCATCTCTATGGCTCCTCCACCCGCTACTATGGAGTCATTCTGAAAATCAGTTAAGCACAGTCAGCTTACCTGCAGATTGCCTTAAAAAAGTAATAGCATCAATAATCGTTAAGATCGCACAGTTATTTCGCTTTTTCAGATGATATAAAACTGATATAAAACTACAAGTGTGAATCAAGTTATATCAACTCTGTCTATGTGACCCTTCCCTGCCCGGTTCCCGAGTCATTCCTGCTTAGCTACTTCCCCCTATTAATTAAAAAGACTCTACAACCCAGCATGAAACTCAGTAAGATGTAGAACATCCAGTAATACCATAAAATGTGATGTTACCAGCCTCACTGTTCACTAAAGCTGCTGTGTGCAAAATTACTAAGCGCCGAGTTTATTGTTTACAATGTAAATGAAGACAAGCTTTAATAAATAATGCTGAGCCAACACAAACTGAAGAATCTGCATCCCATCTTTGCAGTTCTGGGTAATGAGCCTTCTTGCATTCACGCCCCCTGTGAGTCAACTGACCTTGATGGCTCTGCGTACGATCATGATGGCATCGTGCAGCGACCGCTCCGTCTCCTCTGTGAACTGTTCTGCTCCACCCCTCAGGATGATGGTGCATGTTTTGGCCTTCGGGCAGCCCTTAAAGAAGTTGTACCTACAGACGCAGACGAGGATGGTGTCAGTGTTCAGTCAGAGCCGTGATGTCTGGAGATGAAGGAGACGGGTCAAAGATCTGAACTTGTCCCTCTTACCTCTCCCCTCCAACCTGGACCTCTTCGAAGAGTTCACACTGTCCCAAGACATTGCCTGTCATGGAGCCTACTGACGTCTGGATGGAGCCGCCGCAGGCCTGCAGGTCACATTACAGTCATGTCATGTTCACAGTAAATTTAACAAGAAACATGTATTTGTAATAGATTATTTTACTATGTTTAACATCTTTGGCTGCCTGTCACAACACTAAATATCCTGACTATTTTCAATTAGTCTGGGGCTCAAGGACACTGCGAAAAGCATGTAATGTATACTGAGAGTCTGTCACTGACAGTCTGGCAGGTGCTCAGTGTCTGTATGTGTCCTACCATCATGGTCCTCTTCAGATCCTCCTCCTGAACCCTGCCAGCACAGAACAGGTCTCTGTCGGCAAAGTACTGAGTGGCCACATCGCCGATGGGCAGCTTGGACAAAACCACCTTGGCTCCTGACTGGTAGATCTTCTCCAGTTTGTCATACAGGATGTTCCACTCGGCATCCACAATGGCCTGGTAGTCCTGCAGAAACAAACACAGAACAAAAACTAATTTGAGGACGACATATCCTGGAACTTATTTCATGTCATAATGCTGCGTCGTGGTCTTCGTACCTCCACAGATTTCACGCGGACCTCGGCGTTATCCTTCTCAGCCTTCAGCTCCAGCTCCACATTGAGCAAAGCAATCTTTGGATTCTCATAGCGTTTCGGCTGCATCTCAAACCCGGCATAAGAGAAGGTTTTCTTGAACGCAACCCCAGTGACCAACTGAGAATCCTGTGAAATTTAAACACAGTTAAATCCCAAGGCAACAAGCTTGTTTCCTGGCAGTTGCTGGCTTATGTTGTTCATTTTTAGAGGCAACCAGGAATAAAAGGGAAAGGTACAAACCTCCAGGGCTCCTCCCTGGACCTTCTTGATGCCGATCATCTTCAGAGACAGCAGCTCATCCAGAGACATGACAGCGTCCACCACCATTTTGGAGAAAAATTCCTTCTGACCAGCAATTAGCTTGGAGTTCAGGGCTGTGGCTGCACACTTCTCCAACAGCTGCCTCTGCTCTCTGAGAGGAAAGAGAAAAGGACAAAGACATGTGAAAATGTATGGCTAGACCTGTTTTACAAGCCCGTTCTAACTACAGCCAGGATACATTATTAATATATTACTCAGGGGAAAGATCAAACCTCAGCTGCTAATTAAACCTTTGTGAAAGTGAGCACTTACTGCTTGTCGTCTTTCTTCACAGAGACGGCGATCTCTTTGATTTTGCTGACAGCGAGGTTGGTGGCGGTGCGGAATGCTCTGATGATGGTCTGAGGGTGGAGACCCTCTTCCACATACGGCTTCAGCTGCTTCAAGAACTCAGCAGCCAGGAGAGTGACGGAGGTGGTGCCGTCACCAACCTGAGGATGGTACAACCATGTTTCATTTTAGGACAGATTTCAAGAGAAGCCCCCCCTTTATCAAAAAGGTGTCAAGCGTCATACACATGCATCTTAAAAACAAGCAGGCACATCTCACCTCAGCATCCTGGGAGCGAGCGATGTCCACCAGAGTCTTGGCAGCAGGGTGGACCACATCCAGCAGTTTCAGGATGGTGGCTCCATCATTGGAGATTGTGGCCTTACCTGGACAACACATCACACAATTCTTATGAAGGTTGAATTCATCCTGTAATCTTTTCCTCTGTCAGTCAATCAACTCAACCCTCATCTAATCATCTCTTCTCACCTCTGCCATCCACCATCAGTTTGTCCATCCCCCTGGGACCCAGGGTGGTTCTGACAGCCTCCGCAATCACCTAACAACAAAAGACCCAACAGACACATTTAGACAGATTCAAAGCATATTAAGTTACGCACAACGCACACAAACTCATAAAATAAAAGTCACAAAGCTAAAGAAGAGCAGCGATGTTTGTTTCTGACCTGGCAGGCATTGATGTTACTGATGAGCTGGGGAATGCCCTGAGACGTATCTGTCCCCTCCTTCAGCAGGATAAGCGGTGTGGGCTGGAGACCGAAAAGGAAAAAGAGAGACGGTGAGAGATGTAAATGGATGGGTGACAGAGGAAAAAAGAAAGTGTCAAACTAAATCCTGAAGTAGTGTTTCCTGGTTATTGGATAAGCGCTTTACTGCAAATAATATGGATTTCAGTTATAAATTATGGAGGAGTAGCTCATGCTTCAGTAAACTCCGATTGTAATGATGTGTGCATGTCTATTCATTTCGCAATACAACAACAGCTAAATGATAGTCTTTTATTATAGTGTTGACTTCAGCCTCGTCACAGATCGGTAGTAATTATCATTAGTAAAGCATTTATGATGTTTTTGTTACCCATCAGACAGACGCAGCTATGTGACACCGTCAAAAAGCGGATGTCTGTTTCCAGTGTGCAAGCTAAACTGTTCAGACCGCACCTCATATCGCCACAATGTATAGGTACAACACACATTTCCTTTTTCTGATCGTTAGCTTACACATTTTGCTAAATAACGGTTATTTACTCTTTCACGTCTGTGTCCACATCAGTTAGCTTCTATTACGGGTGTTTACCAAAAGTGTGATCGAAAACAGAACATACATCATTAGAGGTGTAAAGTGAAATTAATCGGTTGTTTGGGCTAACATTAGCTCCTGCAGGAGAGACAGGTTTGGAAATGTTTCCTTTGCCGGCTCGCATACAAAGAGCCTCAACATACAATTGCTAACTTAATGATACCTGATCGACAAAGTAGCAATAAGAGCCGCCAAAGCCCCAGTGACAAGTACACAAAACCCGAAACAACAAGTTCAACTGTAGCCAATTCGGTTTAATTTATCTTTTATCTATGACAACTAACGCTAACTAAGGCTAACGTGTTAGTTAGCATCACCGTTAGCATCGTATACGCCCATTGATGCTGGGTAATCCTGCGAGGCTAGCACAGTCTGGCTATCAATAAAATCATTTAATGGTATTTTTCACAAAATAATTGTCCCCAAAACCTTCAGGAGGGGAGTACTCTAAACTGGGAGCGGTTCAGGTTTAATTGGTCACTGACAAACTGAAGGATGGACATGGATTATACGTTAGAGTTTGGTGCATGAATGCTAACTCACTCACCATCATCTTTGCAGTTCCTTCGAGAAGCTTTCCACCGGCATCCAATCCCACAATGCTTTTCGGAAACAAGAACTGTCGTGGGTGCGTTCAAGAGCATGATGCAACGTTTTGTCAATGATATTTTTTATATTCTCACATTTTACACATTTTCAAACAAGATTTTCTTTTATTTGTGTAAATCACTAATATATATCCTATCTATGTGTAAGTGTGCATTTTATGTGATTTATTTAAAGAATTTTTGATAATTAGTGTAATAATATAATTAAACACATAATTGTATTTAATTGGTGAATGTGACATTATGAAATAAACAGTTATATCAATAGGTCATAGAAAATAGAAATCCATAAATAAATCATGACATAAAGTAAGATTTTATTCAAACCCAGCTTATTACTATGTTAAACCATAGTTTTTATCTTCAGAGTGAGTTTTGGTAAGTCTTTTTCATTCTTTATTCTATTCAATTCATTTTGATTTTTCTGAGGATGTGCCAAATGAGTGAGTTGCTTGAAGGGCCACCAATGATGGATTTAATCCTGCAACTCTGCTGCAAGCATTCTTTTTATGTGTTTTTCAAACTGAAACAGGTGGTACTGGATTGTTTTTGTCATATACTCCCTGGTGGAGGAACATACTGATTTAACATGTGTGTAACGTGTAATTGGAACAAATCAGTGGTAGTGCTATTTGACTGTGTGATGTACTGGCTTTTGTTCTCACTCAGGAGGGCAAATTTCTTTGTCCAGAGCAATTGAGACAATACATAAAGAAAACACCGAAACACAAGACAAAATCATAAAAATGGTAAATAAAACGTAGTAAAATAATGTTAAGAAATAACAGTTTGTTACGGAACAGAGCAATATACGAAAACATAACAGGCAATTTAAAAGTAGTGACAAGTGTTCTTGAATGCAGCTTCCGTTAGGTCTCACAGAGGTCCTGAATGCAGGCCTCTGATTGGCTTCGGGGTTCTGAGTTTCACCCTGCAGTGTGCTCGATATTGTATCAGGACGTGCAACATGGGCGGAGGTCCTCGTCTGTTCCGTATTCAACACTGCAGACCCCACCCGCACAGGACACTCTTAATAACAAAACACGCGCTTTCAATCCTTCAGCAAGAAGTCGCGCGGAGTTTTGATATTGTCTTCTTAGCTGTGGCGGGAGACGTTGATGAGAGCAGGACTGAAACATTGTCGTTATTTTGTTATTTTAAATGGTGTCAGATTAAAGTCGGATAGCAGCAAGAGGTGCCTTAATAGTTTGCTTTGCTGGAGGGAAACGCTCAGATGGATGATTTTGGAATTTATGCGGTCTTCGGAGTAAGCAGTCCGCCTCAAAGGCTGCTGAGGTAAAGTTACGATTAACGATGAAAACAGTAACGTTAGCGTTTGCTCGTTTTCTCCTCGAAACATCGTGTTTAAATGTACCTTAACTGCCGCTAAAGCTTTATGAGACAGATGTTTTTAAGCTGTGTTCACCAGCTTATGTCATAAATCTTTATCTTTTACCCCCCATTGGCGCCTCTTTGAGTTAGCCGTGTTTTTAAAGGGGTCGCGTCGGTTAGCTTCTCTGTTTTTTCTGAAACTGACGCCAGTAAATCCCAACCCTAGTTTTCATAGATACTGAGAGACGTATTTTCACCAATTTCTCTTTCTGTGTCAGTGCTGACGGTTCGTGCAGGGTGTCTTTGGCAGTTCCCCCGAGTGTCCGGCAGGTGGTGCTGTTCAGCAGCGGCCCGTGGGGGGAGCGGATCTGCGTCAACGCGGAGCTCAACGATGCTGACCGCATACCCATCACAATCGGAAAACTGACTCCATACAACAAGTAGGTTGACCCACGGGGTATTGCCCCGTGATAACGTTTTGGCTGTTAATTCATGTAGCATACGTTGACTTTGCTGCGATTTGCCTAGGTGCTGTCACGTCCATGTGCTGTCCCTGTCATCAAATTTAGATACCAAGAGTCAGATTTATAAGTAACCGACACCTTATATCCTCTAGGTGCCTATCATGGGAGCAGTGGGAAGAAGAGACGTGGACAGACAGTGTCACCCTGAATGTCACCCTGGAAGGAGGAAACCTGGTAAATTAAAAAACAAACAAACCCTAAAATTCAGGACTTTGGATCAGCAGCCAAAGGGGCTGGTAGCCATGCCATGATAATTATGGAAACACATTCTTTAGGGAGTGTGTCAGTGTGTTCTTTAGTCTTTTATCAAATTCATTTTCGATCAAAAACTACAATTTTTATGTTTTGTCTTTATTCAAAAATCGTGAACACAGATTAAAATTCATAAGCTGCTCAGAATCAGATTCATGAATGTGTTTTCCCTCAGGTAAAATCAGATTGGTCAGAACCACAACTCATCCTGGCTGTGAAGGAATACACTCCAAAGGTAATGATGTGGGAATCATGTACTATTAATAATCCTGGTACCAGATATGACACAGCAAAATCCCATTAAGATAATAATTGAATTTGTTTACTGACTCTAGTTGTTTTCTGTCATAGCCCACTTAAAGCCCAACTTGTTTGTTTACTCCAGTTTACTCTAAATATTTGCTAAATGAATGACTGTTCCTAGGACACTGTGGCTCCCCTCGCAGCCCGGGAGCTCCACGGCAAGAGGAAGAGGGAGCGAACATCAGACGAAGACACTGATGAGAATAAGCTGACAAAGAGAGGGGGAGAAGAGAACGAGTGTCCAAATGGCAGCGTGGAGAAGACCACACCTGTGCGGAAGGCCAGAGGTCAGACCAAAGGGGGGCAGAAGCTCTTCAGTGGTGGAGCAGACACAGCGAAGACGAAGGGAACAGGTGCGATCGACGGCGCAGTGTTTAAGCTTTCTGTGTGAACCAGAGTGATATGAGCGCTAAAGACGGTTTCTTGGTGTGGAGGAGGGAAGCGTTTCTTTGTGTGCTGCTTCTTCCATCAAATCTCTTTCCCTTCCTCCTCTCTCCATCTAATGGAGCAGGCGAGGCGCAGGGGATTGTGGGAAGAACGCCTCCTCAAAGCGCAGCCAAGACAAAGAGTAGGCAGGCCAAGACTCCTACACAGACCGGTGAGTGTGTGCATACACATTACAGACCACCTTAGTTGTTTTTTTACCTTTACTTTTAAGTCCCATCACCGGTAAGTTGATGCCCATCGCCCACCCGAGTTCACACACTGATGTTTTCTGTTTGTGTGTCTTAAGTAGCAAGTGCTGAGTGCAGGCATGGAGAATAAACTTTTTATAATGTTTAAACTGTATTGGATGTTTGCAAGATATTTACACTAATCTCTGTTCGTCCAACAGGCCCGCTGGTCAGCCCGTCAGGTCGCTGGGGTCAGACTCTGTGTCCCATCGATGCTCAGACAGCCATTCTGATTGGAGGGCAGGGAGCCAGGATGCAGTTCTGCAAAGATCCCATGTGGAAGCTCTGCACAGGTCAGTCAGCACAAACATTTCGGAGTGTATTTATTATCAAGCTCCAATTAGAGCATTCTGTAAAGGGTTTTTAGTAGCGTCACAGTGCGTGTCTCCGTCCCACAGAGGACATGTCCTGGGTTGCAGCAGAAACTCTGGCAGAGGGTCCAACACCTGACGCCAGGATCGGCCACACAGCCGTCTACGACCCAGACTCGCGGCGGATCTTTGTGTTCGGAGGCTCAAAGAACAAGAAGTGGTTCAATGACGTTCACATCCTAGACACGCAGAGCTGGAAGTGGACCATGGTGGAGGTGTGTGTCATGCTACATTTCAGTCGGTATATTTTTTTGCTGCTCTTTGCCCCTTCTCCTCACATCCTCTCCCCCATCTCATCCCCTCAAGGCTCAGGGTAAGGTTCCTCCTCTGGCCTACCACAGCTGCAGCATGTTTCGGGGTGAGCTGTTCGTGCTGGGAGGGGTGTTTCCTCGTCCAAACCCGGAACCCGATGGCTGCAGCGACTCTCTGTATATCTTTGATCCCCACCTCTCCATCTGGTACCAGCCTATTGTAACAGGCGACACACCTTCCCCCCGCTCAGGGTAAAATAGTTTGACCCAAATGTCAGTCCTCCATTCACACACACACACACACACACACACCTCTTCATTTTCTCCAGGTCTTACTCTTTCCCATTGTTCCTCTTTCAGTCACTCTGCGTGTGTGATGCAGGAGAGGAAGATCTACGTATTTGGTGGCTGGGACACTCCTGTCTGCTACAATGACATGTACATGTTGGACCTTGGTGAGCCACACACCAGCTGGTTTTTAGAGGCTTAAAGTTGCACAAATAGACAAGGCACATGTGCCAGGATATGGGTGTGAATGTAATGGATACACGAGTCTAAATATTTTTGTGTTTTTTAGGTCTGATGGAGTTTTCTGCTGTGAAAACAACTGGGAAAGCCCCCTCCCCTCGAAGGTACACAACGTAACACACACATAAGGCTGCAGCTAGCAGCTCAGAAGCACAGAGGCTTTCATGTGCATGAAAATCTTATGTTTATTTAGCAATAAGCTGGTCTGATGAATGAAATTTGTTTTTGTAGAAATCCATGTGTATTCTTTAATATATGGTGTGTTTCAATAGCAGTGTGTTTGTGTGTGTGTGTGTGTGTGTGTGTGTGTGTTTCAGCTGGCACGGGAGCGCTGTGCTCTCAGACACAAAGTTCCTGATCCACGGGGGCTACAACGGAAACAACGCTCTCAGTGACACCTTCATCTTTGATATAGGTGAGAGACAACTCACTTACACACATTTGCTGCAGAGAAAAGCAGCAAATCGTCACATTTTAGAAGCGTTTCCCTTTTTACTTAATTCAGTTCTGTGTGTTTGGGGTTTTTTTTGTTTGTTTTGTTTTCATTGTTAAAGTACAATAGGTTTAACAAATGTAATTTCTTCCAAATGAAGCTGATCAGATCAAATGTATCAAAGGGAATACCTATATAATACAATACAGTTGACGTGTAGAGTGTATTATGTGATTATGGCATGGAAACTAGAAAATAAGCGTTAGTTGAATGAGAATTGTTCAGTTATATTCTTCAGAATCTGATGCCCGTCACAGTTTCCCAAAGTTCAGAGAGTCTCAGGTGTGTCTCCTGCTTTGTCCAACCAAAAGTCCACCACCCATAGTAGTTTACAACCAGACCAGACTAAAAAAAACCCAAAATATTCATATTGGAGGAGCTGGAAAGAATTTAGACATTATTTTCTTGACGAAAAGACCCAGCAAAGGTATGTCATTAATATATTTGTCAGTTTCTGACTTTTAAATGATTAAACTCATCTTTGTTTCGCTGGTTCAGACACCAACAGCTGGACGGAGGTGACGCTCCCTCAGCTCTCCATCCCCAGGGCAGGGCACTCCATCATCACCATGGAGACAGGCGGTCACCATCGTTTCTCAGAGGAGGATGAAGAAGCAGGTGCGGACCCAGCCTCCGTCAGCAGAACTCTGCTGGTGTTCGGAGGCGGAGACAACGAGGGCAACTTCTACTCCGACCTGACGACTGTCGCTGTGGAGGAACTGCTGGCTGCTATTTAAAGAGCGTGAGTCAGAGGTGAATCCTCACTGCCTGACTGGATGTGAAGCTATTTTAACACCCCCACAGACTCTTTATTATTTATATTCCTATAGTTTGGCTTTGTTTCATTTGGTTGCTTCAGTCCTCTCTTCTTCATGTTCTTTTGTTTTCTGTCATGTTTCTGAAAGAATTTGAAAAATGTAGCACTGGAAAATTATTAGTTATTTGGATACACATCTTTAAGGCTACTTTTCATTTTAAACAAACAGGATCAAGATTTCTAACTCTCCATATTAAAATTGTTTTTTTCAATTTTAGTCAGCAAGGACGTTAGTTATTTTTATGTACATAGTTTAAAGCTTTTCAGGTTCTTCCTCAGGTAAATTGTATATTTTTATTTTTGATCCATTTAAGTGTCTTTTATCTTTTACAAATGAATAACTGAGACTTTGAGTTGCATGATTTCTGGAACATGTTGCCTCTGGATAGCTGCAAGTGCATTAACTGTATATTACTGGGCTCAAAATCATGACAGTTTGGTTTTAACCATCATTTCCAAAATGTTTTCGTGTCCTTCAGTAACAGAAACTTCCCTCTCTGTTCCTGTGCTATACCATTTTGCACTTATCTGCTGTCTTTCCTTAATAAACATTTGATTTTCTGCACTGTCTTTTAAACATCATATTCCTTTAAGGTGAAACTTAGAATTTCTGCTCCATTAGGTCACTTTAAGCCACATGTGCAGCGATGCAGAGGCAGTTAGATTTAACTTAGACCACCTTTTCCCTTTGCAGAGTAATTAACACACCTATTTCAGTCTGACGTAAGACACAGGGGTGCACTTTCAACCAAGAAGGATCAAACTGATGCAATTTAAATGTGGGGGGACAGTTTAAACGGCGAGGCCCATTAACTCAACACTAACATGAACTAATGTCACCCTCGGCAGAGTAACACTGATGTCATCTTCAAAGAGAGCCCAAGCTAAATGGAGACGTTTTAATAAAAGATTAGAGGAGCTTGAGAGGGATTATCGTCGTTTCTGCTGAATAGCTGATAACGGTGTCATGAATGGGACTGTTTTTCAACTTTAGTATTTTCATTGGATTATACAGCTGACCTCTTTGGTAACAGGGTTGTTTGAGGTACTCATCCGTCGAAAAGCTGCAGCAGTATTGGTGTAGGAAGTGAAGCAATGTTCTTAGGAGGACAGGATCAGCAGCAAACTGTATTTTAACCCCCTAGAAAAGAGAGATTAATATCATATCTAAGTGTATGATATATTCAGAATATTTTCAGTGCTTTACCTGAGATATTATTTTTAGATGTGAAACTGATGCTGTCAGTGGTAGACCACCTCTTTGAATCCACCAGACTCCTTTTACCCTGGAGAACTTGGGAGCTGCTGGGCTACCGCTGCCTAATCAGCTGGTTGTTTCTGTTTTTTATGTGCATTTGGTTTTGTAAGGGGATAGTTCAGATTCACCAAAGTCCCCCAGTTGAGGCCACGGTAGACCCGCAACTGTTCCGTGAGTTAAAAATGACTGTTTATTCCATCAGAGAAGACTAGCTGACTGAAAATGCTATGTTTCTGCTCTCAGAAGGTGAGTCCTACATCAGTACTCCTGCTTCTCTTCTAACATTGTCCACAGAGAAGTACAACACACAATGCCACGTCAAAAAAAAAATCCAGACTATCCCTTTAATTCCCACTTATTCCTTTTCATGCTGATTGAGGCATTTTTAGCCCAAACATGATTTAATTTTAACTGTCAGAAAACAAACTTAATGCAGTGTCTCTCTCCAGGACTGGGCTCTTAGAGGTCTTTGAATTCCTGGAATTTCTTGGGAAAGAAATATGTAATCTGGTCATGGCAAAATAGCAGCAGGATGGATAATGACCTATGAGTAGTTGAAGATCTTAAAGTGACATCCTGAACTCCTGGAGAGGCCAAGATGAAAGAATCCTGGACAATATTTTAGAGAAGAAGGGACACAGGCTGAGGCAAGAACACGCTTGACTTGACTGAGGCGTTTGTGAAAAGGTGCCTTTTTGGCAATCTTACTAGAAAAAAAACATGAAACTGGTCTCACCTACTCTGTGGCATTTCCTGTGGTGATGCAGAGGAAAGCAGGGCTTCCTCAAAATGTTCAATCAGAAAAAACAAATCAGCTCCCTCATTCGCCTGGAACGCTCGATGCCTGCTAATTCCCACTTGATTCTTTCAAGTGCACGTCATAAAATATGCATCGCACTTAATGGGTTACATCACTTTGCTTATGATAACAGGTACTGCGGGTGAATTCATTTATTTTTGACATGTCAGAGATTAGAGAAGTAAATCATGTTGCACTTACAACCGTTATTGTGGCACAGTCTGTACAAATTTAGCCTATTTACGGCCTTGCTTCTTACTTCTTCATTAATTTTGCCCACGCTGTGAGTCAGCACCTAGTAAATTGCCAGGTTAAGGGAAGATTGTCGCCCTTTCAGTCCGGTAGGCCATGAATTAGGCAAAAGAAAGATGATGATCTTTGTACTTTGTACACACTAATTTTATGTTTGCGTACTCTGCTCTGCTTCCCCTGCTTGTCTCCTCTTCTATAATTATGTCCAGTACAGCTTATCTCACTAGTTTACAGCTTGAATGTGTATGAGCACCTGCTGTAGTCATTCCAGTCCTCTGTTCATATTATCTCTATAAATGATCAGCTGGGATTAAAAGACTTACTCCTTGTCCTGTCCATCGTGCTGTTTCTTATTGATGATGATTCAGCTTGAAACCAGAGCTCATTTAACACTATTAATCATACAAAAATGGGCGTTGTCAGTCTGTAACCAGATTGCTGATGTTCCTTGGTCGGGTTTGCATTTGTACTGTCACAATCTGGAGTGACACAAGCTGTAATATCATTAGAGAGAGAACTATTTATTATCACTGTGGATCTCGTGTTCGGTGACTAACTTTCACACTCTCAGCGGCAGCAGGTGGTGTTCAGGTGTTACAGCTGACTCAGGGTGACAGGAGCAGCGTCCTGCACAGTGGACCTGCTGTAGCTGGCATTTCTTGGTTTTTGTAACAAAGAATCTGCTGAACGTCAGCCTCATGCTAATTTGTAGCACCATTTATGTTTATTTTCCATGGGCATATTTGTTTTTGGTTGTTTTGGGGTTTGTTTTTTTCAAATTACATATTCTTTTTAAATTACCTGAGCTACTCAGTTAAATTAATTAGCCCCAAGGCGTGCCCCCTAAACCCCCAAATACATGCACAAAGACATGCAATTACAGCAAGTCTAATGCCAAACTCCCAAATTCTATATGGCTTTTATGAATGACCAAATAAATTCAACAAGTTGACTATGTAGAAATGTGTATACGTGCAATAAAGTCTGAAAGCTTGAAGGGGACTCCCTGGCACTGTTATAATAAAAGAATTAGTACATTTATGAATAATATGCCATTACTATTGCTTCATAACAAAAAATGCAATTCTGTTTCTGCTGTAAAAACATTTAACTAAGAATAGTTTAATTACTTCTTAAACTTTGTTCAATAACTGGCTCACTGAGAGTGGAATCACCAGGAACAGCTGGGTGCTCCATGCTCCACTGCATTTCCATCATACGTGTGACAATGGGAGTTTGGATGCTGTTTCAAATTGGAAGTCGCAGCAATCAAGATCTGCATATTGCCTCAAAGTTACTGACTGAGCAAGATTCTTGCTGAGATGAAATACAAAAAGGAGCTGGAGGGACAGCCTGACAGTAATGTATCGACAGTCTGGAGATGTGCATAGGACGCCAGATTTCTACAGAGAAAATGATTGGCCACATATTAAAAATAACTGTTATTACAGCCTCAATCTGGCCAGATACATTTGGCACCCTGAAATAGGAGACTGGGAGATAAAAAGGCCGGTATGCCTTTTAATGTTCGTCCAATGAGACTTAAAATACCCTCAAATCAGCTGCAATTAACAGTCTGCAGTTCAACCTCCTACTCAGGGTGTCATTTCTTCTCCAAAGCAAAATGGGAGTATGACTGCCAAAGAAAATACATTTTTCATCCAAATATTTATGGGACACAGAGCAGGAAATTGTGTCAGGACAGCCTATGAGAAGATAGATAGATAGATAGATAGATAGATAGATAGATAGATAGATAGAGAGAGAGAGAGATACTGTAATATATTCAGTCATCCTCCAGATGGCGACACTTCAGCACGTTTTTCCCTAGCAACAAACTACTCAAAACACTCATGAAATTTAAAATATAAAAAAAAAAATAGAGTCATTGAGTTCATGTAGTCTTTGACAGGATATTTAATGACATATTTCAGCACATGTTCAGTGCCGGTCACAAAAATCCTGTACAATACATGTGGCAATCCAGTCTGCTGTCATCCACCATCAAATTGGGCACGTTCCAATATGCTGGAAAAGAAAGAAAAAGAGGAGATATTCTGCCAAGTTGATTGGACCAGTTTGAGTGCATACTGGTACATGTGTTACAGGAAAGGCCCAGTGATTAAATAACAAGGTTATTAATGATGTGAATACATTTTTCTGCACTGAAAACAGAGGTGTTTCTATCCTGGAATAGTGTATACACCCCTGAGCACACTCCGTCCATCAGCAGGGATGTGATTTTTCCCTTGATTCATCGGGAAATCCTGCCAGTTGGATGCTCTCCCAGTCGTTACTAACAAGCCTCTCATACCCCTTCATTTCCTCATTTCTTTCTTATTTTCCCTGTAACATCCTTGTATTGTGTGGATGCCTAATATTCAGAATTGTGACAAGTCTCTGCAGACCTCCTGATCCTCTGGAGTTCAGAAATCACCACTTCCAATGGCAGCCACATTACCTTCGTCACTCCATGGCTGTTGCTAAGTAACTTGTAAAATGTCTATGCCAGCTGTCAGCATCTCACAGTCACACTTAGGGAAACACATTTACAGATGACACTTTTTACAGCTGCAATTGCAATAGGCAGGCAGAATTCGATTACACCACAGTATAGTTTAGTAATAGGCGTGGTCTCAGAGACAAAAAACAATAAAAAAAACAAGTGTTTAAGTTGGACAGAAACTGCTACTTATATAATATAATAGAAGTGAATATCTGGAAATAAGCACCTTCAGACAATACTACAAAACATGCATCATTCAGTCTAATTTGAGTAAAAATGTGAAGATTTCCTTTTCTGTGTTTGGGTTTTATTGCTTTTTAACTCCAAGTTTCATCTGTTTTGAACAGTTAATATAGTAAAACATATCATAGTGTCCATAATACTAAGTCTTGCATGATTGGCTATTTTTAATCTTAAAGGCTTATAAGATTTCTGTGTATCTTTCATACAGTTTATATTATGATGTAACACTGGCTTCATGGGGGAATGCAGAAAATACAAGAAGTTGCCTGTTTGTTTTTCCACTATGCTTCAAAATATGTAGAAAGAATTGGATTTTCTAAGGTATAAAGGGAAAAACTAAGTGTGTGGCAGGTGAAAGCAAACCTGGGATACCCTGGGTTCCTTTGACTGCTTTGTAGAGATGTCTGACAGCTCCTGAGGGTAGCGTGTGAGCATCACCTTCAGAACTGAGAGATATGGAAAGAGGTCAAAAAGAAAATGCGTGAGCATACAATTGTTTGTGAGTCAAACAGATCTTAATAGACTTAAGAATAATCTTTTACTCTTCCACCTTAACCACCACCTTTTTTAAAAAAAAACAAAAAACATAACCATGGCTGAGTAGACTTGATTTTGGGCCCCTGAGCAAAAAGTTGGAAACAGGTTTGGACAAGGTCCCCTTCTAGGTAGATCAGAATAAGTGACAATGCAGGACCCAGGTCATGATATGTTAATTTGGAAGTAATCAAGTTATCACACGAAACTAACTGACATACAAGTGAACCTGGTGGTCTTGGGGCCCCCTCTGGAGTCTGGTTTCTATGTCAGTGCATCCATCTAGATTGCATCCCTAGCAGGATGTGGGGAACGAACACAATCCCCTGCACCTGCCATTTACAAACCTGAAGGAATCGCGGTCATCAGTGGAGTCGGAAAAAGCCGAGTGCAGTCGAACGCAAACCGAACCCCCTCCCTCCCCCCTCCCCGATCCTCCTCTTTCAGTCGTGGTGCAAGCAGCCATGTTGCCGCGAGCTTGTTCCGGTATCAGGGCAGGATCGTGCGCATAGACTGCATTCAGGCGCAGCTCCTCGCCTTTCTCCCCCTGTCGCCCGTGACACGCACCTCCTAACAAGAAAACCCCAGTTTACCGATAATGGATTTTACAACTTGATGATTCCTCCTTCATTCGGCTGGTCACGGGAATAATAATAGTCGGGTTACCGACAGGACGAACTGGTATATCGCCACACTGCAGTGCAGCACTGGTGAACGACCTTATTCCAATCACGCAACACAAGGAAGAGCGCCGGTGATTTCCGTGGATTTTTGAGTTTTAGTGGGCTGCTCTGTGGCAGTCACCGCCACTGCGGCCGCAGGAGGATAAGCTAACTAGCTAGCTTTGCTTCGAAAGAAACAGCGAATAAGCTAGCTACATGGGCTAATATTGGCCAGTCAGTTAGCTAGCGCAACAAATTAATTCGTGTTTCTCATCTGCCATGTGACCATTTTACGTGGTGCTGCTTTTATTTTTCGGATAGTCTGCCCCGGATATCTCGCTGGGAACATTTCGAATTGTTTTGTGCGAGTTGGGAAGGTCGAGACCTCGCCGGGAATAACTTTGGCCTGAAAGTTTGTAAACCCCGAACTGGGTTTTTGTGACCTGAAAGGAAAAATATCTGCCACGAAAAGAGAAAAAATAAGAGTCGACATTGCGTTATGAAAACGACGCTGGAAAACTGTTTGTTATAGATTTCGGCGACAGTTGGGGATCCTCAGACGTTAGTTAGCAACTGTACAGGTTAGCATGCTAGCCACCTAGTTGAACCTTTGGTTTGTTCAATACATCCATTGCCCAACTTTTCTTTAAGCTAGCCCAAGTAAGTTAGCTAGCTGGCCAAAACGTAACAGCATCGGGCTGGTCGCTCGCTGGTTACCTTCGACGTTGATAAATGCCAGTTGGGAACTGAATGTTTTCACACCCAGACCGAAGCTAAAGAAGACATTTGTTTTTTTTCTGTTTTGTGCTTGTTGACAAACATGGGACGTACAGTTGCTGCTAGCTAGTTCCTAGCTAGCTGGCTAACTCGGCTAGCCGCTGATGTGGGATTCAACTTGTTGATTCACGGGCTATCTGTCGTGCTGCTAGCTGGCTAGCGCTGTACATCTGTTGGAAATCTCCCTCTACCACCAACTAGAGAGGTTTTAAATGCACAATAGACACTGAAAAATATTTCCTGTTTCCCCTTTTTGGCTACTTCAAGTCTTTCAAAAATGTCAACAAGGATCCCATTGGTGCAAGTCATTGAGAATTCGACCGGGCAGGTAAGATGTATATCTAAGATAATTCTCTAAAATAATGTGTATGTATGTGTATCAATAGTAGCTTTGTGGCCATAAGCCTGCTTTAGGTGGAAACACCTATCAGCTGTGGAGAAAGGCCCTAGTTGGCCTTCCAGAGTCACTGGTTGTGTCTTTGCCTTTTCTCTGTCTGTTGTCTTTGCCACACAGCAGTGATTCACCAGCTTGCCTACGCACTCACACTGGATTTCCCACTCCTTGCAGAACAGAAGAACAAATTTAGGTTACTGTTTAGTCTGTGCGTTGGGGCATGTCCTCCTACTTGACTTTTCATTACTTTGACCTGTTGCAATACAGACAACCCTGTCAGCCAGTTCCACATGAATTTCTTTTAGTTGCATCCACATGTAAAGCAGATGTATTATTATTTTTCCAAAGTAGATGTGTGACATGCACCGTGCGCTATTGGAAACATTGACAATCCATTACCAAAGGTGCCAGAAGGCTTATGTGGTGAGAAATTTTCCCTTTCCAAGAGGGAAGGTTGACTTGTGTTGATATATCATACATTGGGCTCTGTTTTTAATGTGTGATACTGATGTGCAACCTTTACAGTGCAAACATGATACTAATCCCCAGAATTTAATTGTTTTTGATGTAAAAGCAAACTTTTAAGAGAGTCTTCTCATAGATTGATAAATACATGTAACTCAGAGAGCACTTTTACAGAGTATTTTTAAAATTTGCTTCCAGATGTTGTGATGGAACGGTTACGTCTGGGTTTCTTTAGCTGCACAGGTGTGATTGATGGCACTCAAACAATACACATCCTCCTGTGACCTAAAGTGACTGACCCTTATCCAGAGGCCAGAGGGCTCCTAAACACTCTATAAATACCTTTTAATATACGTGTCAAGTTGCAAAGGCCTTTGAGAGCTGTAGATTCAAATAGATTGTGTGTTTCCAGTGAGGTGAGTAGAAAATGCTGGCAGTATGCTTAAGAGTTTAAAGGAACCCCTTTGGACATGCTCTGTAAGTCATTATTTGAAGGTCAGAACAAAACCGTAGCACCTTTAGACTTATGTATCTCTGTTTACATCGTAGATAGTTTTGTCTGTAGATTCATTATACTGATGAAAAAGCCTCACGCTCACATGAAAACCATTATAGTCTCTGATACACATTAGTTGCATTACTTGGACTGCTGTTGACAAGCATCATGTGATGAAAAATCTCTTATGAGTCCAGGATGGAAAAATTGTGCATCTATATGTTGTCAGAGTAGCCAGTGGATGATGTCAACATGTGTGCAAAGCAAAACCCATTTCTATATTTGTGCTGCTCGAATATGTATAGGTGTATGAACGTAGCTGCTGTGAGGATTTGGCGTGATATTGTTTTAGCCATTGGTCAGTACTTTGACTATAGCAGCAAAAATAGAGCAAAATTACACACACAGAACAAGTTGGTTAAGACGGAGTTAACACCGCTCAAATCTGCCCCATGGGCTGCACCCTACTGCAACTTGGAAAGCCCAGCCCAGGTGTCTAAATGGCAACTGCACAGCCAACCAGACTGCACTCTTTCCAGCCAACAGGGAAACCTGTTGGTGCTGGAGACTCAAAGGTTAAAAGATTTAGTCTGTCTTCGGTTCTTGTACAGATAAAACTGCTGACGGAAGTTGTCTGTTGATACCATGATCTCACTGCGTGCGTTAGTGTGTGTGCTGGCTTGTCTCACACAATGGATCACTGCTTTCATTAAAGTGTACAGGAAGGCAGATCGACAGTTAGACTGGCATTTATTTAGGTAGGTAAGTGTGAGCATAGAAGTACACACAGAGAGAGTGAGGAGCTACACCCTTACCTGGAACAAAGGTCATAAACAGTGCCGTTGATTATATAAGTCTTTGACTTCACCATACACACGCCTCTGTCTTTGATCATTGGGATTTTTGCTGTTTATGTTGTTCTTAAAGTTTGGTGTGTTTTGAACAACTTGATACACATCTTCAAGCATATATATTATATATTTATCTTCAAACAAATATTTTTCAAGATTAGCAATCTTCATTGAATTCATTGAAGCCATTGTTTTTAGGGCAGAAATGTGGCCCATATGAGTACAAAAATGCAAATGACCACCTCTGGCACACCTGGCACATTTACACATTTCACGTGAACAACTTTAACACACCGAAGGTTTTAAACGTTAGTCTTCTAGGAAGTGATTTAGAGCTGATCAGGGCATTTCCATAACCACAGAAGTAAACAAACATGGTGTCTGTGGAGACAGTAGGAATGTGTCTCGTTGTGATCTACTGCACTGAAGAAAAAATATGCAGAAGTAGATGATTGAAATTGTGCCCATTGAATAGCTCAATTGCAGTATTTTTTAATCGCATTCCTATCTGAATAAAGGGTTGTATTTATGATGATGCACATGGACACGATAAGCTTGAGCTCAAACTAAATAAGCCATGGTAGTTTTGAATGAAAGCGTGTAGAATACTCTGTATGTAGTGTGCAGCATTGTTTCACAAGCCACAAGAAGATCGGAGGGAGATAAATGGCTGCTGTGATAACTGTTTACAGTTGCGCGCTCAAACTTGTGAGAGTATAAAACCAAACTGAAGTATCTTGTTGATTAATAACCGTGAGGCTATACTTCCTGCTATGCTTGTCCTTACCCTTTAGTAATGAAACTTTACCAATACAACCTCATGTGTTATTTCACTGTAGTGCTGTTGTTAGCCTGAATGCACCTGTACTCATCCTAGAGCACCAAGTGAGAATTTAGGGGTGCAAGAAAGAAAGTTTGGGGTCATGGCAAGTCCTTAACTGGGTTTGTAGGCAAAAGGTCACAGATGGATACTCCCACACAAACACAGTCTGTTTTAAAGGCCATGTATAGAAGGCCTTTGGTGTCAGGTCTCAAGATACAGGACAAAATGGCACCGGACATGAAGACCAGCTCAGCGTTGACATGACTGTCTCTGTTCCTGTCACAGACTTATGTATATTTTGTATATTTTGACCTGGTTAGTCAATGTGCTGTTTTGGAAAAGCGCATTTTATTTTAAATATCCTCTCAATGTCCTACAAAAAGTCTACCTATCAGGAATAGAACTGCTTTTTATATTCATTTTATCTCAGGCTAGCCCTATGGTGATCTGCTAAAGTAAGATGGAAATTTTACAAGCCCTTTTCACACATATGCAGCAAACTAAGCTCCAGGTTAATGGTTATAAAAGTCTTTGGGTGCTGTAGTAAAAGTTACTGACCAAGATAGACTACCATATTGTCATCATAAACTGTCGTTGGGCACATAACCTAAGAGAGCTGTCAAATGTAGATACGTGAGTTTTGACATCTTCTGACAATGTGAAATTGCAGATACTTTGAACGGCTTTGACCTGACTTCTTGTCATATTACACAAGGTTTGGTACTGGCTGTTATTTTGAGGAACTTACTGAATATGACACTCAGTATCAATGTGTCACCATTGCCTAATTTATTGATAATGATGAAGCAGGTTATAGGAAATATACAGTACAACATATCTAGTCAAAAAAACGTTACATTAAATTAATGAAGTAAATTAGTACAGAATGGGATTCTGCATAACGTGTTGTTAAGATGTTTGCTGTAGGTTTACACACTTTGTCCACTTCCCCAGATATGATCTCTTGATTGTCTGATTTCCTGTTTTACAATGTTCCCTCTCTATTCATTGAGCCACATCTCGTGAAAAGACAGACTAATGCAGCCAGAAATACTGGTCTGCCTCTTCAATTGTTACTCCATCCTCCATTTCATTGTTTGGGTAGTTGCTCACCAGCTGAGTGAACTGGATCCTCCCCACCTGGAGGTGTGATGGATTTGAACCATTAATTTGTCCAAGTGAGACATTTTCTCATTGTAGGAGTCAGGTAGAGAAAATAAGATGACTGGATTGATTGGGTTTACCCGTATAAGACAATTTTGTCCTCAAAGGAAATAAAACAAGGAACAAGGAAATGAAGAAAAAAACAAGATGGCACATATGAAGGCCTGCCTACCTTATTTACCTGGTGTATTCCAAATAGCCGCCCCCAAAAACTAAGACAGCCATCTTAGGCCGTCAGGTGAGGTCTCCTTTCCAGAATATCTCTCTGTGTGCAGTCTTTTTTTTTTTTTTAATTGAATGCATGATTTGCTATTTATTTCTGTGGATGTGTAGAAATTTGGCCTCACTGAACACTGACCTGGTAGTATGCAACTTTATTAAGCAGGCGGAGATGGGATAGTGTTTGTGGGTTTCCAGTGTTACTGTAGGACTGTTACGTTAAATTTAAGGGCTCAGTACCAAATGGGGAAAAATGCAAATCATCAGACAGTTCATTACACTACTGCTGGCAGGAATTCAGTGTTAAAGCTTCAACACTGTCATTTCAGCATTGTCCTCAGTTGAGACCATGCAGGAAACTTCAACTTCCTTGTTATCTTGGCTAGATCTAGTCTATCTAAACAAACAAAAGTTGTATACAATTAGCTGATCTCATCAAATAATAAACAAAACTGATTTATATAGTGAGGCATGAGAAATCAACAACAGTCTGCTTACAATTTGTGTAACTGAAAAATTAAGTTTACATTGGAAGACTTTGAATTTCAAAAGCTTGGTAAGGAAAATTATCTCTGATTTCAGTTTTTTGCAGATTTTGTATTCTTTTTTAATTATTTTTTAAATGCCAAATTAAGTTGTTGGTAGAATAAAGATACCTTAAATATACATATTTATTCATTAAGTGAAGTCAAGGAAAGATGGGAAATTTGGGCAGATTTCCAGTCTTTTCCAGTTTGACCTTGTGGCCTGCACCACGACTGAAACTGCGACGGTTGCAGCTTAAAAATGCCGTCAAGCACTACAGCAACAGAAGACAAAGCAAACACTGTACTGGAATATGAGGTTAGCCCAGCACAGTTTGATGTATTTCACCTGACACCTTGGGAGTGTGA
This sequence comes from Datnioides undecimradiatus, assembly GCA_008933995.1. Lineage (NCBI taxonomy): Eukaryota > Metazoa > Chordata > Actinopteri > Lobotiformes > Datnioididae > Datnioides > Datnioides undecimradiatus. The sequence goes on from WARS01000065.1 coordinate 1,395,020, forward strand.
AAGCCTCACAGAAAATCCTCCAGCTAGCTGTTGAGCTGGAAATTCAATATCGATGAGAGAAAAGCACTGAATGTGTGAGTGTACTAACACAGGTATGTTGCCGAAGACATTTTTTAATATTCCACCTTTTACCCTGTCTTCATTCATGCTCCCTTTGAATGAGTCATCTTGTGAGCAATCTATAGCGCACACACGTACACGTTGCTGTTACGCCCAGGAAACCATAAATTATGCCTCTCTCCTTACCAGACCAGTCACTAGGCAGATGAACAGAAAGACAAAGCTAGCCAGGGCCCTAGCAACAGAGAACCTGCTGCGCACGCACGCACACTAGATCATTCACTCCATCATGTTCACATTTGTTCTTGTCGGCTCATACACACTTTCAGTCCCTTATTTTCCCCACTCACACAGACACATGAAGTTACTTGTTAATTGGATTGGAATTCCATTTGCATTTCTGTTTGCCATTTATACCTGGAGTTCTAGTGGACACAGAAATATAGGACAAGCAGATGCTGCCTGGGCGTTTAACCAACAATGCAGTGAAGTTCAGTGCTTTGTGTTTGTGTGTGTTGGATTGTCTAAGGGAACAGGGTAAAACAGGCCTTTCCTGTTGAGCAGAGTGGTAGGTGTGGCAGTTAACCGTAGACCTGCGTTTTGAAGGCCTTGACGTCATTCAGGTGAAGGTGTGTGGATTTCTCTCTCAATGTAATTCTGTGTTTCTCTTTAGTCATCTGCTGTCAATACATTGATCTCATCCTGTGATCAAATGTGCATACTTTAATGTAAAAAAAGAAGAAATTAAAACAAATTGAAACTGGTTGAATTAGCAATGATTAGTTAAAATGTACAAACGTTTCATTTGCACCTAGAGAAAGACTGCTGTATGAGCAAACACATTTGTCAATGTCTTAGATCAAAGTACATTTTCAAGAAGCACTTTTAAGCATACAGTTGGTGGCAAACATTTGAGACACCTTTGTGCAGTCAATGCTGCACCCAAGTAGTAGTAATGGTGCTGTTTTTTCTGAACCGTATTTCTTAAGGCCAAAGTGGCCTGTGCCAGAGGTGTTTCTTACACTGCATTTGATTCAGCCATTTCGCAGTCAAAGCAAACAAGGCTAAAATGCTTTTACTAACTCAATCCGTTTCCTAGTTTGGTTCTGAAGCATTAATATGAGTCCCTTTACCACTCTTTTCCTGCAGATTAGCTGCGCCCATTGTAGAAAACACTCTGATCTCTGCTGAGTCACACTGAATCAGAAATCCAGGCAGAATAGTAATGTGGAATGGTATGTTTTGTGGGGGTTCAAATCATTTTGTGGGAAGATGGACTTTCACATCAAGCCAGCCAGCCAGTTTTGGTTAAAACAAATTCTGGTTCATTTTACTGGTTAGTACGGTTCATTGAGGCCGGTGTGAAAGCTCTCGGTCAAACACTGGTGTGGCCCAAACAAGTGGATGGAGACCACCTGAGACTGTGAGTCCTGTGGTGGGGTCTAAAGGAAATTTCATTACATCTGGCACAAACATTCATTGGGTCTCAAAGATGAACCAATTAGACTTGGTGGTCAAAGGTCACTTCAAACTCACAAAGCACATTTTTAACTAAAAGAGTTAAAACAAAACTTTTTTGGCCATTAATCAAGAACGTGGCTTAGAAACACAAATGGAGATTCTGACCATATTTGGTCAGATACTGAATTTTTGACACAAATCTTGGGTGCCCACCTTGAAACTGTAGGGATTGTAGAGAACATCTGTGCTGCCCAGGTAAAGATAAATGTGAAGCATCCAGGTTTTATCATATAGACCAGTGTTTGAATATACAGTAGTCTACTAAAACCTTTTGCTGCTACTGAGCTTCAGGTGATTGTTGCACCATGTGACAAAGCTCTCAGTACTCATCTGTAAAAATAGTATGTAAGTGAAGAGAGCATGTCTCTTGCTGGCAATAATTCACTAAAGTCACACAAAGTGATAATTTCCATTTCACTAAAATAAATATCTTTTTTATATCTTTTTTATTGATTTACTTCAGAGTTTTCACCAAATGTTTAGTAAACCTAGACAGACATGAATATACACGGCAAATTGACTGGTTGGCAGAGGTATGCAACAGCAATGCAGTAATTTTAGGTAGGCTTAATTTAAAAAAAAAAAAAGTAATTGATCTTTATCCTCTGGCAAGATGGCCCAAATCTACTGGAAAACACAGCAGGAAATCCTATGCTCAATCCATCCATACATGTTTTTATCAGCTTTTCAAATCACCCTGTGAAAGCCACGCAGACCTGTTTACTCTGGTGGCTCACTCACTCACACAGTTGCATAGCAGCAGAACATGGGCATGCAAGGAAGTGCTGTGCAGTGTGTCCCAACTGTGACAGCAACAGAGCAAACAGGAGCTCTGAATTGATTTCACACACACACACACACACACACACTCAAATACAAATATACACATACCTAGGAAGCAAGGGTAATCCAGTTCAAGAGAACACACACACGACACTACATTCACAGCAAACTGAGACCCAGTGTGACACCACCCTGCTAAAGTAAGGGGCCTCTCACAAATTTACGTAGCTATATGTGTGTGTTGCAAGTTTGTATGCCATACGTTGTATACTAGCTATACTGTATATTAACTAGCGTCCCGCATAGTTTTGGAAGAGCCTGCAAAATTGCGTGCAAGGCAAAAATGTAATAAAACACATATAAGCAATACAAATGAAAAGCTGCTTTGCTTTGTGTGTTAGGTACAGGTGGCAGACAAGCTGCAGTGTCCTAGTTAAGGATAGACTGGGGTTTGATTCAAATGCCACTGTCTTTGCCCTGAAATGGCTTAGGTTTAACATTAAAAGCTAAAAAGTCTTTACCTGTGAAAGGCCACCTGCAGTTACCCCTATCTGGAGGTTTCATGAAATACAGGCATGATGTAAGGATCTGCTTTTCCACCAGAAGACAGTTTCAAATGTGAGTCACAGATGCACATTTTCTGTCGTCCTTCAAAGATATAAATGGGCCAATTCACAGCCTCTGCGTTGTGAAAATCATCATTGTGAGTGCATATGAAATAATATGTAACAGAATTTGAAAAAAAGTTTTTAAGAGAAAAGAAGCTCATAAAGGTTAAAAACAGACAGCAAAGTGTAATGTTATGTTGTGGAGAGAGTAGGGTGGGTAAGGGATACACATGCCAAAAGGTAAAAAGGGATGTAGAAAAGGGTTGACAGGTAAAACTATAATAGAGACTATTGTTCATTTTATTTGTGTCCTTTAGCATAAATGTATTTATTCAAAACTCTTTACACCCTGTCCTGTTTAACTGGCTTTCCATTATGAGTTGAATTGGAGGAGCTGTCCAACAGGTGCTGTTACATTTCTGCCAAACATTCGGGCAGCTTTTTAACTTTAAATATCGCTGTCATTAGAGTGGCTAGTTATACGAGTACTCCCAAAGATCTTCCCTGTTGCTATTTCCTGGTAATTAAGTAGCATTTCCAGTTAGTATCTGTGACTTTGGCAGTAACAAATGTTTATATGTAAAAGTCACCATATAAAATTAGGAAGAGGACACCTTGAGTTAATCCTGCATTTTTACCACATTGTGTATGGTGGTATTAGAATACTGCAATCAATGCGCTCCTGTTCAACAACACTACCGAACTCTTTGTCACATATATAAATAGAGGCATAAACATATGAATGGCAGGGTAGGAAGACAAAATGGGTGGGCAGAAGGGAGGGAGCAAGAGAAAATGAAGGAAGGATGAAAGGGATACAAACCAACATTAAGATAGAGGGCAGGATTCAGCAAGCGACAAATCTCCATGGCAACACAGCCATCACGACCGCGAGTCAGGATGCATGTGTGCACGTGTGTGTGTGTGTGTGTGTGTGTGTGTGTGTGTGTGTGTGTGTGTGTGTTCTCACCAAATCACATTATAATGCAATATCCCTTTGTTCATGTATTTCTTTAAAATACGGCAGAACCTTCTCTTCATAGGCCCATCTGTCCTGTCCTGCCTCAGTTTTACAATGCTGAACACAGAATATAAATTGTGGAAACTCCATTAAAAAGCTTAGATTGATTAATAGAGCAATGACAAGTAACAAACAAGTGAAGCATCAGTGTTGCTATCAAAGATTCTGGAGAAGAGTCAGTTTTATAAGGCAGAGAAGTAAAGCTTCAGTGTATGCTTAATTGCTTTGTAGCAGTACTAAAAGCCAGTCATGTTATGCCTATTTGGACAAAATTTATTTTAAAAAAAATGAATTGAGACAAGTGTGGGTTAAGAGAATTGTGGTCATTAAAGGGATAGTTTAGTTTTTTTTTTTTAAAGTGGTGGTTGTTTGAGATACTTAGCCATAGTCAGTGTATTACCTAGAGTAGGTGGCAGTCAGCATGTACCCCAGTTTGGAAAAGCAGCAGGAGTTCCAAAGAGGGAAACAAAGCAATGTAGTGCTGAGGATGGGTTCAGCAGCAGAATGTATTTAAGCCACTTAAAATAAAGCACATTTCAAAAGTCAATATCAGTTACACTGTATACTATATTTAGAATATTTTCAGTGTTCATGATGCCACTAGAAACCCCCTTCGTTTTGGACCACTGCAGAACATCTTACGTATTAATACAACTTTTCTGCACACTGACATACACCACAGATGAGCTGTTTAGGTCAGAAAGTGCTGCTGTGATGACTGTTAGCCTTCACTTTTTTGAAGATTTACAAGATTTTCCAGGTTGTTCAACCATAGATGTGCCTTGTCACCATGTAAATTTCATTGTGTTGCAGCAAATACAGAATGCATGTACGACTCATTTGCAGTGATCATTTCTCTAATGTGGGTTTCACTGGGGAGAACCACTGACAAAGAAGCAGGATAGACAGTCTGTTGTAATCATAGGGCTAGGCATTTTTGTTTTATATTTGTTGTCTCGTCCATTAACTGCTGAACGTCTGATCCACCTGTGCAGGGTAGTACCGTGCATGACAAGGTTGTGCTTTTGTGTAGGAATATGGAAATTCTACGACTAAGACAATGCAGTGGCGGTGGAAAGGGCTGTCTGATGGAAAGGCAAAGCATAATGCACAATGTTTAATAATAACTCTTGTTACCTATGTAAGCATATTAATCATTAATTTTGTTAAACAGTTCCCAGCCCAGCACTTTGGGGAAACATAGCACATAACAATGTAATATGATATGGTCTCTGGCGACGTACCAGTGCTAAGACCTCTAGTTTAACCCAGTAAATTGGTTTGCAGCGTGTTACTCTTTAATTTGAATAATTGCAATGACTAATTTGAATTAATAGGGTTATGACTTTTTGTCTGCAGTGTTCTGTTGGGCTCTTTCCAATTCTTAAGTTCTCTTTGGACTGGAAGGGACAGATTTGTTAATTTGTAGCTTATTCTTACAAATGAAAGGGAACAGTATGATTGCATTAGTGGTTGACAACAGGTTGTGCCTTGTTATTTTAAAAGCAATCTGCATAAAAAACCATGTAATAATAACTGACAATGAGCCATTACTTTATGGCTTGCCAAAACAGGCAGAAAAGTCACTATATTTTAATTCTGTATCATTTCTGTAATAATGGCCCTCTTTAATTATATCCTATATTTCATATTTGATAAAGTCTTGCCATATTGTGAATTTAATAAGAACATCTAGAACAGTTAAGTTCCAAAGAAAAGACATCAAATCACCTTACTTTAATGCAGCCCTTAAAACAAGGAAAAGGCAACAATTGTGCTGCGATATCAACATAAAGTTTAATACAATATCTAGTCTCACATTACAAATATATTATCCATGTATTGCCTAGCCCTATTTAGAACTCACAGTAGTTGTTGAGCTCTCTGCATTTCTGTCTCTCCTCCTACTCAGCTTGATGCTTCTGCTTGAGTTGATGAAATAATTTTGTTTGCCATGCACCTTTTGTTTTTACAGTCTTAAGGCTTTTACATACCACCCTGGTTTATTGTAAATCTAATCTTCTGTTAAAAAAACACTTCCACACAACTGAACTTGCCCCCCTTTTGGGAACTATCCGCTCAACCATTGAGTTGGCAGCAATGTTACACTCACTTTTAGCCACGTTTGTTGTCATTACATCCGCGGAATGAGGCAGAGTAAGAGGCAAAATAATTATCAGTTGCCAATTGATCAACTTGATCTGGTGATGCAGGGAGTAGCGTAGAAGATAGTATTTTGTTTTTTTACAGTGTTGTAAATGGTGTTAAATCTATTCAGCTTAGCCTATGTTGTGTTCATTTTCCAAAGTGCATGTTTTAAGGTTATCTCTCCTTTTATTACCCTACTTTGCCTTCCTACTGTTGATAACATGTTTGCCTATCTTGCGTTTGCGTTGAGCTGTCTCTGGATAGTGGTGTGCTGCACACACTTCATGTGTGCCGCCCCTTTAGGGTTACTTTCTGAGCTGCACTCGCTGTGTAAAATTCCATCTGGTTGTATCTGAGTGGCTTCCTCCCAGAACTCAGATTAGTAAAGGTCAGTGATAATGAGGCTTGAGTCAAAACACAACCAGTACTGCTTTGGATTAACATTACTGGTGTGTGTGTGTGTGTGTGTGTGTGTGGGGGGGGGGGGGGGTCATGTGCACATGCTTGTGTTTGCATTGTGGCAGTAAATGCCTCTCAGCTGCAAACATCTTGTCAGTGAGTTTTCACTTGTCTGTGTGTGTGTGTGTGTGTGTGTGTGTTGGAAGGGTGGTCTGAATCATTGGGCCGGATATAAACACTTTACTAATGGTCTCCACACAGTAGCCCAAGAACACCAAACTAGAAGCTTGCTTCCTGGAAAGAAAGCTGATTTCAAAACAGAGGTTGACATCAAATATTGCCCCCAAATTCCCTAGCTTACATTTTAATATTACTTGGCAGATTGCTAATATTACCATCAAAAGAGCTGATGAAATCTGAAAAACAGAACAGAATGATCTCAGACCTAGCATTAAATTTAAGGAAGTTTTGTGAACTCCAGGAGTTAATATTAGATATGCAATTTTCAGATTTGCTATGAAGCTAGGGTCTGAAGATTTTAATAGAAGACATATCTGAGTTTCATTAGCATTTAGCATTAGCATAAAATGGTAAAGCACGTTGAAGGTCTGAATATCTTTGCTAAAAAGCAGCATGTGCAAAGACAGCAGAAGTGGGGTGAGGGGAGTCTTGAGGGACACCACAGGTCAATTAAGCCAGTGTGGAAACAGTTTTTAACAATAACAGTATGTTTTTATCTATCAGTCATAATGAAATTATTTTCTCCAGAACCTTGGATTAAAAAAAACATTTTGGTTTAGCCAGCCAGAGCTATTGGCACATCTTATTTTCACCCCCAGTTCAGTGTCCCTGAAGTGGATGTCCATGCCATTTACATGCCATTTGTCTTCGGGCCCTGTGTGTCATAATACCTTTAATCCTTCCACAGCATCTCCTTTAAAGAAATATGTTCATCTTAAGTGAATGTCATTAACAAACTGTCATTAGCGATGAGTAGATTTTGTCTCAGTATTCAGCTGCAGTTTGCCACCATTGGGAGCATGTCAGATTAGTTTTCCTTTAGAGGAGTCTGCTGGAATCTTAAGTTGGTGAATTCTTAGATAAAGCTAAACCATGCATGTTAACAGTTTCACGTTTGTGTTCATGAGTCACACGCTGCATCAGAGCGTAATGTGAGAACAAAACAATGATGTCACTTATTGTCCTCCAACACATCTATAATTATAACCGAGGGAAGAGAAGAGAGGTTGATATGTGCGTGTGTGTTGGGGGAGGGGGGTGCTTAGCCTGCAGCTGCCCAAAAATGAAGGAAGAATCAGAAGACAAAAATAGTCGGACATGAAAGGGGATAGGAGAGAAGGAAGACTAAAGAGTTAAGGACTGCGGAAGAGGGAGTGAACTCACAAGAAACACGCTTGATTTTTAACTTGTTGTACTTTGTACAATGTCTGTCCAGGTAACCAAAGGCTGAAAGTTAGTTAGCTTGTTAGGTTTCACCTGATTCCTCTCTGAACCAAGAGATGTTTGAGAACGTTTCTTTGTTTCATTAAACAGCAGATATTAATGAAATTTTAAACTTTTACAGCATCATTCAAAGTTCAGTTGTCCCATATCAACCTCATTAGCCTCTGTGTTTTTCCCACCCACAAAGCAACAGCCACAGGATAATTGAGGAATCTGCGTAAAAGTACTTACTGTAAACGTGTGCCATTTTACAATTTTTAAATGGTATATACAACTATAATACTAACACTATAATAGTAATAATACAATTATTAAATATGTGTATGAATGTATCATGCTGCCGTGGTTGGCACAAAACTTGATGAACCTTTTGATATTCATATATACCATTGGAATTCATGTCTTTATTAGGACTTTGGGGAAGGAGGTACCACTGTGTTACGGCCAGATGCAGTTTCCGTTGCACATAACCACAAAGCTTTACCCCTCTGGTTTTGTTGAGCCTTGTGTGAAGGATACATATTTATGTAAATGCACCACCTTATGTTTTTGACTGCTAAGTACCATTTAGCAGTCATCCATTTGCTTATTAGGTAATTCATTGGACATGTGTGGTATGAAAGTTTTGTTGTCCAGCTAGAGAAGCAGCTAGAGAATTTGTCTCATTGAATTTTTATCATGACTAAGGTTATCTCTCTGACTTGTAAAGCGAAAGCACTCAACTTGTGTCTCAAAGTGTGTCAGACTGATCTTAGTTTGCCAGTGTGATATTTTTTCCAAAGTAAATTCAAAAATACAAAAACCTATTTGGTTGTGTGTGAATAATCGGATACCCTATTACTTTCTAGAAGCAGTTGGGAGACCCAGATGTTTTGTTAAGGGCAAAATTTGACCTCCATGCACTATTTTGGGCAGCAGCACTCTCTGACAGAGGAAGTTAGATCGCATAACCTCTGTGAGGACACCAAAGCCCATCAGAAAATCAGTTTTGAATGGTCAGATTGGGTCTTATTGTCTGTAATAGTGTCCACATATGACACATTGTCTGCGTCCTTCTCCCTCTCTCCCACATGATCCAAAAATAAAAATAATTTGCTTCGCCTCCACTTAAAGCCATAGAAGGCCCTTCCCCCTGTTCTTGGGGTTTAATGTAACTGTCATTTGTTTTTAATCCCAGTTCCCCCTCTTGTTCTAAAACTTAATCTGGCCTATTACACTTTATGCAGGTCTGCACTGTCAGCATGAGGATGTGGTGGGGTTGGGTGATGGGGGGGCTTTGCAGACATTAGATCATACCATCTGGAACAAGAGACACACAAACACAATGAAGTAATCCTTGTTTCCCATGGCCTAAGATATGGTAACAGAGGGAAGATGATGTTGATAGAAATGTGGTCTGTGGGCAATTTGCGACATGGAACGAGCCTCTAATTTGTTCAAGCTAGAAAGAGATAATTAAGTGAATAAAATAACTAGTCGGAGTCAGAGGGGGAGAACAAGAGAAAGGATAATTTGTGCAAACCTCCTCGCTCGCTTGGCACCAACAGTGTGAATTTCACTGGGCTGTCTCTCTCTTTGGTGTCAAATCTCAGAGAGGTGTGTGTGATTTATACCCATGTGCACGTCTACATACCCACACTAGTGTGTCCTCTTGTATCTGTGCACAGGCGTTCATGTCACAGCCAGTGTGTGTTTGCGTCTCGTCACCCTGGAGCCAGTCGTCCTCTCCTCTGACCCTGATCCCTGTCACCTGTCCACTCAGATCACACACACACACACACACACAATTGCTGTGACCCTTTCCTGGAGTTGAAACCCAATCACAGTTGCCAACCATGCAAAACTTGCCAGCGCAGCAAGGTTTTGTTTTCTTTTTGTGGGTGTGTATGACTCGAAAGACCTACTGTCTGCTGTAAGATGAACTGAACTTCATACACTACTGGCCTTGTGGGTTAAAATTAAAGTCACACAGATACAGTCATGGAAGCAGGGGTAAACTATTATCTTGTATTGTTTTTCTGTTGCGTTCACCAAAAGATGAAAATTATGTGTTAGTCTGTGGCTTGCTATATTATGAAACATTAACTATAGTAAAACAGTAAACTTATGCTTACTGTCTCAGCACTGTTACTTGACTGTTCAACAGAGAACTAGTTTTATCACATTGTACATAGTTTTAGTGTTTGGCAGAGGCACTTACTGCCATGTGCTCATACCCAAATATTAAGTGACATCATGTTACTGTAAATACTACCAGTAAGTATAAATTGGAATGTTACTAGGAAATGCATACGTGGTAGTCAGGGTTTATGTGTTTAATAAAACAGAACGTGGAAGAAAATTGTCATTTTCCCACGCAGATTTTCTAAAATTGTACATCGCTGATTTGTAATCAGTGCTTTTGTTCCCTATTTATATGCAGCTTATTGTGTATAAAGCAGTGAACAGGTTTGTTTTCCTCCAAGTAATGTTCATGGCTGTCCAACAAGTACAGCTTCCCGTAACAGCTTTAGATTGTTTTCTTTGTATTTTTTGTAAGGTTTGTTAAGAGATAAAATATACTTCACCCTTCTTGTGTTTTTATTTAGCTCTTACTTTTCTGGAAGCCTGGATGATCCTGATCAATATTGGCGATCCATTCTACATCTTAATTATTGTCATCAAATTAAAATGCGGATTTTGTAATACTTTCAGTCACGTGGAAGTACAGCTTTAGTTCTTTGGACCAATTCTCTGCTGACTGTTTTTTTTACCCTTAAAAAATGATTTTGTGTCAGTATAATCTGGGCTATTTTACCTATATATAACAGACAAGGGTGCTTGTTCATTCAAAATTAATCTTATAAAGTCAGATTTCATTGTTTTAATGGAAAACCGCGCAATGACAGGTTGTTCTATCAGGCCATTTTTGTAGTGGGTATGTGTGTATTTTAAATTTTAAACATAAATTTGTCAAAATATGTTCCTTTTAAAATTTGTAACATCAGATATTTTACCTCGATATAGTCAGGGCCAACCTGAATGCTTTGAGGACTCATTGCCACAGCATTTGATATTAAAACCCCAATTTGGAAGAGATTGCATCTGTTACTTTAAAAGTATTGTTTGATCTCTAAGAGGCAGCCATGTTGATCTAGGTTATCTAGAGTTACTCTACCTAATTCTCTTTATATGCACATAAGCAATGCGTTTTGTTACTTGTATTACTTGTGAGGATGAATGGAACTCATCTCTTCAAAGAGAAAAATGTCTCTCAGCTTTGGAATGTAGAAGGAGACCAATAAGTGACATGAAGCAGAAAATGGACGTGAAAGAAAAGGCTTGTTTAAACCTTATCTGTCATTCATAAGCTTTGAATATTCAGTGATAATATGTTCTGTAAGTAACAAAGTGTTCAGAACAGCTGCAGTAAAAGCACTTAGAAATTTAAAACTTTCCCTTCGTCTTTGCTCTGGCACATTTGTACCATCACTTTCTGTTGCTCTCTTTTTTATCATCAGTCATCTTGTCCTCTTATGCTTACATATTGCCTCCTGTCTTCTCAGGAGTCCAAGTCATCTGGCCGCTCCAGCATGCCGCGATGTCGGAACTCCGTCGCCACGACCACATCAGATGACCAGCCGCACATTGGTAACTATCGGTTGCTAAAAACCATCGGCAAAGGCAACTTCGCCAAGGTCAAACTGGCACGACACGTCCTCACCGGAAAAGAGGTAGGCATGCTATGCACACATGCTAGATTGACAGAGAGCTATAATCTGGACTTTGGTTCCACTTAAATCTTTCTGAACTTCAAATTTTCATTTTTAGCCGCTTTGTTCACATTCTAGAAAAATACCTTACTGGTGACTCTTTCTCTAACAAGAGAGTGGATTGTCACACCAGCAGTGCTAAGAAAGCCTGTTTCAGTAGAAGAAATATAAAAAGTGTTTGTCTGGAAAGGTTGTCTCACTGCAGACTGCTTTAAAGGTTTAACTAAAACAAAGTGAAACTACCATATGAAATTGTTCACAAGTGAGGAAACCTGACCACAATCTTTTAACCAGTGACTATTTTATCATCAAAAATTATTTAGATAAGAAAAGAAGCCTCAGTTGTTTCTAATTGGTCTGGATGGCAAAAAGTAGAGAAACATTTAAAATGTTTAGCTAATGTCTAAATGTTCTAAATCTTCCTTCCTGGTTGCTGAGAGTAGGGGAGGGCTCACGCTGTGATACACAGTAGGTTTGGTCTGATCCCAGGCTCGCATGGCTTTGGAGACGGTACATCTGCTGCAGGAGATTAGATCACCATTGTCAGCTTGAATAGAAAAGCCTAAATGTCTCCGGCTTACTGTGAATTCCAGATGTGATGTAACGTGGTGGTCTGTCCCTTTAAGGGAAAAGCTGCGTCTGCAGTGAGCCCATGCCGGGCTCTGTCTGAGGCCCAGTCAAGTCAACCCTCAGTCTGTGTTTGAGAGAGAGAACTGGAGAGGGGTGGGCGGGCTCTGTCAGTGTGTGACAGCTCTGTGCCTGACACCCTGATAACACTCCATGTGACTCGCTGGCGCACACGCATACACACACATACAAAGAAAACAAGGGAGAGTCAGAGGGCATGAAAGAGTCAGACAGACAAGCACAACCAGAAAGAGGAGTGGAAGAAAGGAGTTAGTTGACAGTGAAAGACGGAAATGGGAGAGAGAAGTAGACCTCCCTTTTCTGTGTCCTTGTTAAGAGATAATTCTTTGTTCCCCTCGCCTTTCTCTTTGTGTCCTCTTTTCTCTCGGTTTGTTTCATCTCTTTTTTTCTACATCTCTCACTTTGAATCCCTCCCATCTGTCTGTTTCTCTATTTTTATTTTCCTCTCCTTACTTCCCTTTCTTATGCCCTTTCTGTGTTTTATCCCTCCCCCTGTCTCCCATGCTGGTGTCCACTGTTGGATTATGAACCATATACCTCATTATGGCACAGGCATAAACCATGCTTCAGCTTTGTGTGTCCCTGTCTGTATGCTTTCCCTATTATGCAACTGTCGCCCACTGTGATTGTGTGTTTATCACTTAATACTGTGAGATTGTATTGTTCTGTTTGTGTGTGATGTCTCCAAAAAAGATAGTGTACTTGTGCCTGCGATGGCTGTAGCCGTGCAGGTTTGTGTGAGCGGGATGCGTCAAAGCCACTGCAGCAAGTAATTAATGAATAAAAGTGCAATAATAAATTAACACGTCCTTGTTTTGCTTCTAGGTGGCTGTAAAGATCATTGATAAGACACAGCTCAACTCCTCCAGTTTGCAGAAGGTGTGTATCTCTCACTCTATCTCACACAGACACACACGCAGACACACAAAGGGCCTGGATAATTGACTCACAAAAATGTTATATCTCTCTCTCTCTCTCGTTAGATGAAACTGTCATTATATAAAGTAGTTAAAATTAATCCAAAAACTTTGAAAAGTCTCTGTTTATGTAACATTTGCTATTGCATCTTTTTGTACCCTTCACAGCCGGTCCAGACTGTGAAAAGCTAGCTAACAGCTACGAGTCAGGCTTAAGCCGTGGATACCAAATGCAATCAGATGATTTATTCTGTTTTCTTTTGTGAAAACTGGAATATGAAGATATGGCAACTTGCTATCTCACTAATTGATATTAAAATTTAATTTATTATTATTGTCCTGACCTAACACACACACACAGATGCTCGCTCACACACAGGCACAAAATTGAAACCTCAGTCCTTCTCATCCCTCTTCTTAGAAGTCATTTTGAACTTTTCCTGCCCCACGTTTCTCATGTCTCTCTTTCTCTCTCTCTCTTTTCTTTCTCTCTTTCTCTTTCTCTCTCTCTCTCTCTCTCTCTCTCTCTCTCCTTCTTCTCTGAAGTGGTCTAGTTTTCTGAGAGTTTTAATTACAGGAAACAAGCTGCAATTACTTCTTTTGATCGTGGCAGGGTGGGGTCTGTCCACTCACACGCACTCTCTCAAACCATGTATCGTTGCTTGCGCGCTCAGCAGACACACACCAAAACACTCATGCATCCTCAGACGTAAGGCTCAGGACACAGACTTGTGTGCAAACGCAGACCCACAGAGCAAGAACGAGAAAATATAAAGACGTAGCAGAGACAATGCCAGGGACAAGACATAAATCCAGAGATACATGCTGACACGCACACACGCCCCAACACTGAATGTAAAGATGCACGTAAATCCACATGCACAAACCCCAGATTGGCAAAGAACTGCTGATATACTGTTCAGTCTTAAAATATTTTATTATTTTTTTATTAGCAGCAAATACAATATATATACCAAGGAACATGTCACTAAGTGCAACAGCTTTGTGAATTTTATTTATTTATTTATTTATTTATGACTATTCTTTACATGAAGAAAGAAAGGAAAAAAATGTCTATCTATTTGTATCTTTTAAGGTGGATTTGCAAATTTATATCAAAGAATTACTTTATGGCTATGGAGTCAACACAAATAGCTCCTGCATACTGTACACTACACTTTAGCTGATGAATACCTCCTTTAAGTTAAGATAAGCATACATTTTTAGTTTTAAGGTAATTAGAGCGACTGTATCTATTCCAAATTTAAGGAGATGTTGAACTGTGTTTTAAAATGTGGGTAGCATAGGTCTATGAATGGAGCAAATCTTTTTAATGGAGTAAATATTACAGACTGAGCTTGGGGAATTGGTAAGTTTTAATAGTTCTTGGCTAGCCTATAACTTAATGTCTACTTCTTCTGTATAACTCAGAGGAAATTAAGTTCTTCAGACCTTCACCACAAAAAGAGAGTGGATGGCAGTGAGCTAAACGTTGTTGAATACTGCACTTGTGTAATATTTTGACATATAATGTCACAGTTTATTAGCAGGCATTAGTAATCTCTCAAATCCAAATTGTGCCAGACCTTGGATTTTAACTGCCATTGCTTTAACCTCAGCCATTGTGTCATGCCTAACCATGTGTGTTTTGTTTTCCTTTGAGTAATTTGACCTATATACTCATAAACAGGAAGTGAATATTTTCAATGTCATTTTACCTCCTACCAATATTGATCGGAGTTTTTGCAAAAACACTGTCAGGCAAAGTAAATGTATTAGTTGGCAACTCACAGCAACACACACATTCACACCGGTAGAAAGTGGCAGAGAGCGTATATGACACAGCACTGTGTGTGGATTGTTTCTTTCAGCTGTTCCGGGAGGTGAGGATCATGAAGATGTTGAATCACCCCAACATAGGTGAGTCACACTGGAACGTGAATTTCCACTCTGTCATCATTCACGGAGAGCCAGTTAAATTGGTGTTTCAAGGCCATGCATTCAAGCCAAATCATAATAATCCTTTCCTGTCTTATATCTTTATTTTTGCTTTCACTCCAACTTTCTCCCTTCCTCCGTCCCTCTCTACCGCCCCCTCTACCTGCCTCTCTCTCTCTTTCTGTCTCTTTCCATTCACTTAAATCTTCCCTCCCCTTCCAAACCTTTGTCTTTGCTTTTCTCTCTCCACCCCCAGTCAAGCTCTTTGAGGTGATAGAGACAGAGAAGACTTTGTACCTGGTAATGGAGTACGCTAGTGGAGGTAAGTGCGTGTCACTGTGAAATCGTTCCCCCTGAGGCTTGGCACTCTGTATGTTGGAATCAAATGGTTCCCAAATAAAAATGCTATGTCCCCTCATGATGCACAAGCTCTCCAGTATTTTTTAGCAGTTTATCTACAGGTTTGCCATCTTAAATATCCTGTTTTGATTAGATTGTTTTAATTAGAGACCATCTTCTTGACATTGTAAATAAAAATAACCTCTCTTTGGAGTGTTATGTTTTTATTAAAATCTTTAAAATGGTTTCATGTTTAGCTCACTGTACCCGTATAATGTTTTTAAAGGAAAAATCTTAGTTCAATGTTCCCTTGACCCAGTACTCTGGTTTTAAGGAGAGAAGTGTGAGGCTCCAACACTAAATCTGGTCGTCTCCTCTTTCTCTCGTCTCCCAGGAGAGGTCTTTGATTACTTGGTGGCTCATGGCAGGATGAAGGAGAAAGAAGCCCGTGCCAAATTCAGACAGGTATGAGTGCGTCAAAGAAAAGTAATTTTATACATATTTATGTATGCAATGATGCAATTTTAAGGCATGTTGGACTAATATTAAGTGAGTCACTGTAAGCTTTAGTGTCAGTAGTGATGTGTGGAGTGGGAGCAGCAGCAGCATTTTAAGCAAAAGGCCTTTATTGATTTATTTTCAGATAGAAAAAGTTGTATTCACATAATTTATCAGTCTATATTAGCAAAATTGTAAAATAGCCCATTTCAGTTATTCAAATAAAGCTTACGAAGCAAAAAACAAACAACTGATCTTTAACTAATGTATTTTAATTAATTTGTAATGATTGATCCATAGTATGTGCTCAGCATTGCTGCCTAATGAAATCCTAATGAAGACCTCCGAGTGTCTTTTACTTTGTTGTCTAACTATTTCAATCCATCCATCTTGTCTTTCGTCCTGTCACTCTGTCTCCCTCTCTCCCTTTCCCTCTCTCTCTTTCTCTCTCACTCGTTTCTCACTCTCCAGATTGTGTCAGCGGTGCAGTATTGCCATCAGAAGTGTATAGTACACAGAGACCTCAAGGTGAGAATGCACACACGTTATTGAATTACACTGTGTGTCAAAGCACCAGTAAGTGCGCTCTCTCTCTTTTTCTGTCTCCATGTCCTTTCCTCCTTCTCTCCACATCTCTCTCCCTCTCTCTCGTCGCATTAATCTTCAAGTCCGGATTTGACTGAGACCCACCCCCATGAACAGGCAATCCAGAGGTTAATCACAAAGATGATATAATGTCTCTCTTTGGCTGCAGGCGTTCAAACCCACATATACCCTACATGTACACACACAAGCACAGTTTTGTTTCTTTGTAGTTCTCCTATTGTGTCCCCTATTTGATCCCCCTCTCAATTGCCTCTTCATTTATTTTTCATCCCGTATTTGATTCACATTAGTTGATGCCAAAAATGACACACAGCACGTACACACTGGTCTGAGGCTTCCGGGTCGTTTTGGATCATAGTATTATGCAGTGTTGTAAATCCTCTTATTGTGCCAGCAGGCAGACCTGTAGACAAGACATTATCATGATTACTTTTACAGTAACCATAGAGGAACGTCTAAGCTCAAAGTTGTTTTCCCCACTTACGGTTATTTTTGGCTTTTTGCTAAACATTTTAATGCTCTGACCAAGGTCATGAAGTACCTTGCTGCAGGTGAATGGCCTTCACAAAGTAAACAGCATTGGAAAATAAGAGATTTCTTGGGGACAGACATTTCATTACTGTAATGCGTACCATCCTGCACATTATCCTAATCACTGTTGATCTGTGGGTTGTAATGTGAAATCTGGCACACGCTTCACTTTAACAGGTCCTACACTGCAAGAGCAAATTTTGATGAGGCTGCGTTTCACAGTGAGACTAAAATCAGTGTTTGGTTCCCAAGATGAGCAAACACAGTATGGCTACAGTGGTGTTCATTCTGCTGCATCTGCTGTGCCTTTAAAAAAGCAACATCAAAGAGTTTCATTTTGCTGTTTGGCCATCTTAAAGTGTTGATGGTAATCAGCTATAGACATTTAAGTCTGGCTGTGAGAAAATGCAAAGCTGATGTTCATTTATTTCTAAGGTCGGAGCCTGGAGATGATGTCAGTGTTGAATTTAATGTGCACGCACACTCAAACACACTCTCACACACTCAAACACACAGAAGCTGCAGAGTATTCAGAGCAAGTGAAAAGGAGAGCGCACCTGTTGCTAGGCAACCCCAGCCTCCTTGCTCACTGGCTCACTTTAGACTCAGGGATACAAACACACACACACACACAGGAATAAACTGTGAAAGCTCACTTTGCCCATTGTGTGCTCCTTGTAGGCCCCACACCGATACTCTAAAACCCTTCCCTCTCTCACCCAACCTTTTTTTTCTCTAGTGAAAGGTGTTTTAGACAACTGTCTGTGAAACATATTATCTTGAAGCTCATTTGCATGTAAGATAATTTCCTTTTTACAGTGCCAGTAGATGACAGGATGGCCTGTTTATTTAAACTCTAAACTCTTCAAACTTCATGTAGCTCTCACCTTCTGTTGGAGCAAAGAAAGTAGAAAAACAGGCTCCTTATGTCGAAAAATAAAATATTACATTACCATATTACACAAAGCTAATCTGAAGTATTTGTGTTTCATTTCCTGGCACATGTAGTATTCAGAAAAAACAGCATATTAATAATCCTTTTCTCTATCGTTTCCCTCCATATCCTCCTGTGCACCACAACATTATATTATATTTTCCTTTGCTCTCTCCCCCACACTCTCTGTCTGTCTGCAGGCAGAGAACCTGCTGTTGGACGCAGACATGAACATCAAGATAGCAGACTTTGGCTTCAGTAATGAGTTCACTCTGGGTAACAAGCTGGACACGTTCTGTGGCTCCCCACCCTACGCTGCCCCAGAGCTCTTCCAGGGCAAGAAGTACGACGGCCCCGAGGTGGATGTCTGGAGCCTGGGGGTGATCCTCTACACACTGGTCAGCGGCTCGCTGCCCTTTGATGGACAGAACCTCAAGGTCAGGAAGAGAGGGGGGGGGGTTTGTGTGTGTGTTGGTGTGTGTGTTGATGTACATTACATAAGCGGGTGTCTGTATTCTGTGGGTGTAGTAGTATTTGTCATGCTGGTTTTCGGTTCCCTCTCCCCTACAGAAGGCAAAAATTAAACCAGAGAGAGTGCGAATGTGTAAAAATGTTGAAATGCCAAACTAAGTACCCAAGTTTGGTGTTATGATGCACCAATCGGTCACGGAAAGCTTGCAGTCTGTGTCTAAACAGAAAGGATTAAATGTTTCCTGTAAACTACAGTTATTCACAATTATTCATACCACCTATCATTCTGCATTCAGTCAGTACCCACATGACTCACTCTGGAAGTGCAGACACATTTTGGGTGGGCGAAATGACATTGAATCTGATGATATCGATATTAACATGCCTGCAAACTACCATCCAGCTTTGTCTAGTGTGCATTTGCACTACCTCCTGCTGTGTGGACTTTAAACACCCACATTACTAGTCTTACTATTTATTTATTAGATCGAAGCCTCCCTGTTTTCTGATTATGCGTGATATTAAAAAAAATGCAAAAAGCGCAAAATGTACAATAGAGGTAGTTTACTGTGAATGTTTCAGCTCTTCAAAAGGTTTTATAAGGCCAAGCTCTCAGTTTTGCAGTTTTATAGATTTCTATACTAATTCAGTGCCTCCTTGTGTAAGCCTCGAAAATGCTTGTCACATACATCACAGCAGCGTCACTACATGCATTTACTCTTTAGTGTCTCAATAAATTCCAGTTATCAAGACTCCTCTGGTGGGACAGGTATTGTTGAAGAGGTTAATAAGTTCAGTGGTGCACCATTACAGTGTAATGTGTGGATGAGGGCCACTGAAGTAAGTTACAGATGATGTAATGTGATGTTGGTTATTAAATATACACCAAAAGAAATCAAACAGATGACTGAATGAGACTGAACCCACGTCGTACATGTGTATATAGATATATAAAACTTGGGTTACACTCTGGTTGCCTAAATCGCACATTGATCGTAAAATACCTAACTGGTCTAACTGCAGCTAATGTTGCTACTCTAATTCAAGCCACATCAGATTGAACTTAACTGATGAGACACTTTCTCCTTGACTTTCATTTCTAGTAAATCATTACAGACATGGGTTATTGCGGGAGGAGTCTACACAGTTATGGGAGGTTGTTGCCTTTTAACAGAATGTGTGGTTGTCAGAGAAAAGGATTGTATTCGTGTTTGGAGGTGAAGGGTTTTTAGGGTCTGCTGCTGACTCCCCATGCTCTTGTCCCTAACCAGGAACTGAGAGAGCGCGTGCTGCGTGGAAAATACAGGATTCCTTTCTACATGTCCACGGACTGTGAGAACTTGCTCAAAAAGTTCCTCATCCTGAACCCCTCCAAGAGAGGCAGCCTCGAGGTACGCTGCACTGCAAGGCACACACAGGAAATGTCTTTTTCAATCTAAACCAGGTTTCAAGTCACTTATATTCAACTGAAAACTGATTGATTGCTAATCTAATGGTGTATGTAGCATATACACTGCTATAGTGTATACCTGTATAGCTTCATGTAGCACTCACATATGGCTTCACCAGCTATATGTGAGTTTGTTGCTGAAGTGTAAAGAGCTTTTTAAAGGTGTAGTAAATACTTGTTAGTGTGGGATGTATGAGTTACTAAGTTTGGTTGCACTAAGACCAAATGGACTGTGACTAGTTTTTAAATGGAGGTAATTTTGCAGATGAACAGCAGAAAAACAGATGAGATTAATTACACGCTGAATCTCACCTGGTATTTGAGTTTAGCAGATTTACTGTTAACATTTAAAGCACACTCTTCTTTAAGCCTCAGCTTGTTTCTGATTGAATTTGCTAAATGTTATGGCAGCCAAGTAAAATACAGTAAGAAGACTCAAGCTTTAGTGTTAGAATTCTGTTTCATTCACACCTACTTTAAAGCTTGGGTACAGTTACATTTCTAAGCAGTCAGCTGATTCATATGGGTCACATTAGGCTTGGTAGTCTGCTTGAATCAGTGTAGCCTGTTTGTTAAAGCTAATAGCACTCGTTTACTTCTGGAGACAAATTCATTCGCATATTGAGAATAAAATACATCTGGCTTTACATATTAAAAAATGTCAGGGTTAGTTGATTCATTGATTGTATTTAGCTACTGCAACCTTTATCTTTGTGTTGCTAACTTGTCCTCAGGATACTCTTGTACTCATCTCTCTCTTTGCCCACTTGTGTTTCTCTTCTCCTCTCTCATTCCTTCACCTTTCCACCCTCTTCTTCACCCCTTTATTGTCTTTGACATCTCATGTCTCCCTGTATTTGTCTGTTTGGCTTGGTCCCAGCAGCAGATAATGAGGGACCGGTGGATGAATGTGGGCTATGAGGAGGAAGAACTCAAACCCTACATCGAACCCCAGCCAGATTATAAGGACCCCAGGAGGACAGGTAGGCAGAGAAATATGCTCAACAATGATATATGTATTCCTTTGTTTAGCCACACACAGACACATTTGAGCACAGATGTTCTGCAGCCTCACAAAGGATAATTTATCTTAAGGAGAATTATGGACCTGCAGGAAGCTCACCGTTCTAATTTTAAACTGGTTTTGCGTGTGCAGACATCATGCTGCAGATGGGATTCTCTCAGGAGGAGATCCAGGACTCGCTGGTGAACCAGAAGTACAATGATGTGATGGCTGCATATCTGCTACTGGATTATAGGAACTCTGAGGTAGCCTGCTTCTTACTCACACCTACATGCCTTCATTTGACCAGTCATGCCAATCATCATTGGTTTGTTAGAGCTCTCTTAGCTATAGTTACAGTGATATACAGTGAGCTCTCATCATTATATACAAAAAATAAAGGCCTTCACATTTTTCTTGCCTTTAAGCCATCAAAACATACAATTTACTGTCATCTCTGAATTTGGACGCATATATTTATGCTCAAAACACGTCATGTAAAACCGCACTATTTTTAGTCCTTTGTGTTTGTTGTATCCACACCACAGTCTGTCTGCATCCTCCTGACACACACGTATCCATTTTTTAAATTTCCCCTCAGCTGGATGAAGGTTGCATCAAACCACGGCCAGGAAGTGATGTAAGCAACATAAACGCCCCCTCCCCGCCTCACAAGGTACAATGAGAACACATAGTGTCTTCTGCTAACATATAATGAGGTCTCCCAACTCCAGCCAGTGACAAGTCCACTGACTGGACCTATTTTTATCAAATACACTCTGGGAATCCCCTCTGATGTAGGTAATGTTTAGATTATGGACCTACATACATGTGAATTACAGCAACCATTGCCTGAATTCACTAATGTTGTAGGCTTCTTGTGTGAATGACTCTTTACATTACAGCAGCTGGAACTCACATCCCAGTGTTTGTTTGTGTAAACACTCTGTGATATAAGGAATACAACACTGACCCGACTGTCCATCTTCTTCTATAAGGTACAGCGCAGTGTGTCATCCAACCAGAAGCCTCAGAACCGCAGAACCACCGACCAGGGTGAGATTGGTGTGTGTTGGAGGGGGACGGGGGCAGAGATTTAGTTTAGAGAGTTAGCTGATAGAAAAGTGGACTCATATGTGATGAAACAGATTGAGATGGTCAGCTGTCAGTAGTTTAGGCATGGCCACACAGTGTCCACAGATCATACAATGTTTTCATGTTTTCCTGTGCATAATGGAATGTTCTTTGGTTCTGCCACACTGAGGCAGGTGGAGAAAATAACTGAATACAAGTTTCAAGACCTTCAAAGAATAGATTAAAATGTTCCCCGGAGTCTCAAGATAGTTTGTGAAAATATTGCATCTTTTAAATTAAGCATCATATTTATTTTTTGGACACTTGAAGCCATGTTGTGAAAATAGGTGGATAGAAAAGGAAGAGAAAAAAGGTGGAGGGGATAGCAGGTGGCACATGATGGGCTGGAGAGACGGTGCTCAGTATAGAAGATGGGACGGGGGTGAAGTGAGGGAGGACAAGGCAAGTATTGATATAAGTGTGGTGAGTCAGTCGAGCAAATTGAAGTTAAGAAACTGAAAAAGAAGATGAGACTTCTGTTCAAGCTGAATGATAACAGAAACAATAAATGAGATGATGATAATGCAGATGGGAAGAAGGGAGGAGAAGTGACAGCAAGTGATCGTCTTCCTGATGCACTCCCTTTCTCTCTTCATCCAGGCTCCTCCTACTCTAAGAGGGGTGGTCAAGGAGACAACCGGACTGCAGTGGAGGATTCTGGGAGGAAAGGTTCATCAGGCAGCTCCACTACCAAGGTGCCGGCCAGCCCTCTGGTCTCCTCTGATCGCAAGAAGAGCGCTACGCCCTCCACCGTGAGACCAAACAGCCAAACTCACAACACATTTTCAACACGTCAACATTTTGTCTTTTGAGAAAATGTGTTGTCTTATTTTTTCAGTATCATTCAGCTGTGTCATCCACTCAAGCTGCACCAATAAAGAACCCCTACGATCGTATCACAACTTGTTATTAGGGGTTTCCTTACCATTACACACTTGAACTAAAGCACCTAAGTGAGACCATTGAAAAGAAAAGGGTTCTCTTGCCCACTTCTCCTCTGCACTGAGTTTACGTTTAAGTTACCGGATAGAGCCTCTTCTCAGAACTGTGTGGGTGTCATGTGATTCTTGATTGACATCTGTCTCACACGCTGTTAACTTTGTCACACGCTTTAAGGGTGTGACAGTTTAGACCTTTATCATTTTTATTAGCATGTGGACTTGTGTAATTACCAGCATAGCTCCGCCCATCTTCAGCCTGAGGAGATAGCAGACCTGTCGCTGTGATGGAAAACACCTGTGTGAGAGTGCAGGGCCTTGAAGTGATAATTCAAGAAAACAAATGTGCAAAAGAAATGTTTCATTGTAGTAAAAGACAAAGGAATTTGTTACAAGGAATATTGCCTAGGCATGATTTGTTGAAGATTCAGTGTTGTGCTCATCAGGTAGCTTACTCACAGCTGTTCGAGTAATAATTAACGTCATGTCTACATTTCTCCATCCTCCATCTCATATTGTCTTTAGCTCAGTGCTCAGTCTTTAATATATCTAACATTCTTCTTGATCTTTCTCTCTCCCTTCAGAATAGCATCCTGTCCACTGGCACTGGTCGCAGTCGGAACTCTCCTCTGACTGAGAGAGCCACGCTGGGCCAGGGCATCCAGAACGGCAAGGACAGGTACACACACACACACACACACACACACACACACACACACACACACTTACAATGTAAAAAGTGAGATTTTCAAAAAGACAAGGGCAAATACAGTCACATACAGTCGTTCTCATGCACAGTTCACCCTTGTCCCTGGCAACTCAAATAGAGGCAGCGCTGCTTCCTCAATAACACACATAATACAAACACACTCACCATGGTTTGTGAATGAAGCAGTCCCACAGCTGTCTAAGTGACTGAATCCCAGACCTTGGCTGGTACTCTCCAGAGCTCTGCCAGCTGGCTCAGGGAGGCCCACAGCTTTCCCCCAGGGCGGGGTGAGTTCTCCTGGGCAAGGAAATCAGGCTCTCTCGGGAATTTAGGCCAAACCTCCAGTAGATTACAGATTACCGTGATGGTCTGATTGAAGCCTGCCAGTCAGAGCAGAGGCAGGGTTCGATGGACACGCGTTCACATACATGCAGTTTCTGGCTCACTAAGACCTCACTTGTTCTTTAAACTCTTTCCCTTATTTCTGCTCTTTACCTTTTTCTAATAAAGGGTCCTTTTTAGTTTTCTTGAACATCTCTAAACTTGGAAATAAATACAACTTTTGCTCAAAGTTAAACCAGGAATAGACAAGTGGAGATGGTAATATACAACAGTAATAAAAAAAGCAAAAAGTGCTATTTTTGGTGTTTTGGGGAGAAAAACATAAAATAAATGACATGATTTGAACCACTGGGTTAGGCCACAAGTCAGGCTCCTCTCTTTTTCATCTTTCCTCTTTGAATTGGGATATTACAGAGTGATATCTCCTCCCTTTTCCTTTCACATTTCATCCTTCCTAACTGTTACTCATCCTTCCAGCTCTCCCTTCTCTCTCAACCACGTTACAAAATTCAGAGTTTGGATAAAACTTTGTCCATATGGGAGTCCCTTAACTTTCGCCCCCAGGCGCGTAAGCCTCCTGTGCTGAACACAACCTCATACGCGTTCCACACGTACAACTCCGCGCACATCACTCATGCTTAACCAGCCATATGCTTTGTGTGCTTTTTCATAAGCATTAAACACGCCAAACCATAATCCCTACTATGACGCAGTGTTCATTGTCATTACTGCTTCATTACTTGGACATCAGTCTCAGATGACCCCCTCGTTCCCAACACATGCAGCGGAATGATCCAAATGAATTTATGTCTCATTCAGTTTGAGACGTTTCTGTGGTTACTTAAAATTTTGTCCTCATCCACACGGTGACGATGTGGTCATTTGAGACGGCAGTTTTATTTCTTTTTAGTACTGTGGGTCTGTTAGCCATGGTATGCTCTGCTAACTTAGTGGTTTGTCATCTGCTTTGATTTTAAAGTTACTTTATTTGATCATCATTAATGCTTTGAAGTTTGGGCTTTTATACTTGTCCCTCCGCCCCCAATCCTCCTTTCTCCCTTTCTGTCCTTTTCTAATTTCCTTTCGTTTGGTGTTCTTTTATCTGCGTCTGAGCTCTCGTCCCTCTGGATCTAAAGTCACTCACATTTTCTTGGCACCTCCTCCTTTTTTCCAGCTTCCCTTTTTTTCCCTCCTTGTCTTTTATATTAATCTTTCCTCCTTCTCTTTCTTTCTCTCCCCCCTCTCTCTAAGGAGATTAGGAAGACTTGTGATGGAATATTAACTCTTAGTGGCACTATATGGTCCCTGTACTTTCCTCTTAATAGGCTTATACATACATACAAAAATATCTACACGCACAAGCTTAAACATACATGTCACACATGCTCCACCTCTTGCCACACACTGGGTTGTCCAGTGAATGCAGTTATTTTTCCATCACTAGCCACACTAATCCCTGTCAGAAAGAGTGTGTGTTTCTCTCAGCTCTGTTTGTTTTCTGTATAATTAGCAGCTGTTTGGTTGTCCATCACGTTCTCTCTCATTGCTCATTCCTCTGCTCTCTTCTCAGCCATCTCTCTCCCCCTGAGTCTCTTTGTGGTACCACTCTCCCCTGTCTCTTACTGTGTTTGTTTCTGTGTGTGGATGAAGTCAAGTTAGAGCTGTCTGTAATGGGCAGAGCTTTGTAGCCCTTAGCAACCTTGCTGATTAAGAGAGGATTCAGGAAGTAGCCAGTCTTACTTAGCTTGAGTAATTTAATAAAATAGTCCTTGGCACAGATATAGTTTTGATTGTTTACTGTTGTGCAGGAAAGGAAGGAACTTGACAGGCAGGTCAAATCTATAAAACCAGAAGCTCAGAGGTCAGAGGGATCATCACAGAACAGAGAAAACAGCGTTACTTCCTGCAAAGCATCTATGATTCTACATAAAAGAAATGTAACTATCTTGTCAGTTATTATCTGAAGAAATATTTGAATAAACTTACCACTTTCGATGTAGATTTAAACAGACAACTAAATTTTAAACCTTTGGTTTCAGAAATATCTGAAATGATGATACTTTGATGCACTTTCTGTACCAAATTGTCACGATCTTTATTACTTTTCCATTGGATAGCACTAAAAGTGCAGAAGCTATCATAAAAAGAGATTTACAATCACATTTTAAACCCAAGGTCAGCATGATAACAGTAATACCTGTTAATTCCTGCTGTTGGGGAGTGGACTCAGTTAGAATTGGTCCTTTATTGATGATCCTTTATTGCAGTGATATTACAGGCTACATCATCAGAAAAATGATGAGGAAGTACACACCTGAAATTTCAAAATAAAACTCCTATTTCACCTAAATGTGAAGAATTGTAACTATTAATTAATTATTCAATTTATTACAAATGTGTTGGGATGTTTTTAGCAACATATTGTGTGTATTGGGATTGTGTACAGGTTGTTAATAAAATTAGGAGAATTGTAAAGTGTCATAATTTGTCTAGTCTTGTATTAAATTCCAGTATCTCAGCAATGAAACTATGATGGCAGATTTGAGCAATGGAATATTGGTGCGACTTCAGCTGTAATGTGGTGGTTGGAGTTTTGTTCCTTTGCACCTTTTCTTTAATACTTGTAACCTGACTTTGTCCACATAATTTGTCATGAGTGTGTTTTTACTCTTCCTAGCCAATAGAAAAGTGTGTGTGAAAGTTGGTCTTTGGTTGATCTCACGTGGAAAGATGAAGGCACACAAACACAGTCAGCCTTTGGTTGTTGTTTAAATAAACTACAGTCAAAGGCTTTGTGTCAAACCACGATGAAGTAATGTTGACAGCAAAGACCAGCTTGTCTTCTTCCTTCAAGTCCTTTTGTGCTGTTTGTCTATCTCTTTTTGTCTCCACTTCCTCTGTTCTTCCACTTGTTTCTGTTCTTGCCCTCTCTCTCTCTCTCTCTCTCCCCCTCCCCCCTCCCCCTTACTGTGTTTGATATATGCTGCTTCTAACCATGCTCCACCTCACCTCCCTGCCCATCCACACACAAACCCCGCCCGGCGTGTGTGACTGTGTATGTGTGATCCTTGTGTCGTATTCGTCTTGTGTCGATCGTGTGCGTGTGTGTATGTGCGTTGGGCGGGGCACTCCTCCTGTTCCTCCCAGCCTAAACACTCCGGGCTCCCGTGCCTCCACTGCCTCGGCCGCTGCCGTCCTCTCCTCCTCCTCCTCTTCGCGTTCCCGCCACCACAAGTCCCTGTCTTCCTCCAATCATCCATGCCCCTCTGACCTGCACGCACCACGGCCCAGGCAAGTCTCAAAGTCACTCTCTGAAACACACACATGTAGACACACACTTTCACTCTCAAAGCTCCCACAGCCCAGTTCAGTACCACAGATCATCATCCATCCCACAAGAATTCAACGGACAAAAGGAGAGGAGAGGTGAAATCATTTGTTTTGCTCTGAAACCTTCGGCCACTACGAGATCAAACAGTCTACAGCTTTTTTTTATTACCTTTTTAACAACCCCCCCCCAAAAAGAAGAGGTGATGAATACGGTTTTGTTAAAATAGAAATATTAGGAAACATGAAATGCACTGACAGTCAGAGTAGGTTTATAAACATCTTTCATTTAAATAAACTCCTTAGCTTGATACACATATTGTCCCTCACTGGAAGACAGAGTCAGGAAGTAAAGTTTGCATTAATGTAGCTGCAAAGAGACTACATGACACTATCTGATCTGAACGCATGAAATAGTTAAGGTGTCATGGAATATATATATATATGTACATTTACTACTATAACATCAACAGAGTGAGATGCCCAACATTTCTAACACTAGCTATTATAGATGCACCAGTTACTTAGCAACAGCCAGGAAGTAGTTTGTGGAGCTCAGAAAGCTGTACAAGCTAAATTCAGTGTGGAAACTTTGACATATCTTGTCTTTGGCCAATCACTCTGAGACCTTTCACTTACCCGGTGGACCATAGCTGAATAGTCAGAGCTTTGAGAACAAGATGAGCAGGAATTTCATTGTTATGTTCCACTGCCAGGCCAGAGATGTTTTTTGTTGCTTGTTTTGTTTCCTGTTACCAAAAAAACTTGGCAGATTTTAGAGAAGAGCCATTTATGGACCCGCAGGGATGAGATTTCCACACGTGGAGGTCTCATTAGCCAATAAACAGTGGGTATGCTGCCCTTATATACTGTAATCTTAGTCACTGGTTGGTTTTATGATGAAGTGTGCTACTTATCTGCTGTCTAGGTCAAAGGAATAAGTAAAACAAGTTTGGTGAGATGGTATTTCCTAGAACTATCTATTGACAGTACAGGTCTTTTCCTGTGCAACTAACCCAAATGTCATGGAGAGATCTAAAGTTAGAGATTATTCAGAAAAACTTAAACTAGCTCTCTAGTGTGCAAAATGGCACGAGGCTAATTGTTTTTATGAATAAGATCTTAAAATGATGTGTTTTAAATGCCTCCTTGCTCAGATGTTCTCCCTCTACATAGATGGATACAACTCATATGACCCCACTGATGAAGAGGTCTTGGCAGAAGTCATATTGAAGGAAGACAGACAAATAATTCAGCATCTAAAATTACCAGTGTAGACATTTACCCAGATATTGAATTCGGTTTTAATGGGATTTATATGTACATACACACACACACAAAGTATAATTAAGTGCCAGCAATCAACAGAAGTTCAGTTTCTTAACACAAGACACCATGGGCAAATTAACTATTGAAGTATAGACTTGCCTCTCTGAGCCTCACTCACCTGCATGGTCTATCTGTGGTGATTGGCTGTGCAGGTGAGTTGTAATAAACAAATCTGTCAGGTGTTCTGTGAGTTTGCATCATTATGAAAAAGGTATATTGAATGTGCTCTGGGGAGAACCAGACAAAATATCTTGTTGCATGTTTCCGTGAAAATGTATCTGTCTAAACTGTAATGTCCCCGATTTGGTTTTCTGACGTGTTGTGTTCGTGGACAAACGGATTTTCCCTGGCTTTTCCTATGGAGAGAACGTGTTTCAATGTTCCCACAGCCTTTGAGTAGTCTCTCATACAGTCTCAATCCGCTGTCCAAACAAACCCACCTCAGTCATGAAGTTGCCTGGGAAAACCCCCATCTTCATCTATTAAGCGTCAACTACGCTTTGACACTGAATGATTGAATGAGATGAAGTAACGACTATGGCTTGTTGGTCATCTGTGTGAAGTGTGTGCGTGTGTTTGCTGTCTCCGTGTTCTGTTTGTGTGTGTTGCTTTGTTATCTAGCTCACCCGCTTGACGGTGTGTGTTTCAAGGGCTGCTTTGATAATTTGAGTTTTTAGTCCTCTTTTTTTTCCTCTGCCATGTGTCACAGTACAGGGTGGAAGCTCTGTGAGGGTGCTTGTCGGCTACCTTAAATACCATCTGAGTCTGGACTGATATGCCATTTGCACTTGACAGAGACCCCCACCCTTTTGGTGACAGTTGTCTAGTGGGAAAAAAAAAAAAAAGCTCCCCCCACGCAAATGTCAGGCTAAAAATCCAGCAGAGCAAATGTCAAGGTGGCCCTCTGGCTCTATGTGGTTTTGTCTGCTCTATGTTGAAGTCTTGTTCTGTTGCATGCGTCGTTCAGCAGTGAGCTTGGGCTGTTCAGAACCTGGTTGGGAACGCTGGAGAGAAGGTACCAACACATAGACTGTACCGTGAGTGAGGAATAGGCAACTTTTCTCAGAACATAGTCTGTGTCCCAACGCCCCGTTCATTCCTGTTTTTATCCAGTCGTCCCCAAATGCCCTTTCGAACTTTCGAATCCCATTCTCCAGAACTGACATGACTGCTGACAACCATTTTTGCTGCATGAATATTCATGTTGGTAATGAAGCAAGCAATGCTGCACACAGGCTGCTACACATTTGTATTAAGTAGAGGTGCAGTGTGCTATATGTAAATCTAGTATGGCTAGCATGAAAATGATCCAGCTGCACCATGACAACACATCCACCTGCACCCACCTGATTCCACACTGCCATAAATCCTGCCTTCTTTAAATACTTGATGTACGGTCCGTCGCTTACACTGTAAGTGACAATGGAAATGTTCTCGTGTTTAAACAAGTGGAACACGTAGCAGCTGTTTTTCTCTTAACGTGTAGTTCCTCCCAGTCAACAATCATCTTCACAACTGTAATATTTCCACTGGTCCCCTCTAATCTGCCTGATCCAGCCTTTCTTTCCTTGCATCTGTATACATAGGAGAGCTGTGTGTTTGTGTCTTAAACATATATTTCCTCCTCAGTGAGCAACTTGAACAACATCCGCAACTAATTAAATGAGGTGTTGTTTTTTTTATTTTGAGTGCATCAGAGGTTCTGTATGGGACTGTTTGTATTTTAATTATTCAATAAGATGTTGAAGATACGTAGGTAAATACATTTTTAACAAGCTCAGAACAAGCTCAAAATCTACCTGGTGTAACAAGAACTTTGATAATAAAAACAGGAAAAGCACCAGCTTGACGCAGTGGGAACTACAAGATTTCATATTGTGCCACTGTTTCTCAAGAGGTTATTTTCCATGGCAACAGATACAAACCAGCTGTAATGTTACAGTATGACAGTGATAGCACATTTCTTTGCAGCTCAGTGTTTAGTTACAGGAATAAAGCAACTAAAACAATGACCACATCCTGATTATGTTGTTCCCAAGACTCTATTTGTGTTTAGTTCTCTGTATCTTACCACCTCTCTTTGTTAGGCTCTGTATTTACCTGTATTTTCTTTCAGTGTGTGCTTTGTGTTTGTGCTTTCGCCATTTCTGTTTGTTGTGTTTACCATCTGCTGCAGGTGTAGTAGTGCCGCAAGCTGGAATGGAAGATGCATGTACCCATGCTTACAAAAAAATGCAAGCTCAGTAAATAGTTTCAGTGTGCAAGTGGATGTGGGTCTTTGTTTGCCTGCTGTGTGTGTGTGTGTGTGTGAATGTGAGAGAGCTAGAGGTTTGTGATGCTTTGCCCTACAGCCAAGGCAAAGAGGATTAACTATGTGCATCTGTGTGTGTGTGTGTGTATATGTCAGTCATTGACCTGATGTGGCCCTAAACACTGACTTGGCAGACTTTAGGGATTATGTGCAACATCAGGGCAAGCAGACATAGATACTTGTATGACCTTACACTGAGGTAAGTAGCACATCAGAAGGAAGTGGCTTTCTTCTATTAGTGTTTGTCTAACTATATGTTCCTCTCCCACACCCCTCCCCTTCACTCTCATCCCTTCTTCGATACCACCTTCTCTCTCTCTCCTGCATCACCTCCTACACCTCACTGTGTTTATCTGCCTCGTCTCCGTTTCTCTTTCATATTTTCTTTATTTCCTGCTCCCTCTTGTCTTGTCTCCTGTCCAATCTGATCACCCTGAATTCTTTTTCATTTGCACCTCCTCTTCTCTGCCTCTTCTCTCATCACACCTTCCAACCTCTTATCCTTCTCAAATATTTTCGCACCTCCTTCTTCTACCTCTTTGCTTGCCTGCACCCTCCTCTCCTCTGTATCACCTTTTCTTTGCCACCCCTCCCTCCATTTCCCTCCTCTTTCATCCCACCTCTCCTCCATAGCGCCCCACCTCAGCGGGCACCTGGTGCCTCCCCATCTGCCCACAACATCAGCAGCGCCGCCGTGTCAGACCGTCCCAACTTCTCCCGAGGGGTGGGCATCCGCAGCACATTCCATGCAGGCCAGCAGCGGGGTGCCCGGGACCAGCAAGGCTCCGCCTACCCTGGCGGGCCTGCGTCCCCGTCACTGTCACATGGCAACAGCCAGGCCCGGAGAACACACGGCGCCACTGGGATTTTCAGCAAGTTCACATCCAAGTTTGTACGCAGGTGAGTGAAAAGAGAGGCAGGAGGATGGGAAAATGGGAAGAACCGATAGAGACAGGCAGGACATGAGAGGAGCTGTAGCAGAAGAAGGAAGTTCGTAGCTTAGTAAACACAAAGCATTTGTGGTAGCAGCTGTTCTGCTTATTATCCAGCTACTTTGCAGCACAAGTACAGTTTAAAGCTTTTTCTGACTATTGAGGTTTCAGCCTGAAACAGAAAATGACTAGGTTTGCGTTACAAGCCATTTCATGTGCTCATTTCCTCTCAGGAACGACATACTGTACGTCCATTTCATCACTGGTTTACAGAGTATTTCTTTAAAGGGGCTGGTCTCATCTCATCCCTATCACTAGACTTGTGCTGATCTGTAACTCTGCTGAGAGTAGAAAGGGAGAGGAAGGGAACAGCTGTGTCTTCTCTATAATTTTGTTTGGAGCAGTGGTGACTGAGGAGTAATTTTGGTTTTGGTTCCACGTCTGGCCCAGTTTTCATCTCAGTGCTCTGGTGCAGGTTGCAGCACTAAAACAGCTCTCATGGGTACCTGTTTGTAATGAAAGCTAAACTTGTTTTATTTATATATTTCTTATTTTCTCTGGAAGTGGAGCTTAGCTTTGATCCAACTTTGCTTTGTAAATACAGTGAGGTGAAGACAGCAGTTTGTGGTTATGAGGGTGGAAAGAGAGGATTGGGGGGATAGCCTGTTTAGCTTCCACTAGGTCTTTAACTCCTGTATGTTGTGATAAGTTAAAATAGAAATAAATGTATACAAAAAAATGAAATTGAATTAAAATGATGCAAGTGAAGAACTGTTTCTTATAGGTGATATTGTCATCCAGCACAACCATGTAACTAACAGTGGGAACTCTATGGCACAGAGAAGACACTGTAAACCAGGCTTTAGCTACAGACATGACAGATCAATTTATTTTTGTTTTTGCCGACATTTAAGATTCACAAAATTGTCAATTTTTAATCTAAATCGTGCGTAAAGGGCAATGAAGTCTGTACACAGCTGAGACCATGAAAGAAGAGAAGGGTAGCAGTGAAGCTTACAGACATGTTTTAACCAGAGGCCACTGTCACAATGGAGGATGTGGAGGAGAGGACGTGACGGGAAGTGAGGGTTTAAAGGTGGCAGAGGCTGAAAGAGGAAGGTCAGAGTGAGCAATAAAAGAATGAAAAAATCTGAGAGAACGGGGAAGGTTGAGATTTTCGTCACCCAGCAGCCATGGAAGTTCATTTTGAACACTGGTGTTAAAGTGTGTGAGGAAGGCAGAAAGAGAAACAGAATGAGTGTACGGTTATATTTTTGGTGACTTTGTCATTTTAAAAAGACAGAAATTGAGAATGATCAAGTGTCCAGCCTGCGTGTGTGTGTGTGTGTTTGAAAGAGGCGGAGGTACAGGCACAGTCACACTCTAGGCCTCCCACTCAGAGATACTGTAGCTCCGTGGCGACAGTATCCATGGTTACACCGGAGATATCACTTTTCCCTCAACTATAAATACCGCTAGTGGGGACACCTTGACACACATGCATGCACTCACTCACAAACACACACACACACACACACACACAACTTGGCGTGCTGGTAGGAAGTCGAGGTGGTGGAGACAGAGATTGTCTTGCATTTGTACGGTTTGACAAAACACACGCGCGCGCACAGACACGCCCCCACCCATATACACACATATATATATATATATAAAAACGCTGAAGCTGTGTTTTATTAACATATCATATAACAGTACCCCTGCACTTTCCTGCTTGGTCTACAGAGTGATATTTCCCTGTCCTTCAAACACATTAGTGTGTTTGTGTGCATGTGTGAAGGAGATTAAGTTTCTCAATGTGTGTTAAAGATTAAGTTGTTGCTTAACCTGTGCTTTTTCATTTGAAATGTGTCTTTGTATGTTTGTGTGTGTAGGAGGTTTTCTCTGTCTATTTGTTTTCTTTTTATCACTTTTGAACTTTTCACCTCACAAACACTCCTTTCCAGGATCACCCGGGACTGCTCTGTGTCGAGGAGCGCATCATTTTATGTTTGGGGATGGAGTCGGGGGGTGGGTGTTCGAGGGGGTGTGGCTCTGTTCAAACAGGGTCTCTTGGAATTTTCCTACTGAGCTCATTAAATCCCACTAAGGTGCTCTGGTGTGCCTTTTAATAATGCCTGTTGACGCATTCACACCAATATTTCCCACGTTTAATCACGTTCAGACAATAAGTCGGCAGCAGGAACACTGGATTTCTTTGGTTTTGTCGTTATCTTTTTGGTTATTTGATGTTGGTTGTGCTTGCTGCTTCAATCCCAAGTGAGCCTGTTGGACTTTGATTTGTTTGCTACTCAGAGGGCAGCTTGTCTTTTACAGGAAAGTCATAAATCTATACGTTTTTATACATACGTTTGTTTCTCTTTCTTTCTTTATCCCTCTTTTGTTTTTGTAGAAATCTCTCGTTCAGGTTTCCGAGAAGGTAGGAAACATCCCCAACGTTAAATATATAACCCCTTGATATTATACGTATATTCTCTTCTTGATATATATTTTACATATATATAAATATTTCCTCCCCTTTTGGTGTTTCGTGCAGCTTTTCGTTGAAATCTTTCTTTTGTGCCTTGAGCCTTATCCTTTCTCCTCCTTATTTTCTGTGGTTGGCCCCTTTTTTTTTGAGCCTTCTGGTTTTGAGTGCCGTGTTTTGGCCCATTTGTATTTATTTATTTATTTATTTTTACTAACTTCTCCCTTACCCACCCAGCCACCCACTCACTTAACTCACTCATTCCATCATCATGCGGCACAATAACACCTCACCCCACTTCCTCTTCGTCCCTCCATCATCCCTCCAACCCACCTCACCCCCCCTTTTCCATTTATTTGCTAGGTAGGTAGTAGTGTATGTTAGCTCCAATCCCCTTGTAGCGTCCCAGATTTCAGTTGAGTCTTAATGGTGCAATAGATCACGCTACTCCCTTCTTACTCTTAACCCTTTCTGAGCTTCAGATGCAGGTAATGTCCCTTTTTTGAGCTTAGGGAAGATCTC
Source organism: Datnioides undecimradiatus (assembly GCA_008933995.1). Lineage (NCBI taxonomy): Eukaryota > Metazoa > Chordata > Actinopteri > Lobotiformes > Datnioididae > Datnioides > Datnioides undecimradiatus. The sequence goes on from WARS01000065.1 coordinate 1,430,140, forward strand.
TCTCTCCAAATCATTGATGTTATCAACGCGTGGGCAGAGTCCTGCACTCATCTCTTAATTTCCATAAGTATACGAGAGAGAATAGAGGAGGAAATGTTTAATTTTAGTCTCACTGTATCACTTTGACCAGGATTGTTTAACGTTGCTAACCATTATCCAAGCTAATGCCACTTACCAGACATCACCCATCACCCATCTCACCTCTCTATTTTCATCAGTTCGATCACAAAAAGCTAGTCTCCAGTAGCCCAAGAGACTGGAGTTGTGTTTATAGTTTTTGGCACAAGTTTCTGATCTCAAAGGAGAAATCACTTCTTATTTAAGTCCATGGATGTAGCTGGTAGTTGTGGACAGAGGTAGGGAGGAGGAGAGGACCCAGGAGGGACGGGGCTGCAGTGATTCTCAGGCTGCACTCTTTTCTGGAGGCTGCACTCTTCCTTTCTTTCATCGCTCTGTTCTCACTCTGGCACTGGCGCTCTAACAGCAGCAGCAGCAACAGTACTGGATGGCTTTGACCTACTCTGGCTGGAAGACCTTAATGCTGTGGACACATACACAAATACACACACACACACACACACACACACACATACATATATGTACATTTATGTTGACACCCAAATTATAATAAAAACACTTCTCTCCTTGCTAAAGTAGATATTTGCACACTGCAGATGCTTCAACACTTAAACAAGACATATTTTATACATGTACATGCTGAGCACACATTCTCTCACACACACACATACACACGCATACATACACACACTTGCTTTTGAGTGTGTTGACTTCTTTTTACCAGCAGGTAGAGCAATTTTCCTTTAATCTGGACCATTGCTCCACCTGCTGGCTAGAAGTTGTAGTGCTATTTTATTATCACTGCTACATGATGAAGTGCCTTTTCAGTAATTCCATGTTAGTAACTATGAATCCGAGTTATTAAAAGATTCTTATAAATCATAAAACTTGAAATCTTAGAGTGAGAAGTCATGAAAAAGGTAAATGCCTGAAGGAGAAATGAATTATGGGTTTTTAGAGTTCAAATAGATTCTAGTCACATGATTATTCTTTATATGTGAGGTTCTCAGTAACCAGATAAGTGGGAGGTATTTGGGTTCAAGTATTCATCTTATCAGTCTTTCCCCTGGTAGTCACAGTGCCCATCCTCTGGGAGCCATTTTGCATCCCTTCACATGTACCTGGATCATACAGGACATGCAAAATGGCACAAACTTAAGTTCACATTGTTGACCAATTTACTTTTGTTATTTAAGAAATCCTCGAAGAACTTATTTTTCCACTGCAGCCACTTGTCATTTCCCATGTGTTATATTTTTAATTCTGTTTCTGTTGCAGGAGGTATTTAAATGATGTGTGTGGTTATTATTTTCAATGGGGCAAAACAGGAATGCTATCTTTTCCCACAGCAGAATGAATTTAAGACCATAACTGTCCAATTTGTTGTTCGTGTCATTTCCCTCCATTGTCTGCATGTATTCAGCTGTCGTCTGTCTTTGTTATTGTCTGCTTTTCTCCATTGAGTTTGTTTTGTCTGTTTTCTGTCTTTTCTTCTGGCTTGAGAGATATTTGTGTGTGAGAGAGAGAGTTATATGTAATAGGCAGTAATAATAGGGTTGCTTTCAGGCAACAGGTGTGTGTGTGTGTGTGTGTGTGTGTGTGTGTGTGTGTGTGTGTTAAACAGCCTGTGTCCAGGTCCAATGTTACTAATAAAGGTTTTAATGCAGTGCTGGGGACATTAATGCTCCTAACCTCCTTTAACTGCACAACATCACCATGCTGACCGCCCTGTTCCAAACCATCCTGGTCCAAAATCGCTCCATTTCCCATTTTGTTCCTAACATTTCATTTTGTTGGAACTCATTCCACTCTGAGCCATTCCATTGTTTTCCATGCCCATTCCCATTTTGTTCCATATCCTTTCATTTTATGTATTTCAGTCCACTTTGCTCCACCTGGTTGAAAATGCTTTTCATCTTTGATCAACTGCTTTGTGAATAAAGCTTCCATTACATACAGACCAGCTCATTCTGTAAACTGGACCACTGTCACCTTTTTCTAAACATCCCACAGCTGAGTGCACCAACTTTTTGTAAAATTCATTGTAGCTGAGTTAGAATCTGTTTACCAAGTACAGCTGTCTGAATCATTCTTGAATCACTTGTTAAAATGGGTTGAACCACATAAACTAGAGGTTGGTAGTTAAGTTACTGACACCTTTTAACTGACTGTAGTAAATGTTATGTCAGTAACCCAGTGAACAGGTGGCTCGCCAATGTGTGTAAATAAATGTTAATTTCTTCAACATAATATTGAAAAATTAGAAACTGACCGCTGATTGAAATGCGTGTCTCTGCATACAGATATTGTGTGTATATATTTGTCTGCATTTTCAAACTGTTGATAATAACTTTTAAAATATCATTTACCTGCTTCCTGTTCACACAAGAGACACAAGCTGACTGAGCAGCGGTACAGATGTTTCCTAGCAACCAGTTTACTTAATTTTCCCAGGTGAAGCCAACCAGTTTTGTAAATCACCCGATAGTTAACCAGCAAACAGGAAAGACTTCACACATAAACTTGTTAAACAGTAGCTGGTGCAAGTCATTCCCTTCACTCATCATGTTTTCACCCCCTTAAACACTGGTGACACCCCCCACTCAGTAAGGGGCTATGATAAAGTGCTGACAGAGTGGACTGGCTTTGGGAGCTGCACTGTGGGCTGGGAAGTTCCCAGATGGCTCTAGACTTAAATTTGAGTAGCTGGAGTGGGAATTAGACATTTGGCATCGATGCTCAATGAGGTTGGATTGGAACATTCAGGCAGGCATGGCGAGCAGCGCGACTGTCTTCACCCAGTTCATTGACTTTTTGTTTAAGAGTCCAGTTGTTGCCCCAAGCCCTCAAAAGACTAAACTTGTGTTGATTTTTCTCGAGGAGTCCGTATGAGGGAGAGGGTCGGGATGAGGGGAGCAGGTGAGATACAGAACAGCCCGAAAAACCGAAATCCCTACAAAAACCCTCAGATTCTACCAAAACCGCCTGCCAATCAGTAGACTGGAGCCAATCGCTAGATGATCTCTGAGCTTGTTGTGAATGGCCGGGAGAGGGGGTGGGTGAGCTGGGATGTAATTGGTTGGTGATGGTAATAATGGCTTAACCAATCAGGGGATGGGAGAGTAGCAGGGAATAGTAGCATCCCAGAGAGTGAGAGTGCTAGTGTGGAGGTTGACCTGCATGGCGGTGTGCGTGACGGAAAAATCGGAAACCAAGTACCCAAATGTGTGTTTGTGTGCAAACAGACTGGAAATTCACGTCCTCACACACACACACACAGAGTTATATAAATCCACACACCTTTTGGTAACCTGAGAAGTGCGCACTCACAAACACACACGGGGGTACTTAAAAGAAATTTTGCTTCTTGTCTTCATTCATTTCCACGACCTCATCATCTCCCTCTCCCTCTCAATCATTCCTCCATGTCTCCCTCCTCCCCTCCTTTATTGTCCCTACTTTTTAAAAAAATTCCCTCAATTCTCACACCTCTCTTCTTTTTCTCTCTCTGCTTATTTCTTCCTCTTTCCGGTCTTTTTCCCACTCCTCTCCCGACTCTTCCTCGCTTCATCCCGCCCTGTTTTCTTATCTCCATCTCTCTGTCTTCTTCCGCCTCTCTCCTTCTCCTCTCTCCTTCTCCTCCACCCTTCCATCCCTCACCCAGGTCTATGCTGAGCAGCACAGTGGACAAGTCAGAGAAGACGTCTGGCGGTGTTCTCTCCTCCTCTTCCAACAATGATGAGAACAACTCCTCGCCAGGGTCTGGAAACACTGGTATGTTTCATTTCTGTTTTTCCAACTTCGTCAATAATAAACACTTGTCATGTTGCTACTAGTTTCCCTAAGGTGAGACACTTTCAAATGAGAAAGTAGAGCTGACAAAGAAAAGATTTATTGATGAAAAGAAAAATAAACATATCGCCTGCCTAAATTTTTCATATAAACGTTTTATAATCAAGAGGAAAGGTTCGGAGACTGCTGTGGGGCCTGTAGTCAAACTGGAGCTTGACTAACAAAAGTCTGAATTACTTCAGTCATTATGTTCTCTGGCTTTAGCCTCTCAAGTTAAGCTCAAGTTATTGTTTTGTGTCGGTGAAGCTTTTAGCCCCAAATGTCCCGGAAACTCGTCTTATTGTCGCTGAAGGATTTTAAAGTTTCACATCCTGATTCAGGATTCAGTTGCACTTCATCCATCTACAAGGTGTTCAGGCTGTTTATCGTGTCTCATTCAGTCCGTCATCTTAATGTGGTTTTGTGTTAGGGAATTATGCAGTCATGAGGTGTTCAGCCTCATTTTCATTCTTCTGGCCTGTTTGTGGTTTTCTCAGGTGGCACCGGCACCCCTCCGGCCATCGCCAGCCAGAAAGATTCAGCCAAGCCGCGCTCTCTCCGCTTCACCTGGTCCATGAAGACCACATCGTCCATGGAGCCCATGGAAATGATGCGCGAGATCCGCAAGGTGCTCGACTCCAACAGCTGCGAGTACGAGCTGCGCGAGCGCTACATGCTGCTGTGCGTGTCGGGCAACCCGGCCCGCGACGACTTCGTCCAGTGGGAAATGGAGGTGTGCAAGCTCCCGCGGCTCTCCCTCAACGGCGTGCGCTTCAAACGAATCTCTGGCACGTCCATCGCCTTCAAGAACATTGCCTCAAAGATTGCCAACGAGCTTAAACTGTGAGTGCGAGGAGGAGGAGCAGCGAGGAGAGATGAGATTAAAGGGTGGAGGTGGGAAGGTGAAGGGGGTGGTAGCGAGGATAGAGATGATGCTGTAAGCAGGGTGGGGACACTGTGGCGGTCAGGAGGTAAGCTAAAGGGTGGGATCACTTTAAAAATAACATGATTGTTCTGTGGACAAAGGTCTGACGTAGGGCTGTCGGTTCTCTGAGACTAGAAAACGCTTCTTTTCTAGAAGTTTTGTTATGTTCCTGAGGCCCTGCGACTAGAAGCTCTGAGCTGATTTCCTCTGAGTTGTGAAGTACTTATAGACCGAGGTCTTCTCTCTTCCCTGCTGTTTTTATTTTATTTTATTTTTGTCACGTTCTACTTAGACGTTCCACTCTTCTGCATGTCCGATCTGCTCTCTCTGTTTTTTAGAAGTCACACTTTGACCACTCCTGTCACTTCTTCCTGCTATTTATTCAGTTTATCTGCACGGTTCTGCTGCCAGGTCTTTGTGGGTTTGAGGAGAAACTGGGTAGGAATTGGGGGTTGGATGGAGGATGAGGAGAACGGAGGAATCGCTGAAAGGAAAAAAAAAACATTCTACTTTTTCTCTGAATCCTTAACATGATGATTGACGCAAAGTTCGGAGCCTTATTTTGCTGGAAAACTCCAACAAGCTTTGAATGAATTTGCTCTGATTCTCCCCCAACACTGAATGGACTCCAACTGAGCCAGGACTTTGGTTGCTGAAGCCCACTGTCTCTCTCACACGCACACACATACCCACACACGCGCACACACACACGCATACACACACGCATACACACACATACGCATGCACACACACTCAGATGGACTTTGGGTGGACAAACTCTGCTGTTGGTTTGAGGACCCTCTCCACCCTCCACCTGTCCGCACAAGCCTCCCCTCCTGCCCCAAGAACTTTTAAACATGCACCTGATCCATCCTTCCGCCACATCCCTCCTCCCGTCACACACACACACACACACACACACACACACACACACACACACACACACACACACACACACTTCACCTCCCTCTCCCTCTAATTTCAAACTGAACTCAGCACAAACACATCCATCTTTTTCACCTCTTCACTCCCTTCTTCTTCCTCATTTTTAATTTCTCTGACGCCATCAAGTCCGAGGAGGCCAGTTCAACTTGATGTCATCATCCCGTTTCGTTTTGTTTTTGGGCTTCAACCCCTCAAGTCCATTTGTGTTTTTTTTTTCTTTTTGTTGTTGTTTTAATTATTTCTTCTTTTATTGCTTTTAAGAAGAGTTGTGCACTGGAAAAGGGGGGGCGGGAAACTGGGGAGGGAAGGACAGTCCCTGGCCGGGGTTTCTGATGGATTTTATGTTGCCTTTCTTTGTAGAATCAAATTTGGGGTTTGTTTTTGTTGCGTACGTCAGCACAGACATACTCAAACCTTTTTGTTAATGTCGGTGTCGCTTCGGGTGGCATCTCGCCTTCATATCCAGAATGTCAAACCTGTATCAACGCAAACCCCTGCCCACACATACACACACTCTTTATTTTTTTTTTGTCTGCCCACTCCTCCCTGAAACACAGGTTCCCAAAGAGCAAACACACACACACACAAAAAGGTGTCTTTAAAGTATGTAAACAGTATGTGTGTGTGCGAGTGCATTGTAAGAGATCACTGGAAAACAAACAAGACAAAACGAATCGACAAGGACGACGACGGTGAATGGTGAATTATTTTCTTCTTCTGCTTTTGATTTGATAATATATTTTTGTGTCGTTAAAAGTTTTGGGTTTGTACAGATTTGGATTTTTTTGGGGGGGGCAGCTGGACGCAGTGTGAAGAGTCACGTTGGATCATATCATTGCTGCCTTTTTTGGTGTCATGCACCTTTAACACACACAGACACACCGGTTCCCACACACAAACACGCAGCTCATAGCGTATGGGATTGAACACAACACCTTGAAGCAAACAAAGTTATACGATGTATTTAATGATGTTGATGGTGTGGTGGCGACTACTGCGTTCATCTTATTTTCATGTTTTCTTCTTCATCTGTTTTGGATTTGTTTAAAGGCCTTATCGGTCCAGAATGGCTTGAAGCTGAGAGAGAAAGCAGGAAGGGCTTCTTCATCAAAATGTTTCTCATATCAGAGCACATGTTCACGTTCAAAACCACAAAGAAGAAGAAGAAGAAGCCACTTCCTGTCTCTCTCTTCGTGGTGATGCTCCAGTTTGTTGAAGCAGAAGAAAAACAACCACACACACACACACACACACACACACACACACACACTTGGAGGGTTAGAAAGGGGCGATGGGGACAATGCTGGGTCCCGTCAGCTGGTTGTACCTAACACTTCTTTCTTTCTATCACGATGACACACTGTCGTTTTATTATTTCTTTCAGTTTTTAATACGTCAGATTTTTCTTTGAAAGTTGATCATTGTATTACGGTGCTGGGTATTGGATTCTAATTATTATTCTGGCTGTTGCTGTTATATTATCTCTTTCAGGGTTGATTTTATTTTACATTATTTCGTTTTACATTGCTGTAATTTACATTGATTTTAAATGTGTTTTGAGCAAACTGTAACTGTAGTGGTGGGTTTGGGGTTGGGAGGGGTGATCAACTCCTGAAAAATGTATTATTTGTTTGTTTTTTTTTGTGCAAAGACAAAATGATGAAAAATTACAATGATAGTAATAAAAACAATGATATAATGATAGTCTGCCTCTTAAATAATCTCCTCTCTTCCAGGCAGCTCTCTCCACGGTGTCCCTTCAGCTGTGGCAAGCTCTCAGATAGTTCACATGGTCATCTTAAATGGGGACTTCACAGTTTGTCTCCTTGTGTGTACTCAACATGTTGAGAGAGAGATGTTTTGTGTCAAATGCCATTCTGTCCTCATTTTAATACCGCACCAACAACCTGAGATCTTTTAAAAGAGCAGTTGACTAAAAGTATATTTACAACTGAAGATTTCAGCTCAGAGCGTGTGACCAGAAAATCAGTATCTGATCTTTCCAATCACCTTAAACTATTTGACAGCTTTAAGCGCCCATTCATGGATGTGTGATTCAGTCCAGCTTTCAGTTCAGCATGAAATGAAGATTTTTGGGACCCCAGAAACTGTACAAAGTAAAACTGGATCACTTTCAGGTGTGCAAGAGGTGTTCTTCAGGATCGCAGGGTTGTTGCAGTAGTGACATTTTTACATGTTAGTATGTATTTTCAGACTTGTAATGTCATATTTTTGACACCAGTTCCTGTGTAGGGTCATCTGAAAGGAGTTAGTATGTAGAGAGTGGCTGGATTCACCTGCTGGGAGGCCCTACTGACCCGGCAGGTTACTCTGCAGAGTTCTGGCTCTTCAGGCGGTGTCTCGGACAGGTACGTCACACCAGAGACCTGGTGACCTGTTAGATAAAGGTCTGTATGTTTTCTTATGGCTCAGACAGACTCAGGTGTTGTCACTTTGTGCTGAACTTTGTACTCATATTTATATAAATTATTTAACAATCTAAGCTAAAATGTTTACAAACAAGTGTTTCTCTGGAAGAAATGGATGCAAAATTAACCATAATCAACAACCTGTCTGATTTTACTTAGTAAGGAGAAAAATTCCTAACACAAAGTGCAATTGATCTTATTAGTGTGAATACTTCTAGGATGTTTTTAGGCCCTAAATTCGGGGCCTGAGCTTTGACCATAATTCAGCATGTGAGCAACTGGTGTCATAATAAATGTAGAAAAAACACTGCAACACTGAGGTTTATTGAGTCTGAGACGGTCTTTGTACACCTCAACTTTAAGCCATTTCATGTCCATGTTTTAGTTGGTATCGATGGCAGACAGGCGCTCGCTTGGTGCACAGGTAAAGCCGAGCAAAGTACTCAACGTGTCCCTAGCCCTGCTCCAGGAATGTGGGAGCTGCAGGTGGCCCAACCTGTTGGGAGTCAACAGATGGTGTTTTGATATGACTTGGCTTTTTGGAGCAGATGTGCGCACGAAGCCTTCAAATAACAGTTGTACGCACTTGTAGGTGTAAATTAGGTTATTATGAAGTGAGTAACGGGTCATTTTCATAAAAATCTAAATATATGTGTCAATCCGATTCACTCAGAGAGGTCATTATCATGGTTCCTGTGTGGATAAATTGTTTAATATTTTAGACAAATACTGTACGATTTGGTCATTTCTTTATTCTAAAAAAAAACAAACAAAAAAACATTTCTCAAACACGAACTGTTCAGTTTCCACAATGTAAACAAGTTCTCACATACAGTACACACAAGCAGTTTTTTGGAGGAAGGAACAAATGTAAGAAAACAAGTCCAAGCAAAGTCAAAGGGCAAAGCCACTTTAAAGCCAAACAAACAAAGTGATGGGCCGCTCTGATTCCTGCTCAGTGCCGTGTGAACCTGAACGCTGAAGGCCTCTGCTAACAGAAGTGATGTGAAACAGTTTGAGGAAAGGTTTACACAGGATGATTGATCCCAGAACTGCTTGACAGGCAGTCATACACGAGCAACAAGACTACTAAGAGGGAGAGATTAAGCAGGGGACGACCAGCGAACCGCAGCTCAATGGAAAAAGAAAAAAAAAAAAACCCAAAACAGTCACCCAACATCTTAACAGCATTTCATTCCAGTCATACGTTTATTCATGAGGTTGCCTAAAACTCTTGAACACAAACTGGGAAGAATTATTTCAGAAAACTGCAGCATTACCCTGACAGCTTTATGGCTAAACAGTCTGTCAGAATGACCTTTGACCTCACAGCTCACTCCTGTGCCTGAACAGGACTGAACTACGAGGAAAGCTGCCTTAACTGGACTCAGTGGGGTTCAGACACTTATATCATTTCCTTCAATTATTCTGACATGCTGGTTGACAAAATTATGAATGAATCATCTCAACCAACACAAGTTTGGCTGTCCCACTGAAAGGTTAAAGCAATAGTTCAGCATTGTATATCCATGTTTTTGCAGAGAGATAACTATTACTCATGTCTGTATGGTCAATATCTGCTGACAGTCGGAAAGCTTAGCAAGACTGCAAACAGGAAACTGCTTATACAGTTTAAACCCATACCAGCACTACATAGCAATCTGTCTCATTTGATTGTATATCATGAACCAAGGTGTAAAGACAATAAATCAGCATTCTGTTGGTGGTTATGTACCAAACTGCTGCCTGACAACCAACAGGGACTCAACAAAAGTTACTGGTCCCAACATAACAATACATTTTCAGTTTTTACTTTTCAGAAATGTTTTTTTTAGATTTAACAGTCCAGTCTTTCTGCTAAGTCAGTAGTAATGGCCCATTTACCATGAAGACGTAGAAACATCTTTCTCAGTAAGAAGGCATATACTATTTCCCAAAATGCTGAAATATTCCTTTAATATCCTTTTGTTTCACTGCTTTTCCTGTCTAAACATGTAGGAAGCACACTTGTGAAATGTCAAACAGCTGACTGGAGACATGGGAATTTCTGTGGGACAACAAGCTTTTAAAGCGATAACAGACTTTGGCAGAACATTTTTTTTTCAGTGTCTGCAGGAAGTCAGAAATCGACTATACGCCTTCACTGTAAACCTGATTCCGAAAACAAACGTATTTTACACACTGAGGCTAATGCTCATACGATATTCTCAAAAGTAATGACGCACTAAGTAGGTGGACTGTGGCAAATGTCTTCTCAAAGTGAGAAAGAAGTCCGATCCGCGTGTTAAAGGCTCTTTCTCCCTTAATTACTCCATCAGTAATCTGTCATCCTAATTAGAATAAAGTATACACTATCTAAACTACTTACAATAGCTAACTGCCTACCTAGGGCTCACTTTAAATCTAGTCAAAATAAAAAAAAACATCACTCCAGTTAACACTAGTAATAAATGGCTATGGGAGGGGAAGAGGGAGCTGGGATCTCTTGCTCTTCTTTATTCCATTTTTGAACCGACAGCTTAAACTAAAAGCCGTTATGATGAACTCATGTCACAGCTTCTGTCACAAAGCCTGGTTTCTTTGCAAAAGTACCTTTTTAATTCCACTCTGAGGCCTCGAGTTTTAAAGCAAAGCTCCACAAGAAAAGGCGGGTTCCTCTGCATCTTCTCAACCATCTGGGATGATTTTTCTCCTCTCACATTGACCTCTCAGGTTTGGCCAGATATGGAGAACTCTTGAGTCGATCTTTCTCCTCTTTCCTTCCCTCATTTTTACTCATCATTTCATTTCCCTGAAGGGTTGTCTAATGTGATACCTGCAAGTGGAACCTACTGTATGGATATATATATATATAGACAGTATATATATATATATATATATTTATAGTGTGTGTGTGTGTGTGTGTGTGTTATGTTTAACCACACTCTTCCGCAATCCAGATGTTCAGCAGTTGCCATGGAAACAAGCAGGTGGGTTTTGCTTGCTCTCTGTGGTCATGGCTTTCTTCAACAGCTTGATGATCCAGTGTCTGTTTTTTTGTTTTCTTAAGGGAGAGGACGTGTGTGTGCAAGGTAGTGTTTGTTGGGAGTTCCTAACTTGTTTAGTGTTTGTCGTGTGTGTGTGATTGTTTCTGGAGGACGGTGGTCTGGAGGTAGGTGTTTGTTAGTACAGTAAAGGGGCTTCAGGCCACTGCCTTACACAGTGGACCTGTGGGGGGTCCTCACACTCCTCCTGCCACATTTTAAGAGCTGTGATGTCACCTCAGGGACCTGACTGACGGTCCGAGGAACAAAGGCTAGTAGCAATGGAGTCACAAGGTGAAGTCTGCATGCTATAGTGTGTGTTTGTAGGTGTGTGTGTGTGTGTGTGTGTGTGTGTGTGTGTTTGTTTGTTTCTATCCCTATTTGTGTATCAGTGTGAGTTGGGCTGCTCCACTTTGAGCCCAACCAGTGATGGAGGCATCTGCCCGGCAGCTGAGGAGGAGCTGGGAGGTGAAGCCCTGTGGCTGGAGCTCCCGGTGGAGGAGGATGAGGAGGTCACTGCAGGCCGGATAAGTGGAGGCGGAGGGTGGTTGTGGGGTGCTCGGTTCTGGAGTGGGCGCGTCTGCAGAGGCGGAGGCTGACGGAGGAGGCTGGGGGGAGCTGAGGGAGGTGCAGGGCGCAGCAGTGGAGGCGGCTGGGAGAGCGAGGAGGGGGTTTGAGTAGAGGAGGGGGGAGAGGAGCCACCGGCAGGATCTGAAGGAGAGTCTTCCATTTTTACCTAAGAAGAGAGGAAGCGGAGGTGGAGGAGAAGGAGGAGGACAAACAGATAATAGAAGAAGTGAGATAAGCCAGTTCGACAACAACAAAGTGGGAGGAGGTAGAGAGAGGGAGAAGTGAACGGACGTCATTATCAGCTCCATGATGATGATGAGATGAGAGACACATCCAGCGAACAATACACACCCAACACACAACCACCTGCTCCTGCCATTAAAGCCACTGGGGTCGACAAGCAGAATGTGACACGTGGACTGTGAGTCAGCATTAAGTTGATGCCCCTGTAATGACACAGACCTTCTATCTTACAGGCCTGACACCATTCGAACATGCTGATTTACAGCAGGCGAGGATGGACATGCAGTCAGATCTGGTGCTAATACCAGCTGGTTTGTATAGGTCCAGCTCTCTCCACATACAGACTCTCGCAGTCTGTATGTGATGAGTTTAGAGCTGCACTTAGCTGGTTAGCTTAGCTTAGTTTAAAGACTCACACACCCCTGTTTCCCTGCTTCAACGGATTTCACCTGCCAGCACATCTAAAGCTCACTAATCATCATCACTGTATCCTTTTTAATTGGCACAACACCACAAATGTCAACACATTTTGAATGTGATTTTAAATGGATGTAGCGTATGTAATGATTTCTTGGCAAACAAGTTTGTCTGTCTGCCCCCAGACTTCTGTGCAGTTTATGTTGCCAGACGTAGCTGGTGAGCACCAAACTGGACAAACTCACAATCACTGCAGGGCTGTTATTTGCAAAGAGGTTACATGAAACTGACAACTTGTTCAACACGCTTCTGTTTGAGAGTGGATTAACTGGACATGATGCAACGTGTTCACTTGAGCAATCTTTATGCTAAGCTAGGCTAACCATGTTCTGACTGCAGCTCATCAGAGGGAGACTGATCAGTTTAGAGGAAACATTTTGTAGAAACTAACACTGATTAAACCGTTCTGTTAAATAATGCGTGTGTATGTATGTGTGGGACTGAGGCTCACCTCATCATCCTCTGCTGCTCCATCTGTCGCTGCTGCCACCTCCTCGCCCCTCCTGGGGTCCCTCTGGTCTCGGCTGGTGGCCACCTGCTCGGCCGCCCACTCCCTCAGCACCTCGTCCAGGTTGAACCTGCGCCGGTAGCTCACGAAGAACGAACTCACCTGGGCACACAGGCAGAGATAGAGAGTCAGAGAGGAAATGAGGGTGGGACACAGTTGTGTGATATTCAAGGACACACAGGCGAGAGATTGGAGGTCAGAAGACAAATGAGAGGAGGGATAATGGAGATTATAGTTATCCTATAAAGAAAAATGCTCATCTAGACACGGATGAGGAAGAAATTGGAGAGATGAAAAGCTGATAGGCAGCTCACAGAAAGTAAACGGCTGGATGGATGGAGGGTTAGACTGAGGTCAGAATAAAAGATGAGGAGATCTTTGCAGGATTCTGCCCCAAACTTTAACCCATGAGAGAGAGGATTCTCACCTGAGCTGGTGTCTTGGTCCCAATCACCTCAGCAATGGCGGCAAAGTCTTTGCCGTAGCGACGGATAGCTGCAGAGAAGGCAGAGGAAGAACATCAGGTAAATGTCTCGTTACACATCACTCACAGCCAACAATCTGCTGTAAAAGGCTACAAATGCATCCTGCTTTCTTTCAGAGAACCGTGGCTGTGTGTGTGCGTGTGTGTGCGTGTGTGTGCGTGAGTGCGTATATACAGACACAGAAGAGTGAATGTAGCGTGAACAGGCTTGGTGATGCGCGTTTTTCTGTTGACCTTCTTCTGAGGTCGGCTGCCTGAGTGCACCTGCTCTGTTCCAGGTCTGTCCTGCTTTATGCTCGTGTTACGCCACACACTCATGTCTTTCAGCTTCCTTCCCTTCTGTTTACAACACACAGCTGCAGGTGACTGGGGAGGGGCATGCTGACTGCAGCTGCCAAGTGAAAGGGATGAGGGGATTTGTCTTGCTGACTAGTTCTCCAGGATTGAAATCAGTCATCTAACATCCCCTATCTTGCCCACATTCATGCCTCGTTCACCATCTGTGTGTATAAATGAATGGAACACCATGAATGCCTTTGAGGTGAGTGATCAGGGAAGCAGGGTGAAGCTGTGACAGCAGGCTTGTTACCCAGCCCTCAAATGTGCCCATTCAGAACCAACAAACACTTCTGCGAGCAACAAGTCACATGACCTAGTTAATGTGAAGAATCCTTGAATTCATGTTTTTTTTGAATTTGCACCTGTTGAGTCCTTTGTTCTCTGATAACATGATTGTAACTTAGTTTCAACAAAACAGATCTATTTCCACTTAAATCAGTCAGACCTTAGAACAAGTTTATGTAGATGGGTGCCAGCGCGTAAAGAGCTCTGCGTCTACAACAACAAATAAACAACGCCTGATGAATGAATTCCACTAATTTAAATAATCTACTAGTCCACTATGCAGGTATAATGCTCCTGACAATACAACAAATAGTTATTAATGAGAATAATAGAGAATAATGAGAAAACAAAAAACAATTCAAGACTAAACAAAGGCCTAAGTGGTAGTATTTCAGGAGACATGTCTCCTGCATTGCACATGTCTGTGCTGTGCCTCTACAGTACTGGCAGGTTTCTGTGGAAGATATGAATATGAATGTGTCGGTCTGACTTGTGCCTGTGAATGTGAGGTAGGGAGAGGAGAGCCGGCAGCACGAGGTGACTCTGTAGGAGGAAAGGAGAGATGCTGTAGGCTTTACTCACCCTGCACAGCCAGGAGCTGCTCCTCTGTGGTCCAACGAGAGTTCATTTTAGGGGCAGGCTGAAAGAGAGAGAGGGGGTGAAAATGACAGCATGAGAGCGAAGAGCAGATTAAGACTAATCCCAGTCCCACAAGGGGGTGGAATAATATCTAGAGGGAGTTGGGAAAGGGCAGAGTGAATGAATGAAAGAAGGGGGGGACACACTGATAAGAGATTAGAGGTGAATGCAGTCAGGAAACAAAAATCAAAGAGGGGATCGATGAGGGATGTTAACGATGTAGAGAGAAGGGAGAAACAACCTACCTCAGCAGGCCTGTAAGTGCCGATACCTTCATTTATGCTCTGTTTTAAACTACTGTTGTTCTGCTTGATGGACTGAACCTGAGGGAGAATGTGTAGGAGAGGAGCGAGAGTACGAGGTTTCAATTTTTGGCTAGTTGTACTGATGCTGTCAACCAAAAGTAAGCACAAACACAAAGCGGCGCCTGGTACTTGAAACATGCACTTAGCCACCAGTCTCACTGTTCTACTGCGGCAGTAGGTTGCAGTTCAGACGGTGTGATATCACTGTGTGACCTGTAATTCAGGTTTTCTTGGAGGATTTTCTTCTATTTTAAAGAGTTTGGCCCCCCAGCCTGACTGTAAAATGTTAATGCTGTGAGAAGCAAAGCAACTGAGACTGAATTTATTATATTTGTCACAATGTTTTAATATATTGTTACACAGTAACGCTCAGGAGGAGGTGTGGATATTCACCTTTACTGACAGATACATAATTAATAGACAAATCCTGTTGCCTTTAACCACCTCCAGAAGAAAACATGAGCTACCCACCTGTCTCTTGAGTGACACCAACTGTGTGTCCAGCTGCCGTACGGTGAGCACCCCGGCATCATGGGAAGCTGACAGGGACATGATGTCACCCTGCTCCAGGTGCATGCCTTTGGGGGGCCTGCGGCGGGCTCTGAGCGGGTGGTGGCGGTACTGAGCCCCGATGCTCTCCTTCTTCACAGGCCCAGAGCGGCTCGGTGTGGCCTTGTCGGAGCTGGCGCTGTTGGGGTTCTGCTTCACCGCCTGTGCAGACGCAGAAATCGCACAACTGTCAGACATCAGACTGTAGCAGAAAGCAACACGAGAGTGCTGCGTTACATTTATGTATAATAAATGAAGTTGAAATTGAAGGATACAGAAGGCATCGATTTGGCTAGGCTGATCTCCTCAGGCAAGTCATGACTAATTAAACACAAAAAATGTGTTTATATAAGCACACACTCTCTGTCAGTCACACATCGACTATAAAGATTTAGTGTTGCTCACCTCTTTTTTGGTGTCAATCTCGAAGTCGCTGTCGCTGCCCGGGTCACCTTCCTCCATATCATCATTACTACAAGAAGAAAAAAAAGAGTTTTGACTCCAGCCAGCTGTGCATTTCTAAAATGCTCTTGAATGTCAACTGAAAAAGAAATAATATCAGAGTAACTCATTCATATTCATGAGACTCTTGTTCCCCTGGACGACATGCTTATCGAGTGTCATTTAACAAAGGAGTTTTGTAAATGTCAGATCTCAAATGAGTCGTTTGTGAGAACTTAATGTTTCCATCCTGCTCTGTGCTTCCTCCGGTATTGACTCTTCTCTCTGTCCGTCTCTCCACTCATGCCCCAGTCCACCCTGGGGATCACTCTGGCTTCGTGGCATCTCATACCTGTCGTCTTTCTCTCTCTTGTTGACCAGCCTCCTGGCCTGTCGGTCCATGACAGAGGTCCTGGTCCTGGTCTTCTTCCAGCTGTAGTAGTACTTCACCAGGCTGGAGATCAGCTTGTCTGGAAGCTGTACACAAACAAAGAAATCAGTTCAGTGAGTATTAAATATTGAAAATGTTTTTGGAAATCCCACTCAGTACTGTACTCAGTATTCAGGGTTTTTTGTTCTCAGTGTCTCACCATCTGCTGGATGCGGTGAAAGCTCTTGCCGTGGAAGCTGAAGGCCTGTTCGAATAGAACTTTATCCTCCACAGTCCACTCGTCTGGGAAAGGGGTGAAGTTGGCCAGGTCGGCGAGTGAACGCTCCACGTCGTGTTTGTGCCATAATAACATGCCCAGAGCCTGGAGGAAGAGGGGGGAGGAG
Source organism: Datnioides undecimradiatus (assembly GCA_008933995.1). Lineage (NCBI taxonomy): Eukaryota > Metazoa > Chordata > Actinopteri > Lobotiformes > Datnioididae > Datnioides > Datnioides undecimradiatus. The sequence continues at coordinate 1,446,985 of WARS01000065.1, forward strand.
GACATGGTCAGACAAGTAAGGCTGAGAGATACAGACAAAATCAAATATCAGCATATTTCTGATTTCAATGACTATATTGTGGCAATATTGTAGGAATGACTATCTGTGCTGGCATAAAGTATTTACACAATGAAAAGTCAGGAGAGAGCAACACAAACAAGCAGTGAGTAGAGAAAGACGTTAAATCTCTATCTGCCGTACCTGCTCCATGTTATATCCATGCTTCTCTTTAGCCATCAGGATGTACTCGTCCACTGGGATGAGGAGAGACACAGGAAGGTAGAGACAAGAGAAGAATGAGAAAGGGATGAAAAGAGAGACACAAAGACGAGGAGGTGGAAAGAAATGAGGAAAGGAGGTGACGGCAAAGAGGACGAGAGAGTGAGCGAAAAACGGGTGCACAGGACAAAAACAGAGAAGGAAAAGTTTAATTGGTATTCTTCAGTCGGCATGTAGCCATTAAACTGAAGGTCACATTGTGAAGCGTGCAGTGGAGGTAAGGTAAGGCGTGTGTGTGTGTGTGTGTGTGTGTGTGTGTGTGTGTGTGTGTGTGTGTGTGTGTGTGTGTAGCTTACACATTGCATCAGACAGCAGACTGTTGGGACACCAGACCAACATGCTCCTCTGGTCCTTCTCATTGTAGCGCGTTGGACTGTCTGGTAATGAAAACAAACAGGGACATTTGTTGACTGGTTTGAACAATTGTGTGAATCCATGTATCATCTGGACTCTTGTGCATATTTGAATCCCCCGTTTACTCCGTCACATCATCTGTTCGCCTCCTCCACCCTCCCTGTTTGTCTCCTTATCAAACCTAACATTTGTTTTCACACTCCCTCGCCTTTGCGTGTTTTCTCCTGTCTAGACTCCATCTTTGGCAGTGGAAGTCACACTCTTTTGGGAATTCGACCCCTGCGCAGACATTTTGAGATGCTGCTTTGGCTGCTTCTCGCCTGCTGTGGTGCGATCTGTTGGTTGCGGGTTGTTGTTTTTCCAGCATTCCGCCACTTCACTGCTCTTCAGACAAGGCGTCTGGGTGTGTTACTGTTTAACGATCCTAAAACCGTTTCATCCCTGACGTAATCGTATTAAAAGGCGAAGCAGTCTGACTAGTTCGTATCTGATTCAACATAGCTACAAGCTCATCCGACATATCAGACAAAATTAGTTGTGTTTTCTAAAGCGGCTATGATAAATAAAAGAACAGGTTTGAATATTGCATAGCTGACCCCTTTATTTATTTAACAAAGACTTGACACCAACCTCAGAGAGTCCCGTCACTGCATGCTGTCACTGCTAATACTAATTACTGAACACATTTTCTAACTTTTCAGCTTCACCTTTATCAGATTTATTGAAAGCCTTCCAGTTTGCCACAGATACACTGTTACCAGTGTCTATTCCACCAGTTAACTATGATTTAATATTCAAACGTGTAGAGTAAAACATCTGCTAGAAACAAGACATGCATTATTTTAGTTTAGCTGAAACTGCAGGAAGAGACAAGCTGTATTTTCTTCCTTTTGTCTCCCTTTTCCTGGACTGCCACAGTAACGCTGGTCATTTGACCTTCATTTGTCATCATATGCATTCCCCTCTGTCCTCCATTTCAATGTCCTCACCTCTATGTCTCCTTCTCAGCCCTGATTCACTCGCTCTCTCTACTCACCTCCCTTTCTCTCATACATGCCTCCGTCACAACTTACCTGGTTTGAACTCTGGGATCTGAGCCTGGTAGTCTCCTCCCACTCTGATCATACTGTCTGGGGGGGGGGGGGGGGCAAAGACAAGAATTTGGATTTTATTTGCCAGGGCAGAGCAGTGGAGATAAAGAAGATGGGGGACATTTGCCAAGAAGTTGCAGAGCTGGATGGACTCAATCATAAGAAGACAGATAACAGGCGAGACAATAATCAGTGTAGGCTACTTATTCTACTTCCTCCAAATACTGGAGCTCATGGTTCAAAATAATTCACTTGCAAGCTAAAATTTTTGATTTGATATGAAATGATGATTGGTCCTGACCTGTCAACAAGGCATTTATATAGTTAACTGGTGACAGCTCATATAACCTGCAGCCATCTGGCGACGGACTGCTGCTGCCTGAGTGTCTTGAATGTACACTGATCTTTGCTGATGGAGTAGAATTTCTGACTTTAAACTAACTTTGGTTTTCATTGACCTGTCTGTCTGTTTCTTATTTTTGTACTTGCCAGAGACAGATTACAACAGAGGTGGATAAGAGCCCAAAACCAAGACCAAACAAGTCTTAACGTTTTCGTGAAAGGAAGAGTTCTCTGACTTTGAAAAGAGCAGCAGCGCATTCCAACCTGGGTACTGGTTTCCACTCATAAATACAGTACAGCTTTCCCTCCACACACATCAAAAGTGGATTGCAGCTGATTGGACTGTTAGCAAAACCTGCAGAGCTCATCAGGCAGATTATGATACATCTCATCTTGCTGCCAGTGTAGTTATTAGGTGATGGTTTGAACAATCGCTCAATCATTAAATAAATTGCTGTTACTAGTGCCACTGCTCTGTGTACCTGAAGCTTACTCATAGGCATTACTGGCTGCATGTAATTTGTCTCTTCTTACAAAGAGGACAATTCAAACACAACAGACATGTTAATATACATAGCATAGTAAATATCTTCATTGATGATAACGTTTTCAGCATATCACTCATCACTTAGTGACAGATATATAGAGAGACACAGATTTGGCCAATGTTCAGCAGCGGATGGCAGACATCAAGTAGTTAGCAGTGTGGTAAAGAGCGTGGAAGGCAAAGAGTGAAGATAGATTATGAGAGAAGCAGGGAGGCAGACCGGGAGGAGGAAGAGACATATTACTGTTTCCTCAGGGACAGAGGACAGGAAGGGAGGAGACAGGGATGATAGAAACTAGAGTAGATGGGTGGAGAGAGGCAGGAAGGGGGAGGAAAAAAAGAAGGGGCATTAACAGAGGCAGAAAAATAAAAGACGCGAGAAGGAGATGTGAATGGGATACTGAACAGAGAGGGAGAGGAGGTGGACTTGAGGATGAAAGTGGTGGTTGCAATAATGTTAGGAATGTAGGCCTGTGATGCAAAGTCTCAGACCTAAATCAACTGGGGAGATCTGGGTAAAGAAGAGCCTTCTGACGGCCGACATAAACTGTCATGTTTCATCTCATTGTATATGTTAAGTCATTGTGCCTTCTTAGATCACCGATTCAAAATGAAAGATCAACAGCAAGTCGGTGGGTGAATGAGAGACTGAAGGAAGGAGCAGTGTCTGTGGGCAGAGGATAACGAGGATGGAAGAGTGTGGGAAGGGGGTGGAGGAGAGAAGGAGGAGACGACAGAGGAGAGCAGTGTGCAGGGACTGAAGAAGCACTGCAGCAATGCAATGAATGCAACTGGAACAGCTGGCATGATGCATCTGTACAAAGGAAACGTGAGTCTACAGCACGTACACTTTACACATGCCTCATGATAGAATAACAACCCCGGACATTAAGTAGCTACTGTAAATCAACCTCTAACTCAGCCAGAGAATTGAATTCATGTGAAGTCAGTGGATTATATTTCAGATTAATGTGTATGTCAGTCCCTGTGTGTGTGTGTGTGTCTGTGTGTCTGTCTACCATGGGCATGCTCTTCATCGCTGCTCTCCTCTTCAGAGTGTGGCTGGCTGTTGCCGTTGGTTACGGTCTTGGCTCTGCTCCTGGACAGGACCCCGGCCCCCGAGCGCTCCATCACTGAGGGCATGGCTGCAACAAACACGCAGACCCTAAAAATACAATTTCACTACTTTCACACCACCACAAATCAACAAAACACAGTTTGTGTCTAAAGTAGGATTCAGTCTCTCACATAAATCTCAATCTTTCCCCCATTAGTGAGTTGGCTGTTAGTTGTTTTGCCTTCAAACCCTGTAAAGCCTTATTCACTCTGGTAAAGCAGAGCAGCACCTTATGCTGCTACATTGGAAGCACGCCTGTTTTCCTTTGAGCACAGTTTATTTTCCAAACGCTGGTTAACGGCATGAGAACGCCCTCACACTTAACAACTCTCACTTATCCCTCCATGACCCTCATCATCACTCATTAGCTCCCAGGGTCACTTTGTAACTTGGTATCTCTCTGATGAAAAAAATCTTGTTAGTTTAGTGTTAGTGTACTGGGACATGGTGATAAACATGCTGTAACACGGCCTCTATTTGTTGGCTAAGAGACTCATTTTACTAATTGCTTGATTAAAACTTAGGGTTAAGTTCTGATCTCCTTCTGCACTCACACACAAGGCACTTCCTCAACTTGTTCATCACAGGACCTACACTGATTAACTCAAGTCTTCTTTTATCACTCCAGCTAATTAACAAGATGCTACTGTCATGGGGGCACCACTCATAAACAGAACATATCACTGTTTAATGTACAGATCACAGTTTCAGAATCCCAGAGCCCAAAAAACCACCATCAACCACCAAAACTGATACCTCAAATCAGGGTGCCTGTCATATTTTCTGGTATGCGATGACCCCAAACCAGTGCTTATCCCAAATGTAAAATCTGTCCAGCTATCTGCATGGTTTCTTATGTAAGATAGCAGCATATTGGGGACTGTCACTGTGACTGCATGAACGTAACTAATAGCAGAAACCATGTATTTTACAGAGACACTGATGAATAAACTGGTAAACTTAATTTAGTTCCACTCTATGGCTAATAAACAGCTTCATGTCAGTATCAGTATATTCATCCAGCAGATATGCAAGGTGCATCACTGTCGTTGATTCATAATTTTTCAAGAAAATTGTTAAATGTGACGATTTGATGCGTTTCTTTGTCTTAAATCATAGTAAACTGAGTATCTCTCTAGTTTTTGCTGATTTTATAAAACATGTCATTGTCATCTCTTGGAAACCAGCTCAGCCATTACTTATTATTTTCTAACATTTTGTAAACCAAATGATTAACTGACACCATAATCAGCTGATTAAATTGCTAATGAAAATAAGGGTTAGTCATGGCTCTTCGAGACACTATTCTGGCATCTCAATTCAGAGCACTACTCTAAAAAATGACCAATACTTGAAGATTTTTAAAACAGAGATCATTAAACAATTAGGCAAATGACAGAAAATCTAAAACAATTTCAATAATAGATGAATAATTGAAGTGATTCTTCAGTATGAAATGTAAACAACGTGCTTTAGTTTAGCCTTTCAAAAGTGGAAATGTTTATTTGCTTTGGCTTCTCTGACAGTTTACTGAATTCATCTGGATTGTGGACTGGTGAGGCTACAGAAATTGTATTGCATTGTCTGACTTATGGTGGACCAAAAATCCCAAGGTGAGTCATCACTACTTGCAGCCCTTTTTATGTTAGTGTATGACAATAAGTGACAAACTTCATATTTGATCTCATATTTTATTCAGATTTTATATATGTCCATGCATATTCAAACTGTGATGTTCTATTTTTAGCCTGTGACACCATTTCCAGCTGCAAGACTAACAAGTGGCAGCATATGAAAAACGTCGTGGGAAACTGAAACGTGCCACGGATAACATAAGGACACGAGGGCCCTAGTGCATGAAGGGGGCTCTCATTTTAAGTGTCATCCACAGTCACTGCTATATCATTACGTGGCCAAGCCTCGTTTTCCTCCTCTCTCTCTCTCTCTCTCTCTCTCTCTCTCCAGGCCAGTGAGTCTCACAGTAGCACAAAAGACTAGACGGTCAGCTCAGGACACCGCAGAAAGTAACCCATGAAAACTCGCTGCACGCACACAAACACGGAGCGGCAACAAACGGCAGGTGACGGTAAACGGGGACCGATATCGCTCACAGATCAGAGTAGAAACACCATTTCTACGCACTCGATCTCACACCAGTTTCCTGACTTGAACTTAGGACCAGAACAAAGCAGAGGCGCTGAGTTATGACATCCTCTTATTTCCCCTCATTCTCCGGATTAAACATGATCCAGTTGTACTTATGGGAAGAAGTGAGGGGCGATATCTGCAACCCGATAGACTGAATCTCATCTTGCAAACTCCCGAAGACAATACAAGTGTCTCAGGCTCTCTGGGGGTCTTTGTCTATCGCGGCTCCCCATGGCCCCCACAACTACAACAGCTGTCCCCTCTAACTTCACTGGAAACTCACTTTATCCCAGCATAGACGTATAAAAGTCTATTTACTTTCACGTTGGTCCATATGAGTTTAGGAATCGTTTAGATTCCATCTACAAACGAGACTACTACGTATAATCCCGCCCCGATTCACTTTCAGAGAGTTTTTTGGGGGGTTGTGGTAGCCTCGGACACTGCTGCGGGATAGCCTCGATCTCTAGCAGATTCAACTATTATGAGCGATTAAGAGCTAAATCTATAACCCATAACTGCTAATTCGACTTGGCAGAAGTCTATTTGTGGCAATACGCATTGCTCAACCACCAGTTTGTGCTTAGTAATTCATTTTTTTCCACAAACCTCTCAACACAAGGAACTTTGTACTTCCCAACTTTCAATATTTAAATATTTAATGTGATTTTATCATTAAACCATATTGTATTCCGCTGCACGAAGCCAATCAATACAACCATCTACCAAACATACTTTGTTTAGTTTAAGTGTATGAAAAGTATTTCAATTGCTTTTATAAATCCTGGTTCAACTCTGCTCATCGACGCATCATTTTTGACTCATGCTGGCAAACGTGACGATAGTATGCCTAAAGTGACTAATAATGAGCTCATGGATCACAGCACTAACTTTAAAGTGGCCTCGTAGTGTAGTTTCGTGTTTGATAGAAGCAACGTTGTTAATATTAGAACTGGGGCGCCTTCTCTTTTGTAATCTCGAAAACCTTGTTTTTGTCTAAATCAGACTGTTCATTATTAAGCCTCATCAAACCTGAAAGGTGCTTCTTCGGAGCCACGTTTGTTTGCTAAAAAAACAATATTTTCAGAGCTTTGCGAGGCGGTCATCTGTGCTGTGTGTCAGACTTTGAAGTCCTTTTGTTTTCCCCACGCTCGCGTCGCCGTTACTACCACTAACGCCGCTGTCTGCTGCTGGCATGGAGTAAAACAAAGTCGCTCTCTGGATTATTAAAACTCCACTTGGCAGTCTCATTCAGGACGTTCAGTTGCAAACGTTAGCAGTTTCAACGGCCGAAGTGATTTGTGGAGGCTGAACAATAAAAACCAGGCGACCCCCCTCCTCTCCTCACCAAAGTGCAATCTGAAGTCAAACCTAGTTGGCTCGTTGGGATGCTAACGTTAGCCAGCTAGCTTGCGGCTAGTACCCTCGCGTTACATTAGTAACGTTAATAGTTGGAAGTCGAGATAACAGTCGCACTGTACCTGTGTGTCGTTCCTCTGCGCTTTCCCGCACTCAAAACTTATCTGCGCCTCTGTCCGTGGTTTATAATCCCCCTTCGAAGTGCTAAAAGACAACTATTGCATCTAAAACGGCTTAATTCTTGTCTAATTGATGGGCACAGTCAGTACAATGAAGTGAACTGCATGGGTAGATGGTAGCAGCCGTGAGTGTGTGCCGGGGAGACGGATAACACCCGGGGAAAAGTGAGGTGGACATCCGCCCCGATGCGTTCGCCTCTCCCAACCAGCCGTTTGGATTGACAAAAAGTAGTCCTGTAAAACTATTAAGTACAGCTACTTTCAGTGATGGATTTGTGTGGTTTAACACAGTCTGACACGTTAGAGTGTTTTATGACCAACATGTAGTATTGAAAGGCTTGGCCAAAAACATTTTTTAAAACTGCCCACCTGCTAATTCATACTGTGATTATTATGTATGATTAATCAGTTGAATCGGAGAAGGGAGAATGGGCAGTCATATTATGTGGGAACAGTAGCTATTATAGACTCTTAATCTGCCATCTATCAAAATCCCATAAATTAGGAACTACTTGCCAGTGTGTCGGCGGAGGGATTCGTCAGCTGTGCATCCCTGTGCTGAGGCAGGCTGTCCAGACTTGCACTGATGTATGCATGGTGGAGAAAAGGGCAGGAGAGTGGGGCACATTTGAACCAAGCATGTGTGTGTGTGTACGTGCGTGTGTGTGAGTGCGCGTGTGAGCGCGCGAGTGTCTTTGTGAGCGTGCGTGACTTTATGCAGGAACTAACAGTGACTCAGATATAAAGCCAAAATGTACTTGTTTTATTTTTATATTTAAAATGTTCAAAGAGTTTGGCTTTGTGCCCCCTCCCTGTGCATCAATCTGTGAGCATGTGTGAGTGCACAAATGTGTGTGTGTGTGTGTGTGTGTGTGTGTGCGTGCGTGTGTGCGTGCGTGTGTGAGTGAGCCCAACTGGGGATGTATCAGTGTTAGCTGTAGCAGGATTTCTCACACCTGATGCTGGCAATAAACACAATAACGCACACAATAACACACACGGAACCTGCTGCTACCTTCACAAGTGCCTGCTGCTGACATGTAACAGCCTGTTACACACTCCTCCAGCTTCTCTTTAAACTCTCTCTCTGGCACCAGCACCACCTCTTCCTCTTTTTCCCCACCTCCTCCTCATCATCCCAGTTCTCTCATTTTCCCTCCTTCCCTCTATCCTGGAGATTTTTCTTGTTTGTTAGTCCCACTCCCCCTTTTAGGCTCTCCACAGTCATGCTTCCTGCTCCTTTCTGCACCTCCTCTATTCGTCTGCCTCCTCTCTGCTACTACTTTTTAATCTTCATCCATCTGCTCCTCTTTCTTCTCTCTCTCCAGTACTTTCTCCATCTTCCTTCTCCCCTCCTCCCCTTCCTTCTTCCACCTCCGGAATATCTGCCCTATTTCTCCTCCTCCTCTCCCTCTTTCCTCTCTCCTCTCACTACCTCTGCTTGCTCCTTAATTTTGTTTCTCCCACCTTTCTTCCTCCCTTCTCTCTTTTTCTCCCTCTGCCTCCCTCATCTCACCTCATCCATTTCCTCTGCCTCCTCCGCTTCCCTCCCCTCCTTCATATCCTCTCTCCTTTGCTCTTCCACCCCCCCCACTTTCTCTCTCTAATGATGACTCCTCTCCTATGTCCTTCCTGCCTCCCTCTTCTCCTTCCTGCTCTCCGTCTCCTTTCTCACCCCTCCTCCTGCTCCTCTTCTTCCTTCCTGTCCCTTTCTCTCTCACCCTGGCTACTTATCTGTCTGCCCTCCTTGCTGTCTTCCTCTCATGTCGCTTTCGATTTTAACAGTGTGTGTGCGTACGTGCAAATTCTTCCCTTCCCCTCCCCCCATCCTCCCCTACGGTGACACAGTAAAGCAGTTTCGCTTCGCTCACCTCCATCCCCCCCCCCTCCCTCCTCCTCTTCCCCCCCAGTCTCATTTTCACCCCTGCCACCTCCTCCTCTCCTCTCCCCTCGCCTCCTTCCCTCCTCTCCTCTCATTAGTCAGTGTCCATGAAACTCACCATTCCACTGTCTCTCCCCTCGCTCAGTCCTCCAGTCCCTAACACATCCTCACTAATGAACAACTGCTACATCTCGACCCTCCCTCCCTCCCTCACTTCACCTCTCAGCTTTCCTTTCATCCTCCTCCTCTCCCTCCCTCTGTCCTCCCCTCTCTTCCTCCTCTGTCTTCCTCTCAGTTCATCTCTCCATCTCTCTCTCTCTATCCCTCCCCTCCCTTGTCTCCTCTTTTCGCTCCGTTTCTCTTCGATCTTTCAGAACTGAGTGTCCCTCCCACTCTCCCCTTAGCTCACTCCTGTTTTCACTTCTTTCCTCACCCCCCTCCTCTCCCCTCCCCCTCCACCTGTCTCATTCCTCCTTCTTGCCTGTCTATCTGTCTGCTCTTCTCACTTTTGTCGAAGTGAATGTCTGTCTCCTCTGCTGTCTCCCTCCCTCCTTTCCTTACACCTCAGCCTGACTCCCATCCCTCCCTCCTATGAATCCTCTGACTTTCTCTGTTATCTCAGATGCAGGGTCTAGAATCAGATGTGATAGAACAAGTTCTTCTTGTTGGAGTCGTTAAATATTTGCTGTCATATAGGATGTGTGTCAAAATGTTCTGTATTGTATTACTCACCTTGATATAGGTCCAGTAAAATGACGCCCTTTGCCAGCTCATTATTACATGATTTTTATGCACTGTTGCCTCAACATCGTCACTGAAGTTGCACTGTATGACAGACTATATGACTCACTGAAGTCTCATGCGACCTCTCATGATGCAAATAGATCATATTACATTTTTCCAAAAAATAAAAAACATACCTACACAACAGTACAGCATATATACAAAACGAGTTTTGGAAATGATTAAATCTTTGGCAATTTACACAGGAGGAACCTTCCAGTTTGATGGACAAACCTCAGTGCATGGATAATTTACTGTTGGTATAAAATGCTTAGGTTTAGCTTAGCCTAGTTTTCTGTGTGCTGTAAAAACAGTATAGACAAATACAGGCCATAAACAATTAGTATGGAACTAGATCACAGGGGGGGACTACTACAGGGTCTATTACAGTGCTTTTAACACAACCCACTAAAGACCAAACAATGCATTGACAATATTCTAGAAGTACCACTAAAAGTGAACCGCAAAATAGTACTAAACAAAAAGCCATGTTAACATAAAGTCAAAGGTTTTGTTTGCTGTAATTTCAGACAGTAAATTCCATGGCAACCTGCTGATTAATCTACAAGGGTCATCCTCTAGGGATCATGAATATTAAGGAAAAACTGCATGACAAATGACAATCATGTCTTTTCATGATACAATGAAACATGAGTGTTAATGTTGGTAGTGTAGGTAAGGATACCATGCAATTTTGTCCTGAGGGTAGAGTTAGCAGAAGGTCACTAAAATCATTAGGGAGCATCTTTCAGGGATCACATTGTAAATATCCGGTACAGCTTTAGAGGCAATATGGCCAATGGTTGTTGAAATATTTTCATTTTATGCCCATTAAGCTGCACTGACATCACACCGAATCCTTGCTCTGCTTTCAGAAAAAGGCATCCTCTGGATCAGCTCAGATGCAGCTGTAATTGTATTGTTATTAACGCCAGTTACAGCATTACAGAATACGATAAGAGGAGGCCAAAAGTCTCCAGTGAAAACCAGACTGGCTAAATGTAGGTCTGTTAGTGGAATCAATGCAGCTCATGCTGCCTCACCACCAGCTCTGAAAGCTGTAAGGCTGTCCACATAGCTGGACACAATCAGCCATAAATCGCTTTCTATTATTGCTCAGATATGGCAGCCCCACTGCAGGAGACAGATACCAGACATGTTTGCCCCATGAGCACACGCACTGTGCAACCATTTCCCCTCAGAAGAGTATTTGTGGTGGGTGCACGTCCAGTCTATGTGTTGTGATTCTGTGCTGCAGGGCTCGTCGTGTTGAGAGAGGCCTCATCCTCATCCACCATTCTTCTCTACTCCTTTCCACACTGCATCTGTTGATTCCCTCTCTTATCCTCCTCCCCTCTCCTTCTTTCCCTGCTCTCTGTCTCTCTCCCTTCCCTCTCTCCCTCCTCTCTCATCTTTATCCTCTGTCCTCCTCTTCGTCACTCTCTCCTGTCTCTTCATTATCATCTGCCCCCATCGTTCTTTCCTCTTCATCTCCTCTTCTATCCATCTATCTATGCACCTATCTTTGGTCTACAAGAGAACCTGGTGTGTGTGTGTGTGTGTGTGTGTGTGTGTGTGTGTGTGTGTGTGTGTGTGCGTGCATGTGTGTGTGTGCATATACCAGTATATGTGTGGGTGGAGGTGGGAGGGGGGAAGCTTGAATTTCATTATACAGTCCTGCACACACCAGACAGAATGTACAGAGAGGCTTAGATACAGAGTGGAACATGGAGATAATAGGATGAAGAGTCACATCACAGCTGCAAAATGACTTGATAATGTTGATGTTTGTCAGAATGCCTCTGCTGTATGCACAGAGTATTCTTACAATGAGCATCAGGCCTCCTTGTAGACTCTGTGAGCCTTGTCGCGCCCCCTACTGACACATGAAATAAATAGTTTTTCTCCCAACCGCCGAGAGACAGATTCCCTGAAGACAAAAGACTGTAGGCGGGGTTTAGAGACTGGGCCATCTGCGTGCTGGGGAGGGCTGCTGTGTGTGTGCGTCTGTGTGCGTCTGTGTGCGTCTGTGTGCCTGTAAGAGAGAGCCCCCTATACGAGGCCTTTATTTGCATTATGAAAAAGTGGGTAGGCCTGTGAAGGTGGTGGTCTCATATCCCATCGAACCAGCGACTCATAGGCAGGGATCCACATATTTAGCCCATAGACTCAATCACTGTATGTGAAGAATATGAAGAAATATGTATTTTGTTGTATTTGTTTGTTTGTTTATGAAAAGAACATCCGCTGACAAAGAAATGTGCCATTTGTTAATTAACACAGTGATGTTATTTATATTTGAGGTCAAACCCTTTATTATATGTGCTATGAACAAAACTCCAACAACAGAAATCCAGATAGACTTGGGAGGAGTGTTGTCAACTGTCAGGATTAAATATAGAGCAAATGAAAATGTGATGTTTTGTGCCGCCATCTGCAGATTATTTCATAATGTAGGTTTAGAAGCAATTTTCATCAAAATAGGGAAAGTTGCTTAGTATCAAAATGAGAAAACAATATTAATTATATGTTTAGAGCTGATAAAGAGGGTCCAGCACCCCAATACATTAGTGGTATGACCATTGATTGAATGTAACTAACTACATTTACTCAAGCATTGTAAGTACAAATTTGAGGTATTGGTATTCGAGGTACATCTCAGAGGAAAATATATTGCTTTTACTGCACTACATTTGTCTGACAGATTTAGTAACTAATTGCTTTTCATTGTTGAGAAAATTCTCCTAATTTGCCTAAATTCTCAAAAAAAGTTGACTTTTTTGAGAGACAGGTGGTTCAGATACGAGCCCAACACTACAAGCACGATGATCTCATAGAAAATGATGCATTGCTGTAGATTAAACCAGTCACTAGTATGTAACACAGTTTAAACGAGGTCAAACTTGAACATCTACAGCAGTAAAATCACACTGTGGGGACTATTTTACTGCACAGTGAGTACTTTTACTTTTCATGTCTCCTTGGGAATCGTAAAGCAGTCCTATAATGTTCTCACACAGGCCTATTTTGTGACTTTGATATAATAATCATGCATTTTTTTTGTGGTTTCTGTCTCACCTAATGAAAGCATATGCAGTACTATCTGTTATGCTGCAGGGCGAGGGGAGATACCACAGTGCGTTTTATGCTCCACCAGCCAATCAGAGGTTGTCTGCTGCCGTCAAGGGAAAAAGAGGGGCCAAAAAATAAGAGATAAAAATCTACATTGTGTATAGCTACTCACCTTTTATCTTGTCTGCAGCTTAATTCTAGGTTTGGAAAAAAATGAGGGGCTGCAGTATGACAGTGATTTTATACTCTACATTACCACCCAGTGGTCATTGTTTTAAACTGCTGCTCAGATGTTAAGAATCTACCAGGAACTGATTTCACCTTAAAACCATTTTCTTGTAATAGAGATACATTATGATTATAGTTTAACTGGTCTGCTCATGCCTGTTCACATCTTTATTAAATAATGGCAAATAAAACATTTAGCATGTAAACTGCGCTTCAGGTCTCCACGTGCCAATTAAAAAAACCCAAAAACACAGAGTGCATGATCTTTGTGCTCTGCAGCCCTGAACAGAATGCTGCAGTATAACTTCTCACCTGCTTCAGTCAAACCTTTTGACACAATCTCTTATTTTAACCACTTTGTCTCAAAATATACATAATATTATGTTAGAGTGAAGGTCAACTTTAAAGCACAATTCAGATGTTACTTTGTGTTATTTAATATGCTTGCCTCTACACTCTCAAACAATATATCGGTAAACAAATCAAGAGGAATGGGTTAACAATAACACATTTATTACCAATGTAAAAGAGCCTCTAATGTGCAACAGGCCAATGCAATGCAGCTCAGGCTCAGACACGGGGAAATTCAGAGAGATTCACAGAGGCATAGAAATACACTGAAAAGAACGTTTTTTTAAAAAAAGACATTAAATCAAAAACAAATTAAGAAATCAGAAGAAGTTATGGATCTTAGTTACTGGAAAGCCGCATTAAACAGTGATGCCTGAAGCTCTGAGTTAAATGATCTGACACTTTTCACAGACCTCAGGTATTCAGAAAGCTTGCTCTGCGGGTGAAGAGCAGAGAAACTAAAAACTGCTTTACCTTGTTTGGTTTTGACCCTTAGCCCTGTCACCAGATGACCTTTTGGCTTTATAACATACAAATTTAGCACTTTATAGACAAGTAGTGGGATTTTAAAATATTTCCTTTAACACGCAGGAAAGCCAGTGCAGTGATTTGAGCACTGTTGTTATGTGCTCCATGGTCTTGGTGTTAGTGATGATACTGGTGGCAGCAATCTGGATGAGCTGCAGCTGCCTGATTGTTTTTTTGTTTTGTTTTTGTTTGTTTGTTTTTTAGTTTTTATATCAATTGTTGTCCTCAATACATAATGTATCCATATTTGAATAGTTTGCTGAAACCTTGCGCAGAGGAGGAGTAACAACACAAATCAGTACTTGCATAAAGATATGTATATTAACACACACAGGCCAACATGGCATACACACAGCTGTTTATGTGGTTCATGAGATTTCACAATCTTGATCTTTCATAGATTATAACATGAAATGGCCATAGATTGTCCCCCTACAACGTGAAGTCTGGCCCGCTCCTGAGAGGCTGTCGTCACTTTCCAAACAGGGAAACCATATTCGCGCTAAAGTGGTGGTGCTTTCAAATGCTGTCGGAATAATCACCTACGGGTATACGGCATGGTCTTATTGAAGGTAGCGTGGCCGAGCGGTCTAAGGCGCTGGATTAAGGCTCCAGTCTCTTCGGGGGCGTGGGTTCGAATCCCACCGCTGCCAAGAAAGTTTTCTATCACAAATACTTTATGATGCCTCAATTGTAATCTTCTTAATAATCTTCGGAATCAAGTACGGTATTTTAATAACTCTGCATTATATTTTAGAGCAATGTATGATATTAATAGAAGAGACAGCAGTGTACTGTTTTAAGAACTATGTAACCATGTGCACCACCTCGTTTGTAATATAGTCTCTTTCATTTTCTTGAATGCTCCGAGCTGATGGTGGCGTGTAACTACCCAGCTCCTGGGTTTCAACGCACAGTCTTTGGTATGCACTATACTTTTCATTCTCTGCTGCTTTAAACTTTTACTTTATTTGTCCGTTTGAAATATTATCTACAAAACCTTTGACTTTATTAAATTTGACATTAATGCACATTAATTCGGTTATATATACTCTGAAAGGCTCCTTTACCCCTGCTTTAAGCTACATTTTAAAAAAAATACGAGAAAAACTTAAAATTAACACAAAACAAGTTCTTATTATCAAAAAAAATAAATTTCAAATAAATATTAACAGGAAGTTCTACTTTTACCAATGTTTTGGACTAAGTAATCTGTAAAATACAGTTGAAGCTCACTAGAACGTCAAAAGTCGGAGCTCGTGAAGAGCACGTGAACGCAGCATAGCTGGACGACGGAGACGAGAGGAAAGAAAAGGGCAAGGAAGGGACCTGTAATAAATTCAGGCTCGCGCTCTTGGCGCCAATCCGATTCAAAGAAAGAATAACAGCTAATTTTTCATTGACGTTTTAGTCAAATTTGCGTCTAACCGCCGCTCCTCTTACTGCCACCGTCGGGCGCTGTAGTCAGCTAGCCTCGTTAGCACACTAGTTATCTATCATTGTCATATTAATCTGGCCCCCTTCTCTCTGTCTGTAGTCGCGATACTAATAACTGAGCAACAGTAAAACACGGGGACAATAGAGGTGTGTTTCTCCAGGGGGACTCGATCACACACAGCTGCAAAATGGGGGTGAGTTGCTTATGTTTTACTTTGTGTCTCGGTGTGAGGTGATAACAATGAAAGGTGGATGTTTTGGGCTCGTGAGTGCGTGATGGTGAGAGGAGCGAAAGAAAGAGGGAAGAAGGGAGGACGGGAGAGGAAGAGAGACCATGGTGGATGGATGTAGTCAAAGGTGTTGTT
Source organism: Datnioides undecimradiatus (assembly GCA_008933995.1). Taxonomy (NCBI): domain Eukaryota; kingdom Metazoa; phylum Chordata; class Actinopteri; order Lobotiformes; family Datnioididae; genus Datnioides; species Datnioides undecimradiatus. The sequence goes on from WARS01000065.1 coordinate 1,463,047, forward strand.
TGGCACCGAGGCTCATTTGGCTGCGTTAGCCGTTTAGCTCCCTCGACATACACAAGACGGCACAATAACGCCAGTCCACGCGTACACGCAGTTATATTTGGCATTTTCGACGTTATTACTGCATTGTCGTTGCCGCTGCGCTCAGTTAACTTCTCTTGGTGTGTGTTGTGCCATTGTTAGCGTGCTAGCTGCGTTAGCCGCTCTGGAATGCCATCTTAATGACGAGTGCGTTGCTACGTTAGCTCTCTTTGCTAACCACTTGCGTGTGTACGTTATACGAACAAGCCAGTGTCTCAGCCCACATGGTTATGATAAATTCCGGCTTGTTGGACTTGAATCATGCACTTCTCAGCACAGTCCAGGCCCGCACTCCCTGTTAAGAGCCGAGTTAGTCAACCATTCTTTGAGCTTGGAGAAGCAGACTTTTGAGTTTATCCTCCACTTTCACTCCAGATAAACCAATCCACGTGTTTCCCACAGCCCCAGCTCAGTCTGCAGCCTCTCTGTGCTTGGTACAGAGTTAATGCTTTGAGCTAAAATTGGCAATTCAGTGCATTCCTACACACAATTGTTCCCCCTTTTCTCGTCAAGATCTAATGAAGTCATTTAGCTGATTCCTACTTGTTTGTGCGTTGCCATTGTTTGTCTGCGAAGCATCAATGCACCATTTTTGCGGTGTAAACATGTTACTGGAAACTGGATTAACACGGTGTGAATGCACGGGGCTTCCCAGGATGTGTATGGCATTTCTGTGGCATATGAAATGTTATTCAGGAACTTTATAGCTACAGCTAATGAATATTTTATTTCTGATCAATCTACACAATGAAAAAGCACAGTAATGTTTTCAGATAGCTTTTTATATAACCCACAGTCCAAACCTGCAGTATGTTGAGAAGAGCATAAAAAGAAAGAAACAAATCTCCACATTTAAAAATCTGAAAAAGAGGAGTGTCCTTATTTTTTTCACTTTTTAATGATGTTAATTCTTGTTTTCCTTATAGCATTACCATTGCAGGTATAACCCCAGGAAGTAGTGCTGCTAGAAACTTTTACCACTTGGGTGACAGAGTGACCAGTTTCTCAATAAACTACAGGCCCTATAGACAGCTAATAATCACTATTCATGGTGCTGCGCTGTCGCGGTCAAACTCATTTCTAGCAGCTGTCGACGTGTGTGTTCACCCCTTCGCAGGATGTAGACGCAGTCAGAGTAATTTATGTGAATTATGGTTGCACCATTGCTGACTCCAGCATCGGACATCAAGCCAACAGCAGACTAAATTACAGTATCAGTATCAGAGATTTTATTTTCCAATACTGTAGCCCCACACTGAGAGCACTACACGGGAACTGAGAAATAAACACTCCACTGTTTTGCAAAACACTGACAAGTGGTCATAATAGCTGCTGGTATGAATATAAATATGCTTCTGCTTGACTGAGTTTTCTTTGTCTAACCTTGATGTTCCAAGGTTTCAGTTTTCTTCTGATCTTGTGACATAAGATAAGGTCTGTGTTATTGTGTTGATGTTTGTGATAAAATGCTACTACAAATGGGTTTCGCACACACAAACACAGAACAATACTGGTAATGTAATATTTAATGATCTCTCTCACCAGGCTTTATGAAGATGTCCTGTTAACTGACAAGCTCACCCCTCTTCATGCTTTTTGAACCCAATGCTGCAGTTCCTTGTCATCTTAGAACAAGAGTCTGCAATGAGGAATAAGACCCACTAAATCATACTTCCATAACCCCACAGTGGACATCTGGTTGAAAAGGATCAGCTAAAGTGTATAATTGATCAAATGAAATGGGGAAGGGGTTTGATTAAATGATAGAAAATGCAAAAGGTTCTCTGTAAATGAAATCTGACAGTTGTTTGTTCCTGTCTGGCTAAATACTGATGGTGAGGATTATTTATGAACAGGGTTACCCAGACTTTTTATCTTGGAGGGTCAAAGCTGAAACTTAATTGTGGGCCACATGCCAACAGCACACACAAATCATTTCATATTTTATTAAGATGTGAAATGTTTCCTAGGTTCTAGTAATTGGCTGACTTCTTGCACAAAGTGTCACTCTGATCCTGAAAAATAATTAAAAATGAGGGATCCAACATATCAGACATTTTCTACCGCACAATAAATAAAATGGCAATGCTGACACACAGTTTCTTTCTCTTTCCTCTTTTAACCATCTCCCCAATATCTCATCCCTCTCTCCTTTCTCTCATATGTCCAGAGGAAGTCCAACAGAGCAAAGGAGAAGAAAGCGCGGCGCCTGGAGGAGAGGGCAGCTATGGATGCTGTCTGTGCCAAGGTGGAGGCAGCCAATAAGGTAATTTCGCTTGCAGGGTGGGAGTGGGCCATGGACGTTTTAAGTTTTAGGGAGACGGAGTTGAAATAATTTAAGGAATTTGAATCATTTTGTTTTAGAAGCAGAGGTTGAGCTGCCCGCTGAACGCAAAACAAGCAAAACATTTGCTGTTGCGTAGTTCTAGTGGTTGATAATGGCTTTGCATTGCTGTTAAAAATAAATGCACGTTTGAGGCTGCTAAGTGCTTCACATTAAAGCATCCACCACTTGGCCTTTTATGTGCTGCTTCAGGCTTTTCTGTTGGTTCAGACTGCATCGAGCAGGGCTCTTAAAATCTCCTCTGTGATTTTTCTCATTTGTTAAATTACAGTCATAGAGACACACCAAGTAATGACACCCAATTTAGGGGATGCCCTCCCAGCCCTAAATACCACCGTAATTGATATTCACATGACAGGAAAAGGCAAAGACAGTGCCATATGTTTCTTTATTCATAATTAATCAGCATTATTAAACCCCACCCATGTAGTAGAGCGCACAGCAGACAGCTCCTGTAGCTCGGAGGTGGGCTCCAGCATGAGTCAACCTCACTGAAGCCCATAGGAGAACAAAGCTCGCTGCTACAGACTAGCTCTGAATGGGCCTGCCTGCTCTTATTACTTTTCTGTGTCGCTTTGTCCCAAAATGGGCCACTTGGTGCTGCATGCTGCTCTCTGCCTCCAGCCCCTTTCCCACTGTTGATGTGCCAACAGAGAAGGAATGCCAGAAACTCTCCCAAAGTAACGTTTATTTTTGTTTATCCTCTTGCCAACAGAAATGAATTTTGACTTAAGACTGTTGTTTCAAATGAACAAATGTTGTATTCACTGCTTAAAAAAAAGCCCCATTATAACCCGGTAGGTTCTCCTTTGCCTTTAAAGTGGAGCAGAGGTAGGGCTGAACTGAACAGGCCTACCAGGCACAGGCTCGCGGCCAAAGGGTCAGTGAGCCCATTAATCAGGAGCCCCATTTTTCATTGGAAAAGTCCGATGTCTCATTCACAAGTTGTTCCTTAAACTTTTGTTTACACCAAATCTGACTTGATATACGTTTGTTTCATAATTTCCCTAATACAGAGTAATATATCTCTGCAGAGCTCATAGTTCAGTGTCTCTTATTCTGTGCAAGAAGAAAGATGCTCTTCATTTCACATTCTTTGGGGCAGTGTAGTCATAACACTAATAGTACTTTAATGTTCATGCCTGTATTGGCCCCACTTAGGCGCATCTCTGTCCCTGTCTTGAAGGTGGGAATCATCATTTTCTCTGATGATTAATCTACTTCCTTTGTTGAGGAATTGATTTATTGATTAAAAATGTCAGAAAACAGTCAAAATGACCACTTCAACTTCCCAGAGCCCTGTGTTGCATCTTCAGATATGTCCAACCGAAACGTCAGAACGCAGTGAGAGTTTGAGTTTACTACCACCGAAGATGAAGAAATACGGATTTAAATGATTAATTGATTAGTATTCAGCAGAATGATTTAACAAGTAACCTCGGCTCTCCGAGGTCTTCTGATCTTTTCAGAATTTTAAGACCTGCTAAATCACGATGGAGGAAAATTTAAGGTCCAGTCTTTTTGAAATAAATGTCATGAATTTCTGTGGAAACTAAAATAGCAGCCTTTCACTGAGGGGCAGCGTAATAAAACCCGGGCCCTGGAGGGGGAAAGACTTGGTACTTTTGTGTTTTTGAAATTCTCCTCAGCTAATTTTGCCCCTTCTCCTCACAGCTTGATGACCCACTGGCTGCCTTCCCAGCCTTCAAAAAGTACGACAGAAATGGGTACGCCTACAAAGGACTTATTCAGTGTTTCATGAAATACATACTTGTTTGATTCTCTAACATGGAGGGCAGAGTTGGTCTGCTGACAGTATTTGTGTCTGCTCTTCTCTTTGTCTTTCTGTGACTCTGCTGCAGTGTAGACACACACACACACACACACTCATATACACACACACATTCTTGACGTTACTGAGTCTGTTTACTTGTCTCCTCGTCCAGGCTGAACCTGCAGATAGAGTGCAAGAGAGTGACCTCCCTTAACCCGCTGTCTGTGGAGTGGGCCTTCGAACTCACCAGAGCCAACATGCAGACGCTGTAAGACACTGTCGCTCAGGAGCAGAGTGATGAATGGACACTGATGCGAATGGTAGATTGCATCTGGGAAGAAGTGCAGACGAGCCAGAAATTCTGTGTGTGCAGGAGAATTGCAGAGTGACGTTAAACAGCTGCAGAGGATGTGCATCAGAGTGTTTTAGAAGAGACCTTACACGGCCAGAGCAGCGGGATGATGGGGAGAAACAGGAGGGTAAAATTAGCACGGTGGAGTCGACCCATTTTCTTTTCGCTGTGCTGCAGGTATGAGCAGAGCGAGTGGGGGTGGAAGGAGAGGGAAAAGAGGGAGGAGATGAACGATGAGAGGGCGTGGTACTTACTGGCCCGCGACGGCGACTCCGCCCCTGTGGCCTTCTCTCACTTCCGATTCGACGTGGAGTGTGGGGAGGAGGTTTTATATTGGTAAGGCACAAGATTCATGTTTGTGGATGTAAGTGCTAGCAGTGGAAATGGTACATTTCACTCTTTACTAAACTCTTTTTTTTTTTTTTTTTAAATACAATATGCCCTCTGTTGTCTCACTCGTTGTCTTGACCCTGCAGCTATGAGGTGCAGTTAGAGAGCAGAGTGCGGAGGAAAGGACTCGGCAAGTTCCTCATCCAGATACTACAGCTCATTGCTAACAGGTAAGAAGTTTTGCAAGTGTTTCGTTTGTTGGACACAAGAATGTGTATGTGCCATCGTTGAGTCGTGAGCCTGAAGTAAATGTGTTTGTTCTCTCTGTCCAGCACACAAATGAAGAAAGTGATGTTGACAGTTTTCAAACACAACCATGGGGCTTACCAGTTCTTCAGAGAAGCTTTACAGTGAGTACACTGACTCCACACAGGATGTTGTGCAGAGGTATGGGAGGCTGGTGTTAATAAACAGGATATGTGAGCAGCATCACATATGTCTTTCAGGTTTGAGATTGACGAGACTTCGCCGAGCATGTCCGGCTGCTGCGGCGACGACTGCTCTTACGAGATCCTCAGCCGGCGGACCAAACACGGCGAGGCCTCAGCGGGACACACCCACGGGGGTGGGCACTGCGGCGGCTGCTGCCACTGATCCGACCTTTTTATGATTGGTTAAAAGCCAGCAACGTTGGTGGCTGTGTGCGAAAGCTCGAGCTGCCTGCAACACTGCAAGCGTTTTGAGTTGGAACGGTTGTAGAGGAATACCTGGTCACAGAGATCAATGTTGCATTATGGATTGAGATTTTTTCTTTGTGTGTGTGTATGTGTGTGTGTGTGTGTCTGCTACAAAAGCAGTATGCAGTGTGAGCTTTCACACATAGCTCCTGTTTTTTTTGTTTTTTTTCCCCTTCCTACTTCTTGGTTCAGTGTCCAAGCCATCTTTTCTCATTGTCTTATCCCACTTAATGATGACAGTTAGTTGTTCCCTGTTAAGATCAAGCTAAAGCACTGCTGACTTTGTGCATCGAACCTCATCCCATCCTGCTTCTCATCTCCTCACCTGCTTCACTTATCAAATCACCTTGCGACGCTTCTCAAACTTTGGCCCAGGACCTAAAATTTGGTTGCTGGCCTAAGGCTGTATTATAGAAACTTACTACCTCAAGTTAGGATCGGTCAAGTCTAAAACAGGATTTAGTGATAAATGTTGATAAATCATGCCGTTGCTCAAATTACTAAGTAGTATGAAGCGGAAGGGTTTCTACGAGTTAAGTCAGTTTCTGTTGTACAGCCCTGATTTCAAAAGTAAATCGTATGACTTGCAAACAATTTATTTGTATAATACTGGTCATTATGGCCGCCTCACATACCATTTTGGTGTGCTTTTTTTAGTAATCCACATTGGCACACAGCTCCACCTGCTCAATGGAGCAGCTCCAGTCTCTGTAGCTCTCAGTGCCAATAGGCTAGTTCTTGTCGTGCAACCAATCAGATTGTGCTGTGGGCGGACGAGGCTGTATCAGAAGCTCAAAGTTGAGAATTGAATGCGAACCCAAAGAACGAATATCCAAACACGCGGATATTGTTTACAGTTCCCTCTGCTTCTCTTTCACTGATGAGGCATTTGTGATGAGTGAATGAGTTTTTAGAGTGACAGCTCAATGCCCAGTACGCAGCAAACACAAGCTTAGGTGTTGGCGAAATGGACGTGGTCACTCACACCCTGCACATTGTCACTCACTATCCACTGATCTAATAATGTTTCATGACGAGGAGCAGAGAGCTGTGTTTTATAACAAACTGAGAGGGACTCACTAATATAGCTAAGAGCTGCGTAGTTGCATAGCTGAAGTTAGCAGGCTGGTCCTGCCGTGCTAATCGACCAATCAATGAGGAGAGGACTGTCTAAAATGCAAGTTTATGTCAAAAGTGAACAGAAAGTCAGGCGGTGCAAAAAATAGAGCTGTTAACCAACCGTGATTACAAAATTCTGATTAATGAGAAAAAGGCAGAAGTAACATCGTTTTACTTTTGAGATGACATTTTGCTCCCGCGAGTTCTGTTCTGAGTCCAGTTGTTATTTTTATCTGATGTTTAAGAGGTTTTGTAGCAAACTAGTCATGTGGATCTGATCCCATAGTCTGCTAGCACGTTTCACTGAAGGTGTGCTCACAATTGGGTCCCAGAAAAACAGTCTGAGAAGCCTCGCTGTACCCTAATATTGTCTTTTATCTGCTCGTCAGGCTGGTAAGTTTGTACCAAAAGCACCACAGCTAGCAGCAGCTGCACTGTTTGGGACTACAGCAGTTGGTTATACTGCTGTTACAAGATTACAGTACAATATAAGCACTACCCATCTTTACTTGGGTGAATGTGTAGACGTCTCCCCCGCTTTTATACTTTGACAAAACATTTGATTTTTTTCATCATCATCTGCTGTAAATCTGCATCCACTCCATCTCGTCCATCTCCTCCTCATTTAGATGTTTTAGATGTTTGCTTCAGCTGTCTTCATCAGAGCATGACATGGGAAGCTTTCATTCATTAAATCATTTGCTCCCATTTTTACACTTGTTTCTCGCAATGTATTCCTTGTTTCATTGCTCACAGATACAACTGGGGGATTCAGCTGCCCAGAGTGTTTTTTTCCCCCCACACTTCAGTTCAGTAAAATCACATCCTCCCTTATTTTTTTCTCCTGTCTGTGCCTCCGTTGTCCCTCCTTGTCCAAAAGGCTCTGAACGATGACTGCAGACCCATTTCTGCGGCGCTCATCTTTAGTCACATTGTACAATTACATTTCTCCTGCTTGCCTCTTCGTTCACTTGGTTTCCAAGAGGTACTAATGATAAACAAGTTGATGTTGACGCTACCTTTTTAGCTGTATTTTAAAAAATACTGAAACCATCCTCCATCCTTTCTCTTAGACATTCTGTTAGCATGAGCAAATCATATTGATTTAATATGGATGAGGATTGGTAGGAGTCACCACTTCATTATGTGGCTGTTTGAAGCTGTTGGATGCGGTATCTTGGAGGAAGAAGCAAAGATTTGGACGGCTGGATGATAGAAGTAACTGCAGAGCTAGTGTTTTTTCTTTTGTTCATGGTCATTGGTCCTCCTTAGTTGTCAACTGTTGTCCCAGCCCACTGTCATTAGTTGCATGAGAAAATTTAAAAAAAAAAAAGGTTTAACAAAACTCGTCTGAATCAGGATTACACAACACTGTTTGTATCTAACATCCTCACATGGGTCTACAGTGATGGTGTTACTTTAATATTTCATACAAATTTCCCATCAACACCAGTGCATGTTTAGAAATCTGTGAATGGAAGTTGTGTGAAATTTTAAGCTAATGCTGCAGTTTGGTATTCCTTAAAGCAGCTTGGCACAAAGTCCCGTACTGTAGCGTTTGTGCGAAGTCGTACAGTACGCCTGCTGCCAAGATGCTTGTAGGAGTTTTAGACTCTACATCACTCGTTACGTAGAAAGGCTGCTGTAACCACCTCAGTCTTGTTGATTCCATATCTGTTTTGTACAAATGCTTCAGGGTATTTTTGGACAGTTTCGAGCGTGAGTCCGCCGGGTTAAAAGCCCCATCTTGAAACCACCATAAAACCCTTTAATTCCAGGACTGTAGTCAGTTTGTACAGATTTAACTTGTGGGCTGGAGGAGTGAGAAGACTTTACGCTACTGTTCTCTCTCTAGTGTAACTGTGAGAAGGTTCAGTTGGTACGTTTTTGCAAATTTTTTTTATTTTTTTAAACCAGGTCATATTAAGACTCAACTTGAGATTACGTGCCTGGTCAAAACGGGGGAGACTAAAATGTGAAGAAGAAACACCTGAATACCGAAATAATCTCTGTGTAACACAAGAACAAAATATGGTTTTATCACAGAAAACATACAAAACAAACTTCTGAATGACCAACTCCAGATCCTGGGGTGAAAGTTCCTGGTTGTTTCTAGACTGGGTAGAGAAAACAAAAATACTCAGCATCTGGAGACGACGCACTGGTTTCTCACACTCATTTGATCATGAACAACAAAAAGAATTGTACAACACATTGCTTGTTTTAGTGCTAGAATGCCTTCTGATAAGTACAGTAAATCATTTTTTGTACTGCATAGGTAAAGAGGATGTTGTACATAGTGGTAGTATATCAACCGACTGACAGTCTCTCTCTCAGGTTATTCAAACATAATCAAACCTCATCTGTTTCATCAGTTTGCTGGATTGGATTCCCCAGCTGCTCTGAGCTCGAGTCAGTTTTGTGTCATGCCATAGTATTTAAAGAAAGTTTGTTTTTTGTTTTTTTTTTTGTCCGTTCGTTTTTAAGAGCTTGTCTGAAATTCTACCTTTCACACAACCTGGAAAGTGACAACACTGATTTTAGCTTTTATGATATGTTGCAGCAAAAGCTCCCACACCTTGGAAATGTGAAGTTGCATGAAAAGAAATCTGACACAAAGTTTGGACTGACTCGAGATCAGTGCTTAGGTGTTACATTCAATCCAGACAGGTGGGCTGTGTTTAAAAAAAGGCTCACTGGAAATAAAAATGCTTTTGTGAAAATAAGTTTTGAAAATGAGCCTAAACTTTACCAGTTTATTTGATGTCAGTGAGTACTTTTACTTTAAACAATGGTTACACACCCTCACAACATCACAGATCCTTCTCTTGGTCTTTTCTCTGTGTAAATACTATATAAGCTGTTGTGGATCCATCTTCGTTTTCATTTTTTGGCCTTTTCCAGGTAAAAACACTTTTTTTAAACATGATGTTAAAAGAAAAACTCCAATGTTTGAGAGTGAGTGTTCTAGTCCTGTCCATAAACAACAATGAAAGGGAAAACTAAGTCATTATGCCTTGTCAGTGTTTTATTTGTATGTTACAAATAAAGGAAAGTTGTTTGACTTTTCAAGGAATCCTCTTTTGTTTTTTGTCATTCATAATCTTCATTTTAAATCAATTTCTGCTTAGAATGGGAAATAAGTCAATAGTATGGGCAAGCATAAAAAAAGTTAACAGTCAAAACCATGAATCTTTAGAAGTCAAAAATTATGACCTATGATGCAGTAAGTAAAAGCAGATTCTCAAACAACAAATTTGTGACTTAAAATCATATGCGGGATTAAAGCCATACACCAGTTTAATTGCTTGTCTACCCCCCCCCAAAAAAATATTTGAATTCCATTAAGGGTCACCATAACTGATAATAAAAATACGTATAAATGTGTTATACCCTTACATATTCTTATTATTCATTTCTTTTTACTTTACTGTAAATATCTCCATTGCAAACCCTTATTCTGAGTTAGTATGTTATAATTGTGGAAAGACGTTTTACGATGAGGTATTGTTTTAAATTGGTATCAACAAATTCTAGTATTGGATAAATGTGACGTATGCTCATGGTAATACTGTGTGTAGTTATTTTTTATATTACACACACTTTTCGTTTTTCAGTAAAATGTAATATTCTTGGTGGACATGCATTACTATGAACTATTTTCTAATTATTAACAAATCATTCAGTGTTCTGTAAATACTGGATGTGCGGGATTCATGTGGAACTGTTCGCGCAAGTTGACGTTCTGCGGGGACTTGTTACTGCGTTGCACTGCAACCGGAAGCCGAATGAATGGCTCTTCAGATTCACTGAGGTGCCTTTGCTCACATATGTTGAAGATGAAATGAATCTTTAAGCTCAAAACCCAACTCTGACGCTCCTCCTCCGCGATTTCCCGCCTCTGGTAAGTGCACGTGAACGATGGTAGAGCTTCTCTGTGTTTTAACAAATTGTCAGGTTAGCATAGCTTAGCTAACACTGACTTCTCATCAAGTTAAATGCATATTCACATCAGCCGACCTTCCCTGGAACAGCGTGACAGAAAACTGAATTTTTGGCACATTAAACACATCTTAAGGTGCTTATTTAAAACCCCCAACAGCCAAAAGGGGTAAAACACAAAACCATCTGATTAAAGCATAAACAATGATTAAAAACATCCCTAATGCTTTGTGACCTGTGTTGTTTTCATTGTCACACGCTGTGGTGCTTTCAGCTGGTCAGGGTACCATGGCAACGAGGATGAAGCTGAAGCTGAAGACTGTGTTTGTACTGTACTTCATGGTCTCCCTTCTGGGCCTTGTCTATGCTCTGATGCAGCTTGGTAAGTGGTTACCACACGTCCCAGTCTGATCCAGACCCACTGATCCGTTATGCTACCGATCTACCATCACCATGTGGTCATTAGAACTTAAAGGTTTAGGTTTTTATTGTCCATAAATGCATGTGGAAATATGTGGCAAAGCATGGATGGTTGTAGTTATACAGGCAGGAAAAAAGCGTTTTCCTTTTGTACATTAAACCGTCTTGTCTGCCTGTCACCTTGCAGGTCAGCGCTGCGACTGCACAGAGCATGACATGCCTAAAGACCGTACCATATCTCGGCTACGGGGGGAATTGCACCGTCTTCAGGAGCAGATGAGGAAGTCGGAGGCAACCAAACAGCCCCAGAAACAGGCAGCTAAGCCCCCCCTGCCCACGATCTTTGTCATCACTCCAACATACGCAAGGTAGCCCGCTTTTCCTGCTCACTTGCCTCCTTCAACCCCTCCTTTCTCTGTCACACGCAAACACATCATTAATCTGATTTCTGTGTGTCTCTGTCCAGGCTGGTGCAGAAAGCTGAGCTGACTCGTCTGTCCCAAACCTTCCTCCATGTTCCTCAGCTCCATTGGATTGTGGTGGAGGACTCGCCACACAAGACGCCACTGGTGACTGACCTCCTGGTGAAGAGTGGCCTGACCTACACGCACCTCCACATGCCAACCGCCAAGGATCGCAAACTGCAGGAGGTGGGCAAACTGAGACATGGGGCAAACTCACATCAGTCTTTCCTGTATTTGTCCTCTTAAATGCAGATGTTTGCAATTTTATATTCAACATGAACAAAAGAGTTGTTTTTTAACCTCAGGGAGACCCCAGCTGGCTGAAGCCTCGTGGTGTCGAGCAGAGGAACGAGGGTCTACGGTGGCTCAGAGAGGACAGAAGGGCTCAGCCAGGAGGAGACAACCAGCAGGGTGTGGTCTACTTTGCCGATGACGATAACACCTACAGCCTGCAGATATTTGAAGAGGTGGGCGTTGGAGTGTGAACAAATTTACTTTTGTGATACTCAGCAGTGGCAGCGAGCTGTACTGATGTCTGCAACGTCTACAGAAGGAGAAGTGTATGTTTTTGAAGATTGAACAAGGAAAATAAATGTCCTCCTGTCTTGTGTCAGATGAGAAGCACCCAGCGGGTATCAGTGTGGCCGGTGGGGCTGGTTGGAGGGATGAAATATGAGAGGCCTGTGGTTGAAGGAGGAAAGGTTGGTGCTCTGTATGGTTATTTTAGTATTTGTATCTTAAACATTTATTACCCAAAAACAATGTTATATTTGTGTTTTTGACGATTCTCCTAAGGTGGTTCGCTTCCACACCGGCTGGCGTCCCAGTCGCCCCTTCCCAATGGACATGGCCGGCTTCGCCGTGTCCCTCAAATTGGTCCTTGCCAACCCAGAGGCTTGTTTCGATGGAGAGGCACCAATGGGTTTCCTGGAAAGCAGCTTCCTTCAGGGATTGGTTACCATGGACGAACTTGAGCCCAAAGCTGACAACTGCTCAAAAGTACGTGTGTGGGTGTGTGTGTGTGTGTGTGTGTTAAAGATAAAGGGCTTTGATAGATAGATGAGCCTGGTAGTGAAGAGCTGATGGTGCTGTTTAAATGGAAAATAGAGAAGAAAAGATTTTTGAGAGGAAGGTGGAGTTTGACTAGTTTTTATTTTTGATACTCTTAGTTGCACTATATATTTAAACAAATTGTTGTATTTCAATATCTATTCATTGTCTGTGTGTGTGTTGTAGGTGCTGGTGTGGCACACGCGGACAGAGAAACCCAAGATGAAGAGAGAGGAGGCTCTGCAGGCTCAGGGACTGGGTTCAGACCCTGCTGTTGAGGTCTGAGGAAGACACTAAGAAACACAAACACACACACACACACACACACACTCTCTCTGACGCACACACTCACGGGATGAAACGTACTCTGCTGTTTAATGCTGCATATGTAACTCTGCGTTGTAAATACTGTAAAACAGATGCATCTGTTCAAGGCGACACTTAAACTGAACTGACTGTCTCTTCCTTTGTGTCAGGTAGTAACTGTACCTATGTGTGTGTGTGTGTGTGTGTGTGTGTGTATTGAGCGAGTGCTGTTGAAGCTGTGCTGACTCTTTGTTAGTGTACATATCAGGGTTGTCTTTAGTTTTAGTGAGTTAGTCGTGTTTGTCCAGCGGCGCTGCGGGTGAGGACTCTGGAATCGAAAGTGTTGCCTGACGGGGGCGCCAGTTTTTTATTTTTGCAGAGCCACGCTGTTACACCGCGATACACTCTTGCTTGAAGCGGGAGGCCTGGTGCGTCCTCCTGCAGACGTACATAGTTGTATTATTTGTAGGGTTTCATGTGAAATCCTGCAGTGCAAGTCATTCCTGACAGCGGTTAGATATTTGGAGCTTCAGCCTTCTGCGTCTGTTTCCTCTCTGTTGGATCTGATCTGTGACCAGCTTCTTCTCTGATCTTTGACAAAGACACAGTTGCAACGGAGCACTTTATTCATGCATGGCTTCTATTTTTGCGTGACTGATGACTCTGTCTTCAGCCATATAGGTTTTTTTATTTGCATTGTAGGCATGATAATAATCTCTATACAACCTGCCTAATTTAAATGTCTGTATTTACTAGCAGGGTAATAGTATTGTTAAGTGAAGGTGCATTTTCAGATGGTAAAGAATATTCATAACATTAACAAAAGCCACAAAACTGGTACTTAAAGAACATGCTAAATACTCATTGCCTTGTATTTATCATGCTCTCATAAACCACTGTTGCAGACAGAGCTGGTGCAAGGCCGTGCTGCAACACAGAGACTCAACCATTCAACCAAGCTCAGAGCGCAGATCATGGTTTTCAGTAGTATCATAGCACAACGACGAATAGTCCTCGCCAGCATTTTCCTGTGTATTTTTAGTAATGCTTTTTAAAAAATGAAGTAAAACACAAGGCTTGTAGATTCCATTTAGAAGCCCAGAATAAGGGACCAACACTACTGACGCTCATCTAAAGTCCTTATGCAATGAACAGTTACAAAGCACGCAGTCCATGTTGCATTTCCACACTCTGATGACAAGAAAAAGACTTGAATTTGCCTTTCATGAGGCAGGAAATCCCTGGTACTTTACAGTAGCAGTACATCAGCGGTATATTTGAATAAAGCTGAACTGCTGGAGCTGTGCTTCATTATCTTCCGCGACACCCTGGGAAGTAGGAAGAATAAAGTGCAAAACAACATTACAGTTTAAGCAAGTGCTCCTCGGCTACTGTTGTATGATACTGTAAAAACAGCTAGTGCCTGCTTAAGTGTGATTAGTGCCTGTAAGTCAATTCTTTACTTGTGTATGATGTATTTATTATTGTAATATTGTTCTTTACATTGTACAATGTGATAATGTCTGTCCTTGGCCTTGAAAATAAACCTAGATGACATGAATCATGTTTTTTGTCATTGGAGTTTCATCTTTTTTAAAAGTCAAGATTAGCAAGATTAGCTTAAGTTGTTTTTATCCTCGCTCTCAGTGTTTTCATGCACGCAGTTTGCTTGGCTTGCTGATGTGGGATCAGTGTTTGGGAGGACTTTGCTTGCAGCTGATCAGCCGGAGTGTTGCAGTGTCCATAGTCATGCGGCACGAGGTGGCGTATTCCATTCAATGCCCCCGTCACCCGTCCATGTCATGTCTGTAACACTTGGAGACGCTGCACTGTATTAGCAATAGCACTTAGCGTGTGTTTTGTGTAAGACTTGAATGTTACTTTAAGTTAAATGGTCGCCTCATCCACTATAAGAAAACATATTTTGTCACAGATTGCAGACCGTCTTGGTTTTTCCTTTTTTTGAGGTGATGGTGAGATGATCATCTGGTTGAGTCTGGCTACACTCACTAGGTGTGGTGGCTTCACAAAGTGCCCATGATGAATCAAAGACATGCGACAGACACTCAGTATTGAAAAATCAACAATTTGTCTGAACTGGCCCTTTAATAAAGAACCCAGGCAGTCCAAACACAGTCTGACTTTACCTTTCTCCTCCATTGCAGAAGAATCCTGGCCATATCAATCTTTTGCTACTTTAAGTTGCCCACAGGTCGCCCCCTCCCCGTCTGTACAGGTCTTTCCTGCAACACATTTTGGATTCAGACCCCGACCAGTTTCAGAAACGCCAGCTATCTGAAGAAGTTGAGTGACTCGACTGCCGGCTTAATGTGTTTTGTTTGAACCGCAGCCAACAGCGCATCTGTTCTGTCAGTGTGTCACACTCCAAAGACTTGTGTCATACAGTAGGTCTGTTTTCTCCCTGTTGTCTATGTCTGCATTCTCCTCTTTGGAATCTGAGTACTTTTACTCAAGTACTTTACTTAAATACTGTATTTTGTGCCACTTTATACCTTTGTTTCCTCACATTTCAAAGGGAAATATTCCACTTTTTACTCTACGTTTATTCGACAGCTTTAGGTGCTGATTACTTTTAAAATTAAGATTTTACTTTGGTAAAATAATCAGTTTCTAAACTTAACATGTTTTCAGGAATTAAGCAGTGGCTGGTCATGTTTAGCCCCATTGTCACGTCTCAGATGTCTAAGCTGTTGATTGGACTTTTGCTTTATAAACGCTCCATTGGTTTCTTTTAAATAACTCTTAAAATCTCAAAGAGATATAGAATATTTCACTACAAAGATGAGAGCAGGTCCACTACATTAATAGAAATTCATGTAGCACAAATATGCTTTCTCTACTTTCCCTCTGTAATCATCTCATAACCCCACAGATTTATACAGGTAGTTTAAACTGGCTTCACTGGCCACTGCTTGCACACTGATACATTAACAATGTCAGATATAATTGCTAAATCGCAGCACTTTGCCTCTGAACGTATTTTGATTGTTTAGACGTTTATACTTTTTCTTAAGTTAGATTTAAAATCTATGGCTTGTAATGGAGAACTCACATATTGTGTTATTGTTCCTATCAACCTCTCGAATTTTGTGTTTTAGCTTGCCTCTCTTCCTGATTTCTTCACTTTCACCGCATCAAGATCAGCACTAACTGTCCTACCACAGTACCCAAAACGTGTACCTGCTCGACAGTGACCATGGCAACCTGCTCCAGGCACCTGGCACCGTCATTGGTGATTACCCACGGGGGCGGGGATTCTTTAACCTCAACGCAGCTGAGGTTTTTACAGGCCTGTGTGACTGACAGCTGTTTAATGCCCTCACCAGCTCTGTGACTGTATGCGGGGTGTTGGGGCGGCGTGAGTCGACCTCATCGAGCAACACACACACACAGGGCCTGTAAGATAAAGGTGCACGGGGGGCTGAGTAAGAGGAGCTGAAGTCATACAGCCGGACGCACACTGTGTGTTTTAATCCCTGTGATTCACTCACAGACACACACATCCACCTGTAGACCAGACTACTTCTAACACTAGAAAGTAGTTTAATTACTGTAACCTTTAAACCGTCATCATCTGAACTGTCATGCCTCCATCCTTAAATAACACATATTCACCTCATTTAATATGTGTGTGTGTGTGTGTGTGTGTTGCATTGATGTTGGTGTGTCCTCGCACAGTATGCGTGTGAGTGCATGTACAAGAAGGTGTGTGAGCGCTGTACATCCTGAAGCTGACAGGCATGTAGATTGCCCAACCTGCACACACACACACACACACACACCTGCACACAAAAACCTTAGCAGCACCCACTCCCTGTCCCACCCAGACACAGTGTTTACCATCCAAACAGTAGGATAACATTCAGTATCCAAACGCTTTCATTTTATCTAGACATTCAAATAACTTCCATTAGGACTTATCAGTGAAAGGCAGTATTGTGGACACATTAGTGGATATGAAAGCAAATGACCTTAGGTTTGAGGCCTGATTTTGGGTCACATTATGCCTCAAATCAAAAAATATTTATGTGATTTGATTAAACTCATAAATATTATTAATAGAAGATAAGAATGTACCTAAAAGAATTTACAGATGCTATTTCATTACTGCTGTATTGCTGTAAGTCCATGAAATGACCACACGGTTTTACAGTTAAACTCCCTTTGTTTAGCTTTATAAAGCCAGATTAAGGCTGGGTTTGTTATATTAAAGGCAGCGTTCTTTTTGTACTTGAATATCAAACCCCATGAGTTAATTTATATGCCTTTATACTGATACTGTATGTTTTAAAGCCGGATGGATGGGATTGGCACTGGTTTCAGCGGCATTTAGGAGATGTCTGAAGTTAGCTATTCATCAGCTGGCAGATACAGCATGAAATCAAAGTTAGCTTTTACATGTATTAAGATCATTTCGTTCTATTTGTGACTATTTGTTTGCAAATCAAGTTTAATAAAGATGAGACATGAGCTGTTGGCTGATGTTTCTCCTCTCCCTAAAGGCATTTTGACATTAAGACAGGACGTCAGCTACACCTAACGGTTCTATTGTGACATTATTGAAGGTTCTCATCATTCCTGTGTGTTACGGAGTGTAGGAGTTGCATTGTTGTATTGGAGATGGTTGAACATTCAGCATTTGAGTGCAGGTTTACTTCCAACTGCTGAGGACTTCAAGGGTTCTCGCTATCAGAATAGGATGTTTTTAGGAGTCAAAATAGTCTTTAATTGTGTGTGTGTGTGTGTGTAGACATGTGTGTCCCTGTATCTTATATTAATGTTACAGATTTGAAATCAGGATTTTATCTCGGAGTCAATGTGTGTTTAAGGATGTAATGTAGAGGTGTGTGTGTGGTTAGGCAGAAAGAGTCAGCGCGAGAGAAACAAAGAGTCCTTGAGAGTGAGAGTGCAGTGCTGGATGTGCCCTCTTTGCATGTGTGTGTTTCGGTGACGACAGAGCGGCAGGCTGAGGCAGGCTGGGTGTGTGACGTGGTGCGTAAGGGAGGAGTATCCTTAACTCCGAGCTCTCAGTCAGTCATTCAGACTCACACACACAGTCACACACACAGGAGAGAAGTTGCTTCCTGGTGCTATCACACACACACACGCAGAGGGAAAGGAGACAACATCAAGAGATCAGGTAAGACCTCTAACTATTCCCGATCTTAAACTTTCTAAACTTTGCTACATTTTGATATTATTCTAATATTCATTAATATCTGAGTATGTATAAGTTACTTTATGAAATAGGAAGGACAACTCCAATGTTTCTTTTTAGTGTAAATGGCAGGATATTACATTGTTTCCTCATTCTTTCAGTCCTGTTTGCCACTCTTTCAGTCATTTTGTCTGTTCGTTCTACATTAGTACAGTGCCATTTAAGCCTTTGCATTTTTCATGTTTCACACTTTAGGCCACTTTAGGTTCTCCTACATGCTTGCAAGATACCACTAAATGCTACAAACTGCTTCTTTAATCGGCTTTAGTCGTATCTATTACAGCTATTGTTTAACCTAAATTTAATTTTATCCATTCAGAAGAACATAATTTGAATTTCAATGTGCTATCATTCAATGATGACCAATTAAAAGCAATAGCTACTCCAGGCTAGCTTGGCATGTCTCAACCTACTTGGTTAAAGCAGTTCTAAGTCTTTTGCTAAGCTATGCTACTTAGCATCTTTGCTGTTTCTTCCCATTTAGACAGATATGTAAAGATATGTAAAGGTCAATGTCCAGCTGTTTGTCCTTGGTGCGAATGACACTATATCCCATAGTTCTGTTTTCTAAAAACTAGGAAACTAATGAGACCAGAGTATAAGGGTAAATTAGCACAAGTGTTAATGGGTTTCTCTTAATGTCATAGAAGATAGATACTGACAGGAAGGATGGAGCGGTGTTTGTGCAGACGTGTTTCTTGTGCAAGATATGTGCGGTGAAGGTTAATCTATGTGTTTACCTCTGGCTGCAACCCGATCAGTCACAGAAGGAATGTCGTCATCGATGGCTGATGTAAAATATCCAGCTGTGACAGTGACACCCTGTTTCTATCATAATTGTAAAAGCTGGTTAATTTGATGCTACACCCTTTTGACATTATTGTGAATGAGCCAACAGTTAAGCTGACTTTGACACTGAGAGACAGTCAATACGAAGTCATTGATTTTTGGCTTCTGTACAAGGTCCAGCTGGTTAAATCAGTGACAAAGTCTGAACCTGTGTGTCGATGTGTGTGTTTGTCCTCAGTTGTAAGAACACTGTGTCTTTAGCTTTGACATTCAGTTATTATCGGGGTTCTGATAACACTGACTGTGACCTGCAATGTCAGTCAAGTCCTTTCCTGAATGTCATGAAATTCTCTTGCAGCTAAAATGAAATTAGTGTAAGTGTGTCTGTGTGTGTGTTAATGAATGAGACTCAAAGTGTGAGGGTGAGGGCTTTGTTATGTAAATGCGTTAATCTCTAGTCTCATGTGCCTCTTATCTTTCAGAGGTAGCCAGCAAAAAAGGAACCAGGAAGCACATAAACAAAAAGTGCCACAAGAAGTGAAAGAAAAACAAGTAAGAGAAAATATGACAATTGGCAAGAACTCCAGGAAAAGCTCTGCGCGGAGCTCCATCCGGGCCCCAAAGTTTCTGGACAAATCCAGCGGCTTTTATGGTCGGCTTGATGAGCCTGAGGGTCCTGGAGAAGGAGAGGAGGTAAGGGGAAATGAGATGGAGGACTGCAACAGAGAAGGTGGAGTTGTGAGCAGCCCAAGCCCAAAGTTGGTACATGTTTCTGCGGCAGCTGAGAGGGAAGAAGCGGAGGTGTTTGGCTTCAATGAAGGGATGATGGAGGATGATGGAGAGACCCTCCTCCGGAGGAAACCCAGCCGCCGCAGCAGCAGGTGGAGAAGAAGCTCCAGGAGGAAGCAGAAGGAGGAGATAGCCGAGGAGGAAATTACCCATGACGAGAGACCCAGCCTGGGCACAGAGAGTCCTGCGAAGCTGCGCGTCCTGGAGGACACCAGGGTGATGATCGAATTAGAGATGGAGAAAGTGAAGAAGATTGAGGAAGAGAATGAGAAAGCAGGAGGTCCAAAGGAGTCCACACTCGTACACTTCTCGACTCGGGAGGATGAGGATGATCAGGTCCTGATCAGAGATAAAAAGAGAGGGAGAGAGGAGGAAGGAGAGGAGGAGAGGAGGATGAAGAGGGAGCAAGAGGAGGGGATGAAGATGGTGAAGAGGAACACGGTGAAGAACTACCGGAAGGTGAGAGAAAAAGACACAGAAATACAAAGTGCGAGTGAAGTTTCTATCAAAGAAAACTTTTATTAACTTCTGCTTCCTGCATCTCATATTTACATAAATTCCATATTCAGCTTCACCGGGTTAAACTTTAAGCCCTTCGAGGTTACATAACTTAGAGTTCGTGGAACAGAGGGCTAAAGTTCTCCCTCAACATCCTCCACGTAGGGCACCCTGGGCTATTAATCACCATGGAAACTATCACCTTAATAACAGACTTCCACCAGGGTCAATGTACAACAGCCATTGGTGCATGTCACCAGCCCATTAGGTAACCCTACTCTGATCCGATTTTTTTCCTTTACGTCACATTACACAACATGAAAAAATCAGAGGTTCCACTAAAAGAGCTGTGCTCTGAGCTTTGAGCTGTAAACCAGCAGCGGTGTGTAAACGTACTGCGTGTGCCTTCACCTGATTCACATGTTCGTGAAGATTGTATGCTCCTACTGAAACATGTACACAGAGGTGACATTCCTGGGCTTGTATAGCATGGCCTTTGATCAGTGGAACGAAGAATGGCAGTGGTGACCTGCCTACTAAACTCACACCATAAAAACATTCCACTGCTGTTAGCCAATCAGCCTCCACCCTCAGGCTTCACAGCCTAACCTCCAGGTGGACAGAGGACAATCTGAGTGTGCAGAATATTACTTTTACATGAAAGGTTAAGAGTCAAGTGAATACTTGGATGTTATTGAAAAATGAGCATACTGTTGTTGTTCAGTCTCTATCAGTTCTAGATGAACATCCTTTAATGGCTTAAAGTCACCAGTTACCATAGCTACAGGCTTAGAGCAGTGGGTCCCAAGATAAATCTGAGGGGTGGTCGGCAAGGAATCAGAAAAAAAAATAGATTTAAACTAGATAAAGTTTACATTTTTTTTACTTTTTCATGTGGTAAACATCTTCAGCTCCCTAATGAGTTGTCAGATAAAATAACCTGAGAAAGAAAAGTAGTTTATTAGTTAAATTGCTTAAGTCAATAATTGAGCCATGTGATGCCTGAAAAAAATTATTATCAATTGTTTTTAAATCAAACATGTTTTTCATTTCCTGGGAAATTCCCTGGAAAGACGGATGTCATTTTGCACCACCCACAGAGACAACAGAGACACTTGATTTGTATATATACAAAGAACTGGAGAGCTGTTTAAGTCATCACACAGCGGGTGAGCTGAACATGCAAAAGTAATTCAACACAAAGTGCACATAAATATGAACAGTTAAAAAAGCTCAACAGCTATTGGATAGATTGCGGTCAGTCAGGTTGTAGCTGCTTGTATAAACCTGTTATAATAATGTATGGCAGACATTTAACTCTCATTTTAGGTCAGCCTTACTGCTATATGTTTAACCTTCATCCTCTTCCCATCAGGTCCTTGACCGTGCCTTTCGCCGCGGCTGGGAGGCCTTCATCACCAACCTCTACAGCGTCACGCTCACGCCTGTCACTTCATCCTCCCCGGCATCATCTTCACCTTTGTCAAAGAAGAAGCAGCAACACAGCTCTGTGCTGGCTGAGTTTCAGTAGCACTGAAGAGGGACTTGGACAGTAAAATGATCCCTGTCTAATATTTATTTACATCTTTATTCCCCCCAGTACTGAATTGCGGCAGACAATCCAGCCTGTATGACATTAGTGCTGACTCATTCAGTCACATCATGCTTCTCAGTCATGCACAAGACCTCACATTAATTATTTAGTAAAGTTACTGAGTCTTAATTACTCATCATAAAGTTTACTGCCTTGTCTCATCATGGTGCTCATTAGTTTGTACACAGGCGGCAGGTATTCAGTTGTACTTTCTGAGCTGTGAGAGCCAAGCTGTCAATTTGACATTGAAGTCTGTGGGACTGGCTTGGATGGAAACATCCGGTCCTTGTGTGACTGAGTTCTGCTGCTTCTGGTTCCTTTCTACTATGATGTTAATTTCATGTTTTAGTCAGTCGGGTAAAAACCTCTTAACATATATGATTTTAACATCCAGTTTTCTGTCAGGAGCTTGGAGCACAAACAAATTTGTGCTTCCTTTGGTTTAGCATGATGAAACTACCAAAGTGTTGATGTGTAACCAAAAGGAATGGAATTTTTCAACCATATAGTGATGACTGATCAATGGACTTTAGTTTTGGAGACATCTGCAGTTTTTGTATGTTAATCAGTGCCATTTATTGCTGTCTGGCAGCTGATCAGTAATCAGGACTAACTTGTCTTCATGATTCACGTGAACACACACATTTGTATATTAATATTTGTGCAGAAATTGCAGGTTTTACCAATCTTACCCCTGTTTAAAGAGGATTTTTTTCATCTATGTGTACACAGAAAGGACGGTGTGTCAGTGTTTGACTTCCTCATAATGTTCATCTCTCACTGTGTGTTCCAGTGATGGTAATTTAACCTGAAGGGACACAACAGAGTGTATGCCTGCATGTGTGTGTGTGTGTGTGTGTGTGTGTGTGTGTGCACACTGGAGAAAGAGAGAATATTTTTATGGCCTGGTTATAAATCAACACTAAACACAGAAACAGGATCCACTGGATGTCTTTTTATTGTTACCACTGACGCTGCACAGATTTGCAATACATATTCTCATTACAAGAAGAATCTGAATATCAGTGTCAGCATGGAAGCTTTAAATGGGAAGACGATGATATGAAGTGATTCAGGAGATTTTTCAATGCATTAATGACTGACCCTTGTTTAAGAGAAAAATGTAAAGTTTACTCTAGGCCAGCTGTAATTTCCCTTTATCCACTATGTATTTGTTTTTATATTACCTCATGTATACTCAAAAAAAAACAAACAACTTGCAGGTTAGACTGGATTGAAAACCTGCTGAGGTTGTATGTAATGACCGTATTTTAAAAAAATCTTAATCAAAGCTTCTGAAGCACTTTAAATAAAGACTTAATTTATTGAATTGGTTGTTTTTCATATTGTGCAAGTTTCAAGATAAAAACATTTCGATTTTAAGTAGCTAATATCTAGTAGCTAATAATAGAGTAAACTCATTGGTATTGATGAATACCTGTGTTTTACATCTAATTCGAAATGAATTAGATGTAAAACACAGCATCACATCATCATGAGAGAACACCATAGCAACTGTTGTCAGAAGCAACACACTTTTATTCCTAGGGGACCAGTCCTGAAAGGATAATACTTAAGCTTTGAGCCTTGTAATGTAAATAACAGTGTCACTGTGAGACCATTGGCTTTCATATTATTTAGTATTGCTAGAGATTTGACCTTTTAGACTACTTCCTATCTCCCTGCACAACATAACAGGTGATTCCCAACAAAACAGAAATACATCAAGATAAAGCTCATAGAACATGTGCATGTGCAGAGCCTTCTGCCATATAAGTTTGGAATTTGAAGTAGAATAAAATGCATATAGGAAAAGATGCAATAAGATATAAAGCTATACCATTGCTTACTACATTCAAAAAAAATCATCCAACATAACTAGCTCTATGTGTGTATATGTTTGCGTTCACAATATAGAAACATAGGTAAATAAAATGTTGTTTGATAGATTCGAAAAAGCGTTAAAATGTGACTTTTTTCTAAACAAAGTGTAGCTTAAGTTTATGTATTTGCATAACTGAAATTTCTGGCAAACTAAGGTAAGGAAATCGTGTAGTTCATATTACTAATAATATTAACTAAAGCACTTTCAACTTAGCTTCTTATTATGGGCAATAAATGTTAGACTGTATAGAGCAGGGGTGTCAAACTCATTTTAGGTCAGGGGCCACATGGAGGAAAATCTATTCCCAAGTGGGCTGGACCGGTAAAATCATGGCATAACAACTTAAAAATAACGACAACTTCAGATTTGTTTCCTTTGTTTCACTTTGGTCCAAAATAGTACAAGCACATTCTGAACACATCACAAATAATGCTCTTTACAAAACACTTCAAATTAGTTGAAAATTCTGAGGAAAAAATTGGTGCAATTTCAAGAACACAATGCCTCAGTGATTGGAACTTAAACTTCGTCTCATATCGATCTACTATCTACTCTATCTACAACGGCATACAACTTTAAGTCACAGCCTATCTGGGATTGAACAAAATACTCTGCTTAACATAATTGCTATTGCGACACCCAGTGGACACATTTAGAACAGCTGTTTCTTTCATTGAAAAATCGCAGCTAAGTTAAACTTCAAATCATCTCGCGGGCCGGATTAAACCCGTTTGCGGGCCTGATCTGGCCCGCGGGCCGTAAGTTTGACACCCCTGGTATAGAGAATATATTGTTCAGCAGTGACGTACAGTGCAGACTTCACTCGGTTTCAGTATCTTTGGCGCCCTCTTGTTGTTGTTTAAAACATTAATTCAAGTGAACGGAAATGACGTGATAAAAAGAAGCCCAGCACGCTCTGAAGCACGCGGGGGTAATGCGCTTCAAATTAGTCCTTTACTGTGCGGTTTTAAGTGCTCGCTCTATATGCAGCGCGTAGCATGCAAAAACGCATTTCTTTGGTGAAGTTAACCTTTCTTAAAGTTAAATATGGCGCTTCCATCTGTTTTCCCGGTGAAAGTTTCCCGGGGGGAGGAGTCCTTCAGGCGGGACATAAAAAGCAGACGCACCGGCTTCTTCTTCCACTTCCTTCTCCGTCGGTTAGAGGTAAGAATATCCTTGTTGTTTGTTAGACTGAACTGTAAACCTCTTCACTATTATAGATAACATGTAACACCAGAAAGACTTTATTTTGACACTGCAATGCAGCCGCACTGAGTTTTTATCCTCATTCATTTCCAAACCCAGGTCGTGTTCAAGCCAGGTGCTTTTGTGCAGACTAATGTGGCGGAGTCGCCCATTGCTGGCCTCAATCCTTAGCCATCCTACAGTAAAACGCATTTATTTAACCAGATGATCTGTTTTAGCGCTAACAACAACGTGTATTCTAAATGCTGCATGGTGTACTGGTTGGAAAATCCGCAAGATGAGCTCTGAAATGAAACGCATTTCAGAACTGACCGCTGCTGGTATGGCGTCGCTTCAAACAGTGTCTTTCAATGATGATACTTTTCACAGACCTGTACTGAATGACTGTGATTGCACTTGATTATTCTGATGAGAGACACGTATATATTTTTTTTATTAAATTCAACTACTAGTGTCGTCCGGAACACGCTGCAGGAGCGGTCACGTGTTAGCCGGCCTCCAGAAGTTAACCTGCTAGCTACAGCGTGCTGAGGCAATAATTCCCATATATTGTTTTCTTTTACTCAGATGGCGAAGAAAGATCCAGAAAGTGCCTGCTGCAAAGGTAGGTTCCCTATGCCATGTGCTTCTTATATACTCGTTTTTAGATATGCTTTAGTATCAAATGTATAATAAGATGAGATCGGAATAGCATGACACAAGGTGGAGCCTCATGCTACAGTGATGCTACAGTTTGAACTCTCTCACTGAAACAAGCATGTGAAGAAACTTAAATCAAAATACTGAGTAGCATGAAACCTTTAGAAATGTGCACACTAGACACTGCCCTTGCAACTAATGACACATGCTTTGTTTCCCTTTCAGGTGTGAGGAGAAAACTCTCAACTGACGGTAACTAAATTATTCTGAGTCTCTAATAGGTCATCTCTGGTAGTCTCACTAGTTTTGCTGTCAGAAAGCCTTTCGTCGGCTCTCTGGTTGCTCAGTGCCGCAGTGATGAATCTCTGAACTCTCTCTTACCGAATCAGCCTTTGAAGAAACTTCTTTACCAGATTCTGAGTAGCACATGGGCCCAAGCTAAATATTTAGCTTGATATAACTGGTTAAAAACAGAGTAACGTTAGAACTGGTTGAATTTGATCAAAATGGTGCACATTGAGAGATGCACTGTAAAATGATCGATCAGAGGTTTAGTACTGGCTTGAATACCCTTGTGTAAATCTGAACCCTTTTCCCAGCAGATGTCAAAAGCTGTTCAAGGATGAAGAAGCTTGAAGAACTTGGCTAGGTTAGTTTGACTGATCTTAAAAAATTTGGAATTCCCAAAGGGCCATACCTGATGAGTTTACAAACAGACAAGCATATGCCTGACTCCTGTGATGCCATTTTTTTTTTTTTTTAAATCTGATCAGCCCTACAAAATACTAAAACCTCAACTTCTCTTCATCTATAACTAATCTCTTGACTCTTTTCATTGTGTAGGCTTGTGTGCATGAACAACTTTTGTGAGCAGCTAATGTCAGGTGAGTAAAGGAGCCATTAATTTACTATATAATAACTTAAGTGTTGTGCAGTAGCGGGTTTCAGACATGATGATTACAATTAATGACAAGCATATGCCTGATTCAAGTGATGTCGACCTTTAATCTGATCACCCCAAGATGAGCCAATACCAAATGTTTAATTTCTGAGCAAGTGATTCACTCACTGGTGGTGTTTTTGTCAGGATGGAGATGAATTGATGGAGTCTGAGGAAGGATGCCACATGGACTGATCAAACGTGAGTCTCAACACAAGTTTGTGTGATTGTGAAACCAGGTGTCAGAAATGCCTTGGCTGCCGTACATCACGTACGATAGACTGGATGTGAGCAGAATTTCGGTTAAAGTCGAACATTGAGAACAAATCTCGAAGCACAAAGCTGACAATAAAAACCAATTACATCAGTTTAAGTGTAAATGAGTCACATGCAAGGCGTTTCTGACTGTTTGAAAGGATGAAATGGGGTAACACCCATCAAACACCTGGACGACTAAGTCATATGGCAGTTTGTCACCAAAGCCCTGATCAAACATTTGAATCCAAATGAGCTGTAAGCTTGTTGTAAGAGCTCCACTGTAAGGACCGTTTCTCTTGCAGGGCCTTCTTGAGTGGTTACTTGGATGAAGACACTCAATGAAGCAGAGGGGTGAGTGTTTCTTTAAAGTGCATCTTTTGTAATGCAAGTCTTTTCATAATGCAGTTCCAGTGATGATGATACTTAGCTCACTTTGAACCAATGTGAAACGAGATGAACATCTGAGCAGCTGCATTTCTCTCCCAAACTGGCTCTTGTAGACTTTAAAGTCTTTAAGTGCTGCGCGTGTTTAACCATCTAAACCTCCAGATCATTAATCTATGTATCTATTCAATGTTCTTGTGTGAAAATCAAAATGGATATAAACTGTATTTAGTGTGTATTGACTGAAATGTTGTGTTAACAGATGATTGAGGCGTCAGCGGCATGACTGAGGGGTTCCAGTTAAAGGTGAGATGTCATTAAGTGTCTACTGAAATTCTTAGTTCACGGCCTGCTCAAAATGATGAGATATTTTTGGAATCTCGTTCGTCTGAACTACTGTTGAGAAGTGGAATATCTGACGTCAGCGCCGATTAACTATTGACCTGTAAAACAATTTTGTGGTCGGCCCTGATGATATGTCATCCATTGCAGGACCGCCGGCATTTTGAATGATGCGGCCATCTCCTGTCCAACAGAGGTGTTTGCCCAGGTGAGTGAGGTGTGTACTGAGCTAAAGTGTCAATGGTTTCCCCAAATCACAAGTCAAATGGTGGGAATTTAAACTGTTTTAATTGTCTGGTAAGTTATAATAGTCAGCTTCCTTCATGATGACACCCGCACAAGTCTTACGCCTTGTGTCAATGCCAGAACCTGAGAAGGTGAACCCACTGGCATTACCTTGGCAATAAGGGGAGGACCTGTTGGGGCTACCAACTGTCTGAATGGAAACACATTTATGTGGTAGTGTGTCAAATTAGGATTATCCACTAATCTGGTGGGGATTTTTTTTTTTTTTTTTTTTTTACTTTAAAAAAAAAAAAAAAAACTTAAAAAAAATTTTCCCCTCCCCCCTTCTCAACATATTTTTATTCTAGATCGACATCAGTACTGACATCTAGAGGACTGGCCAAACAGGTTATGGTTGAGGTAGGTATCTGATCGAGGTCACATTAAATGGGCAGCTTTAGCAGACATGATGAGTTTCTTATTACCGCCCCAGTCTGAGAATTCATGACTGATTGGTATCCCCTCTGATCACACAACTATAAATGCGGTCATTCGCTCTGATTAAACAGGATGAGCAACCCGTTTCTCTTGTTGCAGGTTTGGCGCAACGTGGAAACATCAGCACAGATGGACTGGACTGCTGCAGGTAAACAAGTGAGGCTGGGTGTTATGAGACTGTTCTAAAAGCATAAGATGTCAAGGGCATGACCTGAGGATCTGTAAATCAGCCTGTTGCAGATTGAAAAGTATCAGTTGAACTGTGAGACAGAAGTTTCAGTTTATAGGAACTGAATTTCTACGCAAGTGTGTACATTTCAGTGGAAGTGATGAGTTTCTTATTACCGCCCCAGTCTGAGAATTCATGACTGATTGGTATCCCCTCTGATCGCAACACAAAAAGTGTTCGACTCCTTAGTCGTGTTTGTTTGCGCGTCTGATTGTCTGTTTATGGTCCCTCAGTGGCTGTCTGGATCTGCTGGTTTTTGGATGTCTCGGTAAGAATTTAAAGCCTTTCATTAATTTTATTTTGAAATGATGAGTTTCTTATTACCGCCCCAGTCTGAAGATTCATGACTGATTGGTATCCCCTCTGATCAAGCAATTTTTAAAAAATTTACAATAGTAGGATTTATTTATATATTTTTTTTTTTTTTCCTGCCTATTTCTAAGTGTCTGTCTTCCTTTTCTAGACTCTGGACTGACTTGGGTGCCAGTGTAACGCTTCAGCCATCTTATGCTGTAACAAAATTAGTTTGTCTAGGATTGAGTAACTCTTGAGGGGAGTAATTTTTTGTCAACATTAAATGTCCGGCTGGTGGACAAATGTGCATTTCCAGATACTGCAAAGTTTAAATGGTGGCAGCTCCAAATAAACGTAGTTTTTAAGAACATTTTGTGAAGTGTCATTAATATACAGTGTCTGAGAAAGGGAAATGGTTCGCAAATGGAAAGCTGTGGTATTAAATTCTAAGGTTTCTCAAGGTACATGGAAAAAACTTTATTGCACGAGTGTCTCTTGCTTAATGTTATAAGTTTGATTTGTCTGACCTCGAGGAGAAATCAAATCATAGTTCCAAAATAAGAACATTTACAACAATAACATCATTGCTATAGCTTAGGTAGAAGTTTGTCACAAGCCAAAAGATATTTTGATTCTGATGACAGCTTGTAACTGCTTCAGGCAATGAAACATTTTATCCTTTTAAAGCTCCACACAGAGTCTTATGTTAGTGTAATTGGAGGTGCTTAATGCCTGTTTTACACCTCTGAGCTTGAGTTGACAAGGACTGAAGGCAGTTTAGAACTGTTAAACTTGAGTGGAACATATGAGGATGTAGTTCAGGAGTCCGGATTTCAACGGGGGAGGAACTAGTCTTACATCAGTCAGCACTTAATTTTATTAACTGAACAAATTAGGCACAAATCAGCTGACAACCTGTACCACAAAGTATAAAAGTGGAAGTGAACTACATTAGTATGTTACTCATTATACAGCACACTGTAAACTTAGTTTAGGCTTCAGTATGTGTGAATTTTGACCAAACTCACTGATTTTTGTATCTACAGAGCATCTGAATCAACGGTCAGCATTAAATAAAACACAAAAGCCATTTGAGAGTCCTGCAAACACAGATACAGACAGCACACACATCTGCATGTTTTAGCAGCTGATGAAACAAAAGACTCAATACTTTGAGTTTTCTATGCAGTCCAATAATGAGCCTGGATTCATGTCAGAGCTCAACAGATGAGAAGCTGCTGTTTCCAAAAACCAGGGGTGCACATATGTACTCAGTCAGTGGTGAAGATCCTTGCAGCGATATCGTCTAGCAGCCAGTCAACTCCAGCTAACAAATTCTCTCCTGTTACTGCACTGCAACCAATGATACACCAGTGATGACTTTTAATGTCATCCAGGGCCAGTGCCTGCAAGAAAGATACAAAAATGTGATGAATTTCAATCAGCAACAGAAATCACTGACATTAAAGTTGTACTGTGGGACTATTGGTGTTGATCTCACCTCTCGTATTGCCTCTTTGGACAGGGCTCCTGGTAAGTCCTGTTTATTGGCAAACACCAGCAGTGTGGCACCAGCTAGCCTCTGCATTGATGAAAGGACACATTCAAACATGGAGAATAGTGTAATAATGAGTAATTAAACAGAAGAACACTTTTATTGTTAGTTTGCAAAATGTTAGTGTGGAGAACCAATAAACCCAACAGGTGTTTGTGCGTGTGTGTGTACCTCCTCCAGAAGCAGTGCACTGAGCTCCTGTTTGCAGTCCTCCAATCTGAGCCTGTCTGCGCTGTCCACCACCCAAACCAGCCCATCTGTGCACTCAAAGTAGTTCCTCCAGTAGGAGCGCAGTGACTTCTGACCTCCTACATCCCAAATATTCAACTTAAACCTAGAAAAAACACAGAGTAGAGGTTTGGTGACACAACTAGTACCCAAAGGGTGCTTATTGGTAACCGGGGGGCAAGGTGAACAATGACTGTGACAAACCTGCAGAGGTGTTGATATTTTACTTAACAACTTGGGTACAGTGTGTAAATCAAGTGAGAAATCTGTACTCTTTGGTCAAACGTTTAAAATGAACAAGGGTCTTTTTCAAGACATAAAATCAATGACTTCACTGAATTTTTGGCAGCGTTTTACAAAATGTGTTTAAGATAAAGCCCAATTTTCACGGCAGGAACAGTGGCTTTGTATTATTCTGTTCTGCTTAAACGTTCCACTAGGTGAGCATCGCTAATGAAAATAGCATAATGAGAGAAATTATGCATATTAAAAATGTGCAAGTAATTAACTACCTTTACTCATGCACTTAAGTACATAAAAGTACTTGTACTTTGAGTATTTCCACTTTATGAAACTTCATACTTCTATGCAACATTTCAGAGACAAATACTGCCCTTTTTTAATTCTCATGTCCTTGCTGTCCAGTGAAAACAGTGCAACTTTTGTCATTTTTAATATGAATCCCTCTGATAAACTTGAGCAGAAGTGTTCATTTATTTAATAATTTACTCTGCAATATAAATCATTTAAAACCCTGTTTGATACATATATACATACATATACATACACTTTAGTACAATTTTGAATGCAGGAATATTACTTGCAATTCCGTTTACTTTTACATTACTTGCACTGTCATACGTTATACTGTATCTTAAACTGTGTCCGGTGTCTGTGTGCAGGCGCGTGGATCTGAGCGCGTGTTACCCTTTGTGCTCCACCGTTTTGATGTTGAAGCCTAGAGTAGGGGAGATTGTGCTGACATCTTCTCCGTTAAACTTCTTCAGGATGGTCGTCTTCCCCGCGTTGTCCAGACCTCTGCACGGGCCAGGTTAAAGAACACAGTCTCACACCTGATTATTAAATAGCTTGATTAATTAGTGACAGCTTCACTGTGTCTCCCTAACCCAGAGTTAGTTTTAATGTTGGTGCTTCATGGCTAGCAAGGTAGCATGATACGGCACAAAATGCGCAAAACAAACGTCAAAAACATATGGTAATTATCGTATATTATTTGAAACACGCATGGGTATCGATTACTGCTCGCTGCTCTTATGTGTATGAAGGAAATAAAGTTATAATAACGTTGGTACAGGAATGCTACTGTGTTTTCAGCTAAGCTAGTAAATGGTACAGCCAGGATACAACATCAGCAGTCTCATCTCCCGCTCCTTCTGCTTCATCTTCTTCAAAATCGTCAGCAAGCCCATCGCGACGTTTTCTTTCTCAACAGCAGCTACGATAAATAGACTGATTTTACTGGTTATGTATTATAGTTTTGTTTGAAAGGTATTTAGCCTCCATCAGGAGCATTGCGAACCAGGAAGAGGCTATAATGCTACACCCGCCTCACGCGGACACCAATTGGACTGCTTGCTCAAGAGTGAATGTTGATTGGTTGACGGGGGCGCGAGGAGCAGGCTGATTGGTCGGTAAGTATTTTAAGGTGTGGTCGTGATTCGGGTGGTGTGTGTCTGTGACATGATCTGACAGTTTAATTTATTCATTCATTCTCTTTTTCATCTATCTATCTATCTATCTATCTATCTATCTATCTATCTAGATTATGAGGAATATACACGGTTATATCCCAAGAATATACTTTTGTTTGGAGGACACAGTTAAGAACGTTTTGAGAAGAGAAAACATTCAGACAATAAACTTGAATTGATCTGTTGTTGATAATTTAAAACACAGACACACTGAAGTCCAGAAATGTTTCAGTTTCATACCTAAAATTATATTTTACAAGGTCTCCAATTTATATAATCTTACAACAGAGAATAGTGTTGAATGTCATATATTTTAATATAACATTTGTATGTATGCTGTCTATATTTGGATAAGAATTCATCTTCACGGATATTTAACTAATAGAAACCAACAGACATATGACAGTTACGCCAAGCTCTGGTAGCCTCACAGCCAAATGATCAACTCCAACAATTTATAGAATGAACACAATTGAGAGATAGCCTAAATATGTTATTCTTATCACTTCAGGCTAAATAATTCGCACAGTATCAGAGAAAAGTAAGGTTGTAGTTAAAACAATGACTTTACTTAGTGGAGAAGACTTTAAGCCAAGTGTATGGTCAAAGAATGGCCTCTTTTATATCTGCAGTGACATCATTTCCTGTTCAGAACCAGTCAAAGCTGTTGGCTGCTGTCTGGGGGATTGCTATTTCCTGGCAAAGAGGGTCGAGAAACCCCCCGCACGTGCCGCGGTTTAAGTTTTCTTAAATTGGACCTGTTCCGGTCCTTGAACGGCGTTTCCCAGTTTTGCGCGGTGATGCATTCGCTTGATATCGTAAATGTGAATTTGCACTGTTGGAGTTACTGTAGTTGACTCCGCATTCACGCAAACATTTCGATCTGGTAGGAGTATGTGGCTACACATGTAACACGTATCGAAAAAACAATTTAGTAAGTCAGTAGCAGCCGAAAAAATGCACTCCTATGTATTGGGGCTAACCCTGTTGAGCATGAATCCTGCATTATGTAAACTCGTTCGGTTCATTCTGCTGCTGTTTGCTTCTCCTCGACTTTTAAACGGCAGTCGCTTGAAAAAAGGAGACCATTATCACCCTTTCGTTCTGATCGCGCTTTGTACGGACACGAAAAATTAAAATTGCGTACTACCCCTGAAGGCATCCCAGGTACCTTTACTTCACAACGGGTCAGTTTAAAATAAAGAGAAACTGAAAGCAGATCCAGCATCATGTTGCATCATCGGTCACTGGTGCCAAACCGCCGGCGCACATAAACAGACTTCCCAGCTGAGCCTTTCACTTTTGTCCTCACATTCACAGACTCAACAAGTTACCAAACAACCGCCGGCCATTAGTTTGCACTTCACTATTTATTTCATTTATCTAGCCATTCAGAGTGTGCTCCAAACTGCGGAGAGGCGCTCTGGTCGTACTTCAGCTCTAGAGTTTGAATGGCACCGGGCCAATCTGCGGAAACACTGCACCGATGATCCGAATTGGCTAAAGGTTCATACTACCGCTAGACAGACAGTTTGCTACGGTAAGAAAGCGATGTCCCCGTTATTCATGGATACCGGGTACGAACCCAACAGCCCCGGGTTGCTCTCAGCTGAGGAGCACCACAGTAACGCCGGCTCGGTAAGTTCTCCTAGCTAATCATACAAAATCAGTCTAAAACAAGCCATATTGTCTGCAGACTGTAATGCCAGTAAGAAGACTGACCAAAAATAAAGGGAATCTCTTGTTCGATAAGTATCACATACTCCATGTAAATGTCCTAGAGAGATTTCGGTAATTAATGACAATGATCACCCTAACTAACCATTCAATATTTGTTGTTCTGACTTGTTCTTACTGTTATCTGATCACCCTAAAATCACTCAAACCCCCAAACTGAGTGCATTCGAAAACAGTCTATGTCTCCATTATAAGACTATTATAGGATTATTTGTCATTTTACAGGGACTGCCCAAGAATCTTTAAAAAGACACGTACCATATGGTGTGATGGCAAACTCCCCAGTTCATTTCCAGCTGGGGACACTTTTTTGGATGTCACTCCCTCTCTTCCTTCCCATGTATTCTGACACCTCGTAACAGTTCACTGTCAAATAAATGCAAAAATCGCCTCAAAAATACTTAAAACGGAATTAATCAGTCTCTTAAAAATGATTTAAAATGACTGATGGGACATAGAGTGCGCTCAGTTTCACTGGTGTTCCTTTATTTGCTGAAAAATATGGTGCTATTCAAATAGTTGTCATCATGTCTGATGGTGATTATCACTTGGCTTATCGTGGATTCCTATTTCTGCCATCAGCAAACACTGACAGATGTATCACCCCTGACCTACATCCCATTGTTTGAAAGAGGAAAAAAATCCCCTGTACTGTTCAGGTGGATACGCTTTCAGATGTTTAGCTGAGAGGGATGCACTTCCAAGTGGACATCTTCTTCCTGCTGAGCATGAATCCTCTTACTTTGGTCAGTATCTGCCAAATGTAATACAATCTTGTTTTCAGTGCAGATGACTTACAATGGGGATAAACATTTAATACAGACAAAATAAATAGTGCTTCCTGTCCCAGTTTGATTAATAAAGACGTATTAAGTGTAAGATGCGGACCACTGGCAGTCTCATCGGCATTATGAGGATTCAGTCATGAAAATTTACCTTCACCTGATTGCCACTTGATTTGTTGCTCGTCATGTTACTTGTCAACTCGAAGGTGCCTTCGAGGCTTTGCCCCTGAACACATGGAATCACATGGTACGGCACTTAAACCTCCTGATTTTATTAAGAGGACACATGTAGTTTCATGTGATAACTTTGTCTCATGACCCTATGAACTATGAAATCTTTCAAAACATCACACTTGATTAAAGTATGGTCTGCCAATAAAAGAAAAAAGTATTACTTGAAAGGCGGTGGTGGAAATCACAAGAGAAGTAACGCACACAGACTTAGTGTTTTATGAGGTTAACCTTGACTAACTGTGTCTGCTGCACTGCTCTGTACAGGAGAGAGAGGGAGAGGCACGCCAGATGGGAAAAAGAGGGACAAAAAGGCAGGAGAAGAACAGAGATGCTGCGAGGAAGAGCCGGAGAAAACAAACAGAGAGGGCAGACGAACTTCATGAGGTTTGATTCATTCACTCCTCATCTCTGTCTCTCCTTTGCCTGCCTTCTTCCTTAAGTCACTGCTCTGTAATAATGCCACCTTCTGTCTCTCTTTCAAACAGAGACACACACACACACACACACAAGCTGTGGGAATAGTGATGTGTGTATCTTGTGTAATCTGTCAGCACGCTCAAAGCCATTTCTTGTAAATACCCTGCCTTAGCAGAACGGCTTTCACTCCCTCTCATTTACCCTCCCTACTGGCCCTCCCTTTCCTCCATGCATCCCACACACACACACACACACGCACACACTCTGCTCAGTCTGTCAGTCTGTTCCTACCCGGAATCTTTTTTTCCCTTAGGGTCAAATTCCACAGGTGGTATAACACAAAGACACACACATGCACACTGGATTTAAGGTGCCCAGACTCAGAGTCTCAGTCCAGACTCACTATTGAAACTGTGCATGCAGATATTTCTTTTAAAATCAGATGGAATTTCCTCTGGAAAACATGAAACTACTGCCGGCCATCTGCTAGCTTATCTTAGCATAAAGACTGGAAACAGGGAATTAGCTAGCTTAGTTCTGTCAAAATGCAAAAAAAATCTTACAAGCACCCCAATTGACGGAATTTATATCTAGTTTGCTTAATTTTTACAAAAGTATCTAAAAGCTACAAAGCTCCTGACATCTCTGCTCCCAGCCAAGAAGTAGCCACAAACTTCCTGCAAAACCTCAACTTGTCCTTTTCACACTTTGTCTGTTGAAATGCTCTTTGGCAACAGGGCTAACCTCCTTGCTACTTACTGGCTGGTACAAATTGCACAATACAGAGAGGCACTTCTGAAAAGTAAAAAATATAAAACCTTTCTCAAATAGGTGGATTAGTCATTTATTGATTATCAGTAACTATATTGCAATATCCTTCCTGACTGGTTTCTCTGGAGCTATAAAAATAACTTGATCCTTCATAGTGTCAAAAATACAGTTTTGTGTCTTAGTGGATATAATAAAGATTAAATTATCTTCACATGTGATTTATTTAAGACCATAAAAATATCTCAATACACACACGCAATTGTGTTACATTTCTCTAATTAAGATGATATGAAATCCAACTTGTAGTTGCCTGCACCTAACCACCTCGCTCTGTGCTATTTAAGGTTTGCTCTTATTGTCCTCCAAGATCATATCCTATCTGTTATAACCGGTTGGATGTGTGTTTATTGTATTTGTGAATGGGTGTGCATGTGCCCAGACCTTCACTTTCTGTTTCTCTCCCTCTCTTTCTGTTCTGCTCTCTCCATGTCCTTCACAGTCATTTTGAAGAAGCATTGCTGCCACAAACCATTTTTACTTAATACAGAAAAATAAATATGAAACCATGAACTTTGGTCAGCAGTTCATGGTTGGTCAAACCAAGGGTCAGCTCACGTGGTGCGCAACTGCATAGCAGTGTTGGCTTGACTCTAAACACTATTCCTCTCAGTGTTATTTCCAGTCTGTGCTTGCAGACGTTGATGCTCAATGGTGATAAATACTAG
Source organism: Datnioides undecimradiatus (assembly GCA_008933995.1). Taxonomy (NCBI): domain Eukaryota; kingdom Metazoa; phylum Chordata; class Actinopteri; order Lobotiformes; family Datnioididae; genus Datnioides; species Datnioides undecimradiatus. Next base: position 1,499,936 of record WARS01000065.1, read on the forward strand.
CTGTTATGGTTGTGTTTTCAGATGGCACTGAAACTTTATGATGCCATAAAAGCCAGAGTTTAGTTGATCGAATAAAGCAGAAAAAACAACTCTCAAATCTCTCAGAGGTAAGAGGTTTATTTGTTTATTTCTTAGGGCTCTCTAGTCAAATTCAGATTTCTCATTTGTCAAATTGAAGTTACTACCCCGTGATGATCAGTAGGGATTCCCCTTTTCTGCTCTCTCCACCACCTCCAATCTCCTTTCACATGGACATTACAGTGCTGCAGCTTAAGAGCATTATTTCTGTTCTCTTTTGAGCATCTGACTTAGACCACACTGGGTCTGCTCTGTGGCCGTTGTGCTTTCTATTACAGCCTTCGAGAAGAGCCTTTAAGAAAAGTGTCCTTAGTAGTGCTTGGCTCATTGCAGCACAAGTCAGGCCTGGAGGGATATTATGTGGGTGCTCTGCGATAGCCTTTATTATTTGTCTTTTGATGTATGTCTTTAATCATTTTTTTATGGCTGAAGTGTGCCACTCTTAGGGTAATAAAGATAAACCTGACTCAATGTAGCACTGGCTATTTATCATTTCCGACCTGCTTTTCCCCTTTTATGTTCAACTCTCTTTTTCTACTCCTGTTTGTGTCTATCATATTTGATGTTGCATTCATTTCTCCCTTTACCTCCTTCTCCTCAGGAGCTCCAGTGTCTGGAGCGTTCAAATTCAGCACTTCAAAAGGAGATTGCTTCACTGAAGAAAGAACTCCACCTCTATACAAACGCTCTGGAACGCCATGAACCTTTCTGCTGCCTCCAAAACACATCCAGCTCAAGCTCAACCGCTCACCTCTCGGTTTCCCTCCCAGCCGACAGTCAGACTGGCTCCAGCCCTCCTGGACTCTCTCCTGAGTCTTCAAGCTCAGCTCAAGCTGCTGCGCCTTCTTTCTCTACCTCCTTAACATCCAGCCTTGGTCTTCGAACCACTGACTCTGTTCAAAACACTCACCTCTCATCCTCAGCTCCTGCTCCAACAACTACAACCTTGGCCTCATCTCCTGGCTCTTCTTCTGAACTCTTGACATCCTCCAGCTCCTCTACTGTTCCTTATTCTGCCTCTTTCTCTACAGTCCCGGCTCCTCACTCTTTGTTTACCAAAGATCCTCTTTCTCCTGTCACATCGAGGCTGACAGATTTTACACCTGTACACACCAGCCATGTTTCAATCCCTGTACCCTGTTCTGGTACACTGGATCCCTTTTTTATCAAATCAGCCAGTTTTCTAACAGCTTCATCTAATGTAGACATCTACTCCCATAGAGCAGTAGATAATGAAGGTCTAGTAGCACAAGATTCTCCAGTAAATGCAATCCAACTTCATCAGAGTCACTTTGGCCAAAATCCAATCAATTCAAGCCCCCCACGTTCTCTTTTACCCTCAACTTTTCAAGATCCTGCTCTTCAGTCCATCTCAGTGTTGCCTCAGGCAAATCTGGATTCATCTACTGCTTTGGCTTTTCCCTTAAAGTCAAGTTACAGTCGACATGTTACGCCTAATGCTGCATCGCTTCTTTCCTTGCTCACTACCCCAAGTCCCCTTAATGTTTCTCAAACTACCTCCAGCAGCTTTGATGGACATCTCTCTTTACCCCCACACTCGCCTCCACCATCTGGAGATATCTCTCTCTCTGAGTTTCTGGAGGTCAATGATTGGATACTACAATAACTGGGACTAGTGACTTGTAGCACTACATGCAAGATAGCAAAGGAAAACTAGTTTCTTTTGCCAGAATGGAGATTTTTTTCAACCAGACTGGACCAAGTAGTATCAGATTAGAGCACACTGACTTTTAAGATCTCCTCAACTCCAGTGCAACTTATTAAAGGTGCTGAACATTTACAGCAACAAGCATGAGAGGCAAGGATTTTAGTGTAAGCAGCTTTCTGTTTCTTTAAGGTATGCTCTGGTGATTTAGTACTGAATACTAGTGCATTTAGAACAACTAGCTGAGGTTTAGGAATCCACATTATTAAAGTCCTTTCCTATAGCTGCTAAATTTTTGAACTTTGATAGCTACAAGTAGCTAATTTATGGTAGCTGTGCTGTATTTATTTAGTTTTGGCTACCATAAATTAGCTACTTGTAGGTAGCATGCATTTTTTTCTTGTCAAATTAATCACAAATAGTTTCTTTGCCTCCATTTATCCAGACTTTAGCCTACATTGGAACATCTGACTCAACATTTAAAACAGTGGCATGTAATTTTTGCTAGGGTGGAGTTCTCACTTCCTTGCTACTACAAGGAAAGGCAATACTTAGAAATTTCAATTTGTATCATCCGAGTTGCACTGTGTACATGCCAACTGTCAAAGGTCAGCACGAGGTGTTGATGTGGCTAGTTTAACTCTTTTTTTATGCCTAGTTCATTTTATGGTCCCAAAAAAATAATCAAACACATGCTGTCTCCTACCATTTTTGCTGCTACTGATAATTTATTTATGCACAATATATTAATCCAAAAATGTCAATTTGCTGCTTTTCAGACAGATTAATCTCTTTTCTTCTTCACTGCAAAAAATAAGATTGCATTACTACTACTCTATTCACTGTAAATACGCTCATTTACATTCATTATTAATTATGAATCTTGTACCAGGCTTTGCTTGCAAAGGTGGAAGAACAGCCAGACAAAACTGCCCCGGGCCCCAAAGTCCTCAAGATGAACAAGTGTTTGATGGTTTGTAGTGACTTTATTAATTGCAAGTAATAAATAGTTAGAGTATCTGTGTTATTGATCAGTCCTATTAACTTGAAAATGCAAATACCCAAACAGATTTTGCATAACTATATGAATGAATCAGTGAAGGAACTTTTATGCCCAAGAGACCCCTAGTGGTTAAATCCCAGCATGATTGCATGGACACAGTTGGTGCCAACTCCAGACCTTTATTCGCCATTACTGCGCGATCCAAACCAGTCAAACGTATCTATGATATAACATGTTTTTGAATTAATGTTTTTCAGTCAAAGATGCTCTGACATGCAGTACATTTACAGCAGGATAAAGTGACGACAGGGACAGTCTCATCACCTCAGGGTCATTAAGAGACTCACATCCAATAGCCCACTAACACCCCATGTGGGTTTAAACCTAGTATAAAATTGCATAACTAATTATTTTAGTCTGCTATTTTCATGTCAAATGAAAGAAATAACTTTTTCCTATGACTCCTTTTTCCTGTAGCTGTGAGTAATAAGGGGCTGCTCAAACTTGTGCTGGAACTGCTGCTGTAAGGAAATAAAGAGTGGATTGTAATTGGTGCATAACGGTTAGGAACTGTAGCTTCTGTATGACGATTGCTTTAAAATGACGATTTTGTTTTATCAAATGATTGATGTACATTACTCTGCATTATATACACTGTATGTGTAGATACATATATATATATATAGAGAGAGAGAGAGAGCGAGAGAGAGAGATACAGAGTTTTACAATTTAGTGTGAGGCATTGTGTGTGAGAGAGTTATGACTATTTTGTATTTATCATGAATAAGATTAATATATTTATGCTGTGATACTGGTTGGAATAGAAAAGCTAATTAGAAACAAACATTTGAATAAAACTTTTTTCACTTTGTTTTGTTCAAGTTACAGTTTTGTCTATTCTAATATTTTATTTAAAGTAATACCTATTTTATTTATATCTCTCTAGTCTGCATTTAACCATAAATGTTATTTGAATACAATAAGATCAAGAAGAGTTACGTAGCCTAACTTTAATGGACCGAACACTGTTGTTGATGGGATATCAATGGATTGTAACATCAGGTTGTTGCTTAAGTATACAACATTTGTAGCCATGCTAGCAGTGTGTTGGTCTAGCCACCACTTTGGTTCTGACCTACATGTCTCAATGGCAATAGGTGATATTTGGTACAGACATTCATGGTCCCCAGAGGATGAATCTTGCCGACAATGGTGGCTTTCCCACTTTCTGTTATAGCTACTGTCAGCTTAGCATGTGGTTTTTAGTGACAACTTTTGGATAGAGTGACACGAAATTTGTTACTGACACTCCCAGAGAATTGTAATAACAGGTGATTCCTAGTGCCTTCCTCTGATTTCCTGTAGTGCGTCAACAGGTCAACACTTGAATTAGATTTTTAAAAATAGGCCTTAACTTTGCTATGCATTTTGAGCGATGACAGATAATTTTTAAGTCTGGTTAATGGATTAAACAGCATGTAGCCATGCATTAGAAACTTTGCTCACCATTGATATAGAATTCAACAGAATAATAGAGTGCATTTCACCAGAGTGATGTTACTGGTCACTGTCCTGAACACGCCAGTATTATCAATCTCTTGTAACAGCAAGTAAGAGGCAGACCAGTAGGATAAAGCTCCCAGTCACTTACCGGACTACCGGTCCCCCCGGTGTTTTTCCCAGAAGGCAACTGGCTGAGCTCATCTGCGACACAACACAGGAGAGGGGGAGGAGGAGGTAGATTATTGGAGGAATATAGGAGGAGAGAAAGGGGCACAGGCATGTGCTAATACGCACGTCCTTGTACTGAATATAAGAGTATAAGGCAGGAGTGTGTTTCTGGTAAGAAGAGCAGTAAAGAGGCTTCAAGGGTGACAGCGCAAACACGTTGACTGCCAGCCAAGGTGTGACTTTGAGAGGGAGATGAAAGCGCGTGGATAATTGCGCTTTTGGGTGAGCGAGCGCGTGCGTGTGCCGGTAAGAGCGAAAGATGGCAAGAGAGCGAGAACAAGTGGCTTAGTGGGGAGAGGAACAATGGATGTGACTTGATCCTCAAAGCCAACTACAACCCCGCGTGCAAGCACAAACAACACACACGCTCGCGCACGCTCACCTCAAATAGGAAGCGAGGAAAATGGGGAAAGGGAGGGGAGGAATGGGGGAGTCAGACAGAAACACCGACGAGCGTCAAAGCGGCGCGATGCTGGAAAATCAGAGCGAATATTTCATAGCAGGGTGAAACCACAGCCAGACGTTTGGCAGAGGTGATGCAGTGAGAGCAGAGCAGCGCGAGGCGCTAATGACGCATCTATTTAAAATTAACCGGGTTTAAGAGGCAAAGCCATGCCACATAAATAAAAGAAAATAAATAAATAAATCCATCCTATAGCGTCATCCGCAGTGAGAAGCCTCATTCCTCTCTCTCCTTGCACCACCTTTAGGCTGAGGAACCATCGATAAGACAGAGTCAGATCACAGTGACTCCGGTCACAGTTTTCAAAATAAAACCTTCATTAATGTACGTGGTGCAGTACATTACAGTTTTTCCACCGAAAGTCAATATGATGTTTTTTACTTCTACTTGATCTGAGTCAATGTGCCAAAATGTAAGAAATTTAAAAACTGAGGGGAAATAGTTCAAAGTTAGTATGCGGAAAATGTAATGAATCCTTGGAGGATTACTTTGACTCTTTTTAGTTGATAATGAGGAGATCATTTGTTCAGGTACTAAGCTAATGTTCTTTTGGTCAGTAAGATGATTGAGATCTCCTTCAACAACCCTCTGTCTTTACATCTTTCCTTGAAAATTGTGTACAGGCAGAATCTTGTTTTAAGTTATGTAGAAGAAATCAGTGGACAAAGCTCTGTTCATAGTGTGATATCACCACGTACATGGTATGTGAAATATTGTTTGAAAAGAAAGGGTCATCACTGCACACCCACAGCTCCAATCCAGTCTTTTCAGCTTGAATTCTTGAGATCACAGTTTTGATTCACCTTGCATGTCAAATGTGACACTCTTCACTTCCTTTCTTTGATGTTTACCTTGCAACCGAGCACCTTACAAAAGATGTATGGTCCTTCAGTTCTTAACAAACCTTGTTATGTCAATAAGCCTTACATTCCAAGCTTTCCAGTTTTACCATATACATTGGAGTATGGAAGAATGAGATGAATGACATGGGTATGTAGTCTACCATATTGTTTGCCCACATTAAGACATTTTAATTCACGTTCACCGTTTGTTGAAATAAATTCACACCACTTAAATAGTGAATATGAAGCAAAATATCAACTGCTATGATAACAGCTTTAACATGACTCTCGTAATCCTGAGGTCCTATCTTGAAAAGGCTCTGTATAGCCTCAAGATATGTATGCTTAAATTGTGCATATTGCTAAATTACTTAATGTTAAATCAATATAACTAACTCAGAAAGCTAAAGTGACAGCGTATTCTCGTAAAATATTACTTTTGAATATTATTTTGAGTTAACGTCTACAAAACTAACTTGCTCCTGTTTCCCCCACTCTCTAGCTATTATTTTTATTTTGAAAGACACTGTGCTTCATTTCCTGTAGAGACCTGTTTGCGTGCTCGTTGACGCAGCTCGCGGAGGCGCTGTAGGACGACCGGATAACGGGATCCGAGAAGGGGGACAGGAGCAAAACGCGTCAGTCTGACAGACATAGACTGGGTGCTATTGTATAACACGGGCCTTTAGCTTCTTCACTCCAGGCTTTTTGTGTCCGGAAGAGCCACCGTGTTCTTTTATTTTCTCTATTTTCTTGCTCTCCAGCCGCGGAGGGAGAGACGGAGCGCAGCAGCGGGGCTCAGTGTTGCATCGGCCGCTGGCGGAGGACCTGCACATGTCGGCGCGGTGAGGGAGCGTTTGTTTCCCCGCCCTGATAACGGTTTGAGGACGGCAAGAGGAGGAGGACGTTGCGTGGAGTGGGCATAAACCGCGACGAGAACAACATTATTGACCCCTGAGAAAAAAGCTAACAAAATAAGCAGGTGCGGCCGTTTTAACGGTCGAAAGAGGATCCGTTGAAAACGAGCGAGAAGGACAACAGTGATGCGGCAGCCGAGGTGGGCCCAGATTGATGATTTTATGATATCATCATCCACCGCCAGGACCGATCACTGATTTTATTGATAAGGAGCTTCTGCAAGGAGAATAAGCTATAAACTGACCTGGGGTCCGTTTGTTTGTGTCCGATTTGGATAAACAGGAGGAGGTTAATCGGTGCTTTATTTGCTGTGATTTGCTAACACAAGGAGCTGTGCGGTCAATTATAGAAATACATATCCAAATTCTGGCGGATGACTTAGTGTGTGTGTGTGTGTGTGTGTGTGTGACGCCAATACAGCAGCAGAGAGGTGTGTGTGTGCGCGCGCGTGTTTGTGTGTGTATGAGGAGACGCGCCTGTCTGAGCATCATCTGGTAGCTGCACGGGCTACTCCTCCACGGGGATGATACACAAGCGATTTTTCATCTGTGCGTGAAAACCAGAAGAATCGGGGATGCTGCTGATGCTGATGCTGCTTCCATTTCCAGTTCGGCTCTGATAAAGACAGCGAGGCGCACAGCACGAGACTGGACATCCAGAAAATATCTCTCCTCACCTCTCCTCCGCCTCTGCACCTTCTCCCCCCTTTATTTCTCACCCCTCTCCTCCTCCTTTTCCTCCTCCTCCTCCTCCTCCACCACCACCACCACCCAGAACGTCTATTCTGATCAATTGATAATCCATCTGTGATTCAGAAAGCCACCCACTCCTCCATCCTCTTCTTCTCCTCCATTCACCCATACATCCTCTTAAGGACCTCTTTACGCACTTGCACGCGCAGAGGCACGCACGCACGTACCACCACCACCGCCATCTACAGCCATCATGGAGACGACCAAGCTGCCTCCGTCCAGCCCGTCCTCGCCGACCACCAGCTTCTCGGTACCATCCGCAGAGAAGGTGGACGGCTTCCCGCGCAGGTCGATGCGCAGAGCCCGGCAGAGGAGGTCCCACAGCTCGTCCCAGTTCCGCTACCAGAGCTCCCAGGTGGAGCTCACCCCACTGCCCCTGCTCAAAGGTGAGACACAGCTTTACTGTAGCAGTCGTGGGTCAATGTCAGAGACGTAGGGATGTATTCTAGTGACAGACGGGGGGTGAAAAGTCCTGTGAGGTCACCATAAACTCACTGTTATCACTCTAGGTAAGATGAAACACCTCTAGATGAAAGTGAATACCATATACTGACTTTACTGACACCCATTGATCAGTGCTGTAGAGAAGATCTATTAATGATTTCTATTGATAGGTGTCCACTGATACATATTGTCCTCTCTGTCCTTGTCCTTTCTTTGACAAAGCTGATAGCAGTGGCTTTGATTTCTTATCTGATAGGAGCCAGTCTGCTTAAAAAAGCCAGTGGGCCGCAAGTAACAATTATTTGCAGCATTAATTCAACTTTTGCCAATAAAATAACAATACAAAAATCTGAAAAAAAGATGTCTATCCCAGTTTTCCAGAGGAATCCAAGAAAACATCTTCAGATATATTGTTTGCTTGGACCAACAGTCCAAAAGCCAAAGAAACTCTGTTTACAGTGTTTTAAAACAGAAGAAAACTGCAAACCCTTCCCCTAGAGAAGCTTTAATCTGTGAATTCCTGGGATTTAAAACACTTTTTACAAATTTTCTGTCTAATTGAATAACTTAGTAATTACAGGTCTTTTCTGTATCTTTTTGTATTTGGCTAATGTTTGGATTTGATTATTGCTAAGCAGATAAGGATCAAAGGGAGTATAAATAGAAGATGATACTGTAAGAGGGATAACAGATGAGTAAGAGATGACAAATATTTCCTTCTAATCACCCTCGTTTTAGGCAACAGTCATCAATTCTATCACTATATTTACCTCCAGGACCTGCACAATTCAAAAGGCAATGACAATATGTGGTGAATTGTGAAAGTTAGTGTTTAAAACTGTGGCTCAGACTGTGTTTGTCCAGAAGCTAAAGCCCAGGTTTATGTACGCATAGTCACTGAGCTTGATGTCGACCACTTACACACTCATTAAAACACGGTACCATCAAACAGCTGCCTCCATGATTGGTTAATAGGGAAATAGGAGAAGCATGTCTCCATTATCCTTTCCTCCTCCCAGTCCACCATTGAGAACCAGAACTGCTTCTTAATTGGCCGATGAGATAAACCTCCAACAAGAATACATAAAATAGAAAACATGCTTGTACAAATCGTGGCTATGTGAAGATCTTGACATTCAGACTGTCTTGACATCCCTCTTCAAGGCAGTCAGAGCTGCACTACTGTGATCTGTTGTTGCCATAGCTGTAACCCCAGAGCTGCTGTTACTACACCAAGGCAGCTTTCCTCTACATGAGCTTGTTCAATATCCTCTCAGAATAAATGCACAAGACTGCAAAGACATAGAACCCATAGGCTTTCATTTTATACTGTAGTGCTGTCTTCATTTCCTATAGACCAACCAGCTCCGCCTGCACACAGGTCAGGGAACGGTTTGATGTGATACAGGTAGAAAAAGATAAAAGAAAAGTAGGATGTTTCTTTAGTGAGGACAAAGATAAATAAACAAGAACTCAAATGATTAATCAGTTGTCAGAAAAAAAAATGTGTGATACTTTTAGCAATCAATTTAGCTCAATTTATGAAACATTTAATGACTCCAGCTTCTCAAATGCAAGAATTATTATTTTTTTGCTTCTCTGGAGTTGTTAATTCAATAAATCTTAGTTTTAGTTGGCAAAACAGGAATTTTTAAAATGTCACTTGGGGCTCTGAGCACTTGGGTCGCTAAAATTTCACCCTTTTTGTGACCAATCATATCAGTTAATTGAAGAAAGAAACCTGAAAGATAAATCCATAAACAACATAATGGTTAGGTGCATCTCCTGGGTAAATCTCAGCATGAGTAATGGGCAAAAGAGAACAGGCATAACATAACAGGCACTCTAAAGATGGAAAAAGGTGGTCCATTCATTCTTTAAAGCCACATTTTGTTGTTTATGAATAAATAGTTTAATTCATAAGAAGTGTCATTCAACCTTAATTCAGTCAAATATACTATTAATTTATTCTTTTATATGTTTGCTGCTGTTTTGCATTTCAGCATTTACAGCACAGCCGCCATAAGCTCTAAAAGATTTTTTTATGTATAGCCAGTGAGTAAACGTCAGAGATGTCCAAGTCAACATTTTTATGGCTTTTTACTTTTTGGTTCAGACAGTAAACATGACCTATCTCTTCATGTCCCTTCACCTTTTTTTTAGATTTGCTTTCTCAAGGGCATCTCTTTCTGTATTATCTGTGTCTCTTTCTCACCTCGCGTCTTTTTCGTTTTTTCTTCCTTTCTAACCTGTGTGTGCAGCACATGAGCACATTGTAACTCCTCATATATGCCTTTAACCCATCTTTATAAGGTTACTGCCTCTTTCATGTAGCCTGCAATCTCTTCCCATTAACCCTGTATGAAGCAAAGACCTTTCTGCTTTTAGTGATGGTAGGAGGCGCGAGCGTCCGTGTGCTGTGATGTGTTTTTACACCTCAGTTCCCCGGCTTCGGCTCCTTCCCAGGCCCATGGGCGAGGGGTGTGTGCAGCATGATGATGGAGGGTTTTCATTGCTTCTTTACGGCACCTTCTCTGTGCATACGTGCCTGCTCGGACTGAAGTCCCAGTTACCACATTGCTGCTGCACCGCTGCGGCACTGTTTCTGGATCCCCAGGAGGAACTGATAGTAAGTTCCTGCAGCACCGGTGCAGGAGAAAAGCCTGGCGTGGGGACGTCTGTAACGGGCAGTATGTAGGCCAAGTGTAGACAGACTTGTGGGTGTTTTGCCCTCCAGGGAATCACATTCCCATTGTTAATTTGAATTCCTCCCCCTGTTAACAACGGCACATCTCTTTCACTTCAAGCCCAGAGCAACACTTCATCCCTGCTCACAGCTTCAGGCTGAATATGAGCCATAATAAGCACAGAAATACATGGTATATATAACAATGACATGACAAAAGAAAGAGCTGGAGCGCAGCATTCAAGGTAAAATCCACCCTCAAACACTTAAACACTGTTAAGATACAGCTACAACATTGCATTCTTATGGATCATTTGTGTTGTTTGATGCTGTATTATGGACCACTTGTCAAAAGAAATGACATCTTCTGCACAACAACTACAGCAGGGTTTGACAATGGGAATGCTTAGAATTACCAGTAGTGAACAAGGACTTTTAGATATTAGTCTGAGAAAAAGCAAGAGCCTCAATATTTTGGACCCATTTCAGCAGTCAAAAGAGGAGGAAATCCATCACAGAAGAGGCAGACATACTGATTCATAGCCTGAATCGATCAGAAGGCAATGCAGCCATGGCTTGCATCTTTGCAGATCTGTCATCAGCAGTGTGTGAAACCTTTTCCCCCCAGAAAGACTTTTTTGAAATAGGAGCAACCAGATGGTTTCCCCTATGTGCTCTCAGTTTTTCTGAATTGGAAAAAGTAACCACAGGAACATGGAGCATAAGTACATGATGCAGGTTTTTGGGAATCTGGATTAAAAAAAAAAAAAAGATCATTGATTCCCAACTGGTATGTATCGAACACCGTAAATTGTTATCTAACAGTGTATGTGAAGGTGTCTCGGCAGTTGATTGGTTTTGATCTTGAAACAGGTCAGTTCATTGGTCAGGTCCTCTCTGAAGTTAAACGCATCTTCCACGGATTATGTACATGCTATGGTAAGATGCCATTGTAGTATATGTAGTTGTTGCCTTACTCACTTGATACTTAATGTCCTTCAACAGTGGCCCTGCGTGATACAATGCAGTCACAGCTTGTATCATCAGTAGCGTGTGAAATCCACCTTTCTTTGTAACTGGAACAAGACAGCTCTGTTGTTGCAGGTTTATAGACACTGCCTTAGTATTTGTGAAAATCACCCAAATTGAAAATACATCTCCCAACAGTCTGCCATTGACCTGAAGCAGTCTGGTTTAAGCAAGCATCTACCATGCTGCTATGTCACTGAACCTGGCATTGACTTTGTTTCCAGTTTCATGTATTGTACCTGAACCATGACCTCTGAACCGCCTCTCTTCACCTCCCAAGATTGAAGTGAGACACGTGACACACCAGGATTTTCTTTTTAGTGTTAAGGTGAGATAACTACACTATTCCTGTGACGCTCCAGGAAACGGTGAACTGATCTTGAATGCTAAACCGACCAATAAGGGAGTAGCTGGGATGGTCAAGGCAGCCAGTGGATACAAAGATGAAGGGTGAAGGATACAGAGCCCATATAATCTCTTTTACAGTGCCTTTATGTTTGGCTACAGGCCTGCAGCAAACACATGCACAGGCATTTCATCTCTTTACGGATGCTATGTTCTTGGACCTTTGTTGCACTTCAAAGTGGTTTCAGTTTGCTGCAGTAGATTGTTTGCAGTGTATGAGCTTGTTTCAAACAGAGAATATTGGTGAGTGTTTCCTTTCAGCAACCTTCGAAATCTCGTTATTTGCCTATAACCTGCCAACCCCACATCGCCTTTCAGTTGGTATTTGCGTTGTTTATTGAACTACAAACTAAACGGAGGATCGATCACTACCTTTACCAGTATGAGCACTCACTCTGTTTCATGTGGTTTCTCACTTCTCGCTGTTTAAATGTTCCAGCTAAAAATGGAGCATTAATGTAAGTACCGCTGAAATGTTTCAGACAGGGCCCCAAATGAGCTGATGATTAAGTTGCACTGAAGGCACCGGGGCTTGATCAGCTTAGTGCTACACTGGGACATAGGCAAATTAAAATCTTTAATATCTGCTGTCACACAGTCACAGAGCCACCAGATGGGTATCAGAAATGTTTTCAGTGAAAGAGTTTCCCCCGTTTTTGTCTCTCTACACTTTAATTGTCACATAAACTAAAAAAAAATACTTGATGACAGGGTCCAGTAAAGATGGTGCTGGGAGTTAATGGATCTGGAAAATAATCTGTCTGTCTGTCTATCTAAAAATTAAGCGTACATGAATGCTAATTGCCATAATAGAATATAATCCAACCATTACATGAACCTTGTTCTCATAATACCATGAATTCGCTGACTTTGCCAACAATCATGTGATGTTATTTGTTGCCATCTCATCACAGTTGATTCTTGAGTTGGTCCTTGGCTCTCTGCTGGTTGTCCTCCATGTCTTTGGTTACACTGCAGCTCTCTGTCTAACTAGAGAGCAAGCTGTTAACTCAGCACTCCTCTCCAGCTGCGGTGTTCTCCCGTGGGGCTACAGACACCAGTCAGGCTCCCCGGTCACGGGTATGGTGCTATCGCCAGCAGGCTAACCAAGCAAAGGTCACATTCCCAACATCTTGTCAGGAGATTAACAAATTTATGATTAAGACTTATGTCTTATTTGTACACCAAAGACAAATGTGATTCGGACTGATTTTCCATTAAGCACAAGAAAATAATTGAAATAACTGTCTCTGATCCTCTGGAAAAAAAAACTGGAATCCTTGCTTTTGACCTTGAGGTATGCTCAGATTCTGATGGCTCTGGAGTAGGTTTTTAGATTTTCTTTTCTCTTCCCATGCCGCTCACTCCCTAAGCTAGGTGTTAAAATGCAAAATGCATCTGATGATTAAACAAAAAACACACACACACACACACACACACACGCGCTTTAATACAAGTTATATATGCACTCGGCATGCACCAGAATCAGAATGGGATCATCTCTGTCAGAACTCCAGGCTTGCATTTTGATTTGACTTACAGTAAGGATGACTCATCCAGGTGAAAACACACTCTACACAGTGTGAAAAAGTATCCACTTGAGGGATGAAGCTCGTCACACAATAGTGGAAAAAAATACATCATCACCACAGGCAGATATATTGCCACTGCATGTAAATGTCACGACAACAGGTAGACAGATCATTACCACAGAAACATTGTAGTTGAAGCATCATCACTGGGTGTAGAAATCTATAAATATTCCAATCCATTAGAGGAGGGACAAATGTAATTACATCACTGCAAATAGAAACATTGTCACTGGGAGTAAAACACCTTCACTGCAGGAAAATATGATCCGGATAGCAAATTACCAAGAAAAGATAGGTCAGGAATAGATTCGACAGCTGTGGGTGCTACTATGCAGTAGGTCAGTAATTCTTCTCTGAGCTTAGTGAGGATGAAATCTTACAGAAGTACACCAGTCACCAAGTATTTATGATGGACTTAGTGTGTTTGTGATTGTTCTGGGCATGCAAATATGCAGGGTGATCATGGGACACACTATCTTGAGATTGGGTTGGAGGGGTAACATTGTTTCAGCCAGCAGGAGCTCAAAGTGAAAAGACACAGATTTCTGCTCAGCCCAGCCCAGCCCAGCGGCACATTCTGCCATCCATTGCTTCAGAACAGTTTTATGAAGCTCATGGTATATATATTTAATCTGCCATAACAGGAGACGTAATACGTAAGAATGGCCATGGTGGTCTGTTTGTTTTATTGAAAAAAACCCCAACCCAATTCACAATGGGCGCATTTTCTAAATTTAAAACGAGGGCATTTGCAAACACGTTTCTGTATTTGGAAGTCACAAGATGATCATACTCAAACTATTCCTGTAAACTGTGTGTCACCAGAGGCTCTACTTTTGTTGTCCTGGTTAAAAAAAAAATCTCAGGCACACCAGCTGATCTGGAGAACAGCAGCAGATGAAGCCCAAAAAATCTTAATAGTCCATAGTTTTACCACAGCTGTTTCTTACAGTCAACTGCAGTGTTAGATGTCTTCTCATCAAAAATTGATGCCTAGCTGTTTATTATTATCTCCCACACCAATGTGAAAGCAGCAGGACTGCAGACCAGCGGCAGGCCTAATTGCTCTGCTGAAAATGAATCAACACGCTCAGCTCCTGTATGTTTATCTGGATGCTGAATCCTCAAAACAGCTCAACATAAAAATCATTAATAGGAAAGCACTCACATCAAGTAATTAATATGGATGGATGTTTCATGCAAACACCCTTCAGTGTGCAAAGTAGCACCAGCATGTCTAATTGCAATTTTGACATGCCAAAATAATATCCATATAACAAAATAGCCATGCCTGATGGTTTCTGTCCTTGACGATTCCATCAGTGGCTGCCAGCAGTAGAGGCTTTTCAAAGAGCCATTGAGTAGCTTCAAATAAGCATGTTAGGCTTGAAGGATGTGGTGTGAGCTCAGCATGTTAAATCTTCCATACCTGCATGAAACCAATACTGCTTGTTAGCATTTAAGCATCTAAAAGCCATGAAACACCCTGCAGACATACGATGAGCACTACAGGCAATGTAATTGAATCGGCTTTGTTACACAGAGAAGCAGATGGTGAGTTGAACCAGACTGAGACAACGAGGAGAATTAAATGTTGTTAGACATTTTAGGTGAAGCAGTAATGTGAAGTGTCAGTTTGTGTGCCCATAACCCCAGTTGAAATCAGAAAAAATGATCCCTTTTGCAGAACAGCGAGTCATCAGTCGTTTTGCAATGATGGTCTCTTGCAGTACTGCCTCTAAACATTTGTGTGATTATGCACTCAGCCCACTGGATGCTGTTTAACAAGTCAAAGTGTACTTTTGCAAGCCTTCTCTTTCTATGGAACGATATGAAATGCATTTAAAATGCTCCCACTGCTGTCTGAAAAAGAACAAAAATACACTGCTGCTTGTGTTTCATAATATAGTCAAAAATGGGCCATTTTCACAGCTAACAATGAGGGGATTAGAAGGAAAACATGCCGTCAGACATGCGCATTATGAAATCTTAAAGATTCTCACATAGAATATAATAGAGAGAGGAAAGAGTATCATTTTGAGGACGTGTTGTCCTTAAAATGTGATGTTGTCCTTAAAATATCTGTGTAACCTCATGAATGAGCAAAAAGACTGTAAAGTAAGCTTTTAAATGTAAAAGAAGACAACTTCTGACATTATTACTAAAATTAAAATTTGATCAATTTGAATTTTTAAAATAAACTCTCACTAAAGGCCATGAACTTTCACTGTAAAGGCCATGACAATCAGTTGCCAAGCTTGTAGAAAAGACACATAAATTTCACTGTGTCACGTTCTGGTTTGAATTTGATTTTTCTGTTAGGTTTATTGAGAAATGCTCACAATGCTAATTGCTCTGTTACAGTGTGGCAATTATGGGATAGTTGGAGATGCTGGGATGGAAGCTAGTGTGAAGAGTAATAGACAACAAAATGATCCAGTGATGTCTGTTACACATGATTCTGGAGGCCACAGTGTGATATTGAACATATTGCTTGAGCAACATGCAACATGGAACATGACCTCGTGATTTAGGTCACATGTTTACCCGTATGAGAGGATATGTCCTTTCCTTTTTGTCTGTCCGGCATTTGGCCACAATGTAATAATGAATGTAAGACAGACTCTGTTTTAAATGTGCTGTTTACTGTAAAAGAGTCACCTACTCACACAGATTGTATGTGGGAGATTGCATGACTGTGTGTGTGTGTAAGGGAGAGGCCAGCTGGATGGGCCTGGTATTGGGTTACAGAAGACATGGAGTAGTTTTTGCTCTATGACTGTCTCAGATCAATTAAGAGGGAGAGTGGGGGAGAAAGTGAGGGGGGTGGGGGTTGGGGTGATGAAAGAAATGGAGTGAATGAGGAAAGAGGAAATGACTGAACATTAAGTTGACAGGTGGAGGAGGAACAGTGGGAGGAGGAGAGACGGTGAGATAAAAAATAAAAAAAAAGGCTCAGGATATTGCAAGGGAGAGGATGTAATGAAACGGCTAGCGATGCAATAAACACAACCGCTGATGTGTCACTAAAGAACAAGTTGATTCTTAGAGGAATACACTGATGCTCAGGCAAACAAGCTCTCTGATTGAATCTCTCCAAGTTTCACCTTCAAGGGTGTTCACAGTGAAAATATGCTCTTGTGTTTCTGAGGCAGCGCAAATCTAGGTAAACAAAGAAAATCAAATACTGGCCGTGCAGAGGTGACGTGTTCAGTGACGTGAATCAGTCTTTATAGAGGAAGATTTGTTTTAGATGGGATGAGATACCGCAAGCAGAAAATAAGCGCAAGTGCATGTGATGAATCACAACCAGCTTTTTTAAAAAAAGCACAATGAGGCTTAATGAAAGACAAGAAAATGTGAGATTTATTTTTTCGTTTATCACATTTGGATTGCGTGTGACAAGCAGCAGCGGCAGCAGCGGCAGCAGCAGTGTGGAAAGCACCATGCCTGATGTATACGCAGCACAGCAAACCCACAGATTATCATTCAACAAGTGAGGGTTACAGAGCTGCTAATCAAATGTTGAGGATGATTCCAGCTGGGATAACCGTCTCCCATATTTGTTTACTAACTGTCTCCAATTTGTGTTTACATATCGCACGGCAAATATTAATTTCACAGGAGAATTTTAATATCCAAAATGATCTGAAAGTCATTCTGCTGTCAAGGAGAATTTGGGAGTTTTAGGTAAAACGAGGGTGGCGTGTTCAGTAGCCCAAAGAACTGTGATCTGGTTTAATTGATACTAAATGAAATCTATTTATTGATAGAGATTCAGCTTATTATAGGTAGAGTAAGCAACAAAGAATTAACAAAGAATTAAATGCAACAGAGCAATCAGATACAGTATGAGCCACGGCCTATAACAGCCAGCTGCTCTCTGTTCATTATGCTGTGTGGTGGAAGTGTGTATTATTAGAATCATTGGATTATTTAAAGATGGGCTTAGCGCCGCACTTAATCTTTTGCCATGACTTAGCCTCCTCTCACGGGCCTTTTATTAAAGAGAGAATGGGGCTTTTCTGTCTGTGCATTCATTGAATACAGTGTATAAAGACTTTGCCACGTTCTGAAACCCACTGCCATCAAAATACAATGCAGTATTTAAGCAAAGGTCCTCAGATACAGTAGCTGTCACTTTGATTGTTCAATCATCGAGATTGTTTTCAGTCTGCAGCCATGTTAAGCTGCTCAAAGGGGAAGGATCAATAATTCTGGAGACTTTTGTTACAACTGTGCTTTGTTTTGTGCTCAGAATTTCATAATGGTGTTTTAGCCCAAAAGATAGGAAGAAAAGATAATAGTCAACTTCTTAAAAACCAGACCCCTGACAGTAAACACAAATCTCAATCAACGCTGAATCCAAGGACATCATTCTTGTCATTTTTGCTGACATTGATTTTTATCCTGCAAGCACCCTGTACCATTTGAAATTCAAGTTCTGTCTTTGAACAAAACAAGCTTTGTCAAAAAAAGTCGCATGCAGCTCAAGGACTACTTTTTCAGATTTTTCATTTCACAGTTTTCATTAGAGAACTGAAGCTAGTTCACTTGTCACCATATACAACCACTTGTGACAGATATTCCATGTGTAGGTCACATGAGGACAGCTGATCTAACTTTAATTTGTTGAAATTCTGTAGTAGTAAGTTTATGATAAGTTAATACATTTTCACTTTATGCCAGTTGAACAGTCTCTGTGTCTGTGTGTTGATTGGTGCTGAGCAGGTAGTGTGCAACATCAACACTGAACACAAAAAAACACCCTCAGTGTGAGGTGGAAATTCCTGTTCCAGATATAAATCTGAATATAATGAATTGTTCCTTGGCCAGTCTGTCCAACAAATGTCATGAAAATCTGTTCATAATTTGGTGAGATCTCCCGCTGACAGACAGACAGGCTGACTGAGAGGCATAAAACATAACATCCTCAGCAGAGAGCGCAAACACGTCCAAAAATGGGCTCATTTTTCTCCTCCTATTTCATTCAGTAGACTCGGCTTGATTACCCACAGCAGACTGCACATACAACTCTATTTACATGTTATATGCTAATACCCAGCCGGTCTCATTACCTATTCTTGGTATCATCACCAAGTGACACCTTCCAAGTATTTCCTGCTCTAATTCAAAGCAGCGGGATGATTCGTCCTGTTCTTTCCCAGCAGGTAAATATCTGTTTACTCTTCAAGTCTTCTTAAAAATCTGAAGATGGCTGATGGAAAGGGGGAGTGGGGCTTTAGTCAGTCTCGCGCGATACCATCCCTCGTCATTTTCCTTTTTCAATCAGACTATTTGTTAGCAGGATAATGGAAAATGTGTTGTAAACATTTCCTAAACAGTTTGTCATGTCATGGTCGTGCTGTCAGGAGGATTAGATTATTTAGAGATGGACTTAAAGTGCGTCACTTAAACCCCTTAAGGTGATATTTATACTGACCTGACTTCTACGCTGCATGGTGCCTCACTTTTGATAGCCGCTGTATCTACCTTCTACTATTTATAACTGTGTCTTTCACTTGCTTTCCTTCCTCATCTGCCTCTATCCCCTTCTGTCTCTTTCTTTCCTTTCCCCTCCCCATCCTCTCTTCCTCTCTGCGTCACTGTGGCTGTGCATTGAGCATGAGTGTGTGTGTTTAATGACAGAGTGCAGAGGCGGCTTGGATGGTAGCTAAAACAGAAGCTGTCCTCCTCTCTCTCTCTCTCTCTCTCTTTCTCTCTCTCTCTCGCTGTCACACACTCAGCCCCAAACAGAATAACTGTTATTTAAAGACCAGAGCTGAAAAAAAAAACCACCTCGGAGAGATTGATGGGTGGAGTAGATGAAGGGAAAGATGGAGGGAGTAAAGAGAGGGAGGAAAAGAAGGGAGGTACCTAGTGATGGAAAGATGAGAGAGAAACGGGAGGAGGACGAAGGCAATGATGTCATCTTTTAACCCTATACTGCTCCTCTCCTCTCCCTCCTGTTTCTTTCCCAGATTCTTCTTCCACTCCTCTCTCTGTTTCTCTCCCCCAGCAGGACTATATTTAGATTTGTGCAGCTGTGTATTTGTGTGTTTGTGTTTAGATGCTGTTGCAGGGTGCTCGGCACTGCTCAGTCTTCTGTGTTGCTGCTCATTTTACCAAATGCATTCACTCCTCTACCTCCTCCCGCTCCCACCATCTTCTCTACGTCACATGCTGTCGCTTTCCCCTCTGGGTGTCAGGTCGTCATCCGCCTCTTCATCCTTTAAGGATGGAGTTAGCCCGGAGATATTCCTTGTTATTTCTTAATGTCAACAGATCCCATAAAAAGACACTGAATGATCCTCTTTTTTTCACTCCATACAGTTGTTGTCCTGCAAATATTTGCTTGGGCACCCAATGTGTATCAATCCGCCACTGAAAATAGTCCCCAGATAATGGACTATTTACTACTGCCTTAGAAATGTTTCCTACAAAACTACAGTTCCATTACAAGTTTGGCAGTTTAATGTTTGAAGATTTATATTATTATTTATTGAATATCATTCTGCACTTTTAAGTACAAAATTTAAACTGATTCAGTAGCTTTCTTGGCTGCATACAGCATGTGACCTGTCTGCAGACCTGTCTCCCCCTGTATATGTTTGTTTTATGTGGAATGTTAGTAAAATATATACATCAACAAATATCAAGGAAAGAGTAGAAAGGAATATGTAGTCATGCAGAAAAGAGTATAAAACAGCTGCCACTCCATGCAAGGTCATCAACATTGTCATCATGCCCACTAGCCCATGGTGAATTCTCTGGACAGCATCTTGCTCTATTCAGACAAAAGCTTAATTGGACATAAAGTCTGGTTAATGTCCAGTCCGAATGATTCCCACATTTGCCTTCTCACATACAGGTCCTCCGGCAAACATCTAGATAAGTTCAGGGTTGCTGTGCATCTGTGAAAGGGACTTAACAGAATCAAAGCTGTTAGTTTATATAAGTGGCCACCTTGCAGTATGTGAGTTTTTGTGTCCCTCTAGTCAGAAAACAATATATTTTGTTGTTTTTATTGTAACTGGTAAACATAACGAAAATGTAAATAACATATACTGCCAGAAGATTATTAGTTTGAGGTGTCTTGTTAGACAGGTTAAAGGCTGCATTAAAAACCATTTTTGTTGTGCACCCATAAGACCCAATCAGACATGATATTTGGCTTTACAATTGAATATTTGTTGACATACAGGATGGACTCTGCAGAGTCTGGTGAGAATTACACTATGAGTGACCTT
Organism: Datnioides undecimradiatus; assembly: GCA_008933995.1. Taxonomy (NCBI): domain Eukaryota; kingdom Metazoa; phylum Chordata; class Actinopteri; order Lobotiformes; family Datnioididae; genus Datnioides; species Datnioides undecimradiatus. Next base: position 1,520,795 of record WARS01000065.1, read on the forward strand.
TTTCACATCACACATTGTTGTTAGATCAGTTGCTAATATAGAAATATTGAATTACGCAGCTTGGAGAGAAGTAGGGCTTTAGAAAAATGTGTTAAATGAATCATTGTTTGTGCTTTTTAAGAAGATCCTTTACCTGCACAGCCATACAAAGAACAGATAATTTAAAAAAACGTGTAATAGAAAGCTTGGAGCACTTTGTGCTAGTACTGATAGCTTACTGTTTATAAAAAATTAAATGAAGAGGGTAATTGCTTTCCTTAAGCTGGTATTGTTATAAACCTGCTGTCCCTGACTGTTGCTTTTATAATAGTGGTAATGTAACTTTTCTAATGTTGCACCATGTTGATAATGGGCACTTCAATCTCAAGGGTGTTCCTGAGCTAATAAAAATGAAGTGAACAAAGACATCAAATTTAACTGCATCCATTTTTAGGCTTGTTACCTCTTCAAATACCAGTTTAGATTGTATTAAATATAAAAATGTCTCAGTCATAAATAACTCACTTGCTGTGATTAAGATCTTAGTTGATATTAGAATCATTGCACTGACATGATATTAACAGCTGCTTTGGTTAAATTGAACTGGAGTGACCTGTGTTGACCTAATAATAGAAAAAACAACACAACAAATTAAAGTTGGCCTCTCTCAGTGTATCCTCAGTTTGTTTTGTAACCATTTTTTACCTGCAGAGGAAAGTACGGTCATACTGGTGGCCAGTTTAGCAAACAGTGACAACCAACAAGCAGTTTCCTTTGCCTTAAAATCAATGCTGTCTGAGCTTTGATGCACTATGCGCTACGCACTTTCTCTAAGTTTTTGCTTTTTCATTTTCTTTTGCATCGCTCTCTCCCACACTTGCGCTCACATGACACACCAAGTCTCTTCATTCCTTCGTCTTCCCTCTCTTTTTCTCACCTCCTATCTCAGTGCCTGTCTCCCAAACACACATACATGCTTTTTCTTTCCCATTATCTTTCCACCCCGCTCTCTTCTTTTTTCTCAGTCCCAGCACGGCACATCTTCATACAATTACTCTCCATTAAAAATGGATTAGATTTCACCTTCACAGTCTGTCTACAGAGGGAGAACAAGAGGGAGGGAAGGAGAAGGAAAGAGAAGGGGGAGTGAGAAATCAGGAGAGAGGGATGAAGAGGTAGGATAGGATGGGACAGGGTAGGCTAGTAAAAGGATGAGATAGAAAGGATAGAATAGGCAGTTCAGGAAGAAATGATCGCACTCTGGAACGGTGGTTTTGGGTCATGAGAATAAAAAGGCTGAAGCTGCAGCTATCTCAAACCAGCCAAGAACCTCCAACCTACAGAGGTGCTTCGTGGTCACCTTGCAGATTTAGACTCATATTTGTTCTCAAAGCAAAGACAGAGGAAATAAATCACTCTCTTCAAACTTTTCTCACTCATGTTTTGTCAGAAAATTGTGTGAACTCGACTGTCACACGTTTGTCCAGTCACTGAGAAATGGCTGCGATTCAAGAACAAACTGACTGCTTAGTACAGCTCAACGGGCAGGCTCATAGATGTCAACACTAGATTTAAAATTTGCAAAAAGAATGGTTGAAGGAAACTCTCTGGTCTGGTGTTCTGAGGCTTTACACACAAACAATACTCAGTTGTCTGCATATAGAAGACGATAAAACTCTGAGAGACTTGCTTGAGCACACAAGACTGTTGATGTAGTCTTAAACTCAGTTTAACTCCTAATACATAAAGTTACTTATAATCTCACATTTAAGTTTAGGTGTTTCCATGTCACCTTCCTAATAATGTGACATGGAAACACCAACAACAATTTGGTGTTTCAGTCTGTATTACACTTAAATACTGATAGTCTACATCACCATCTCTGTTGACATAATTGATAGAATAAAGGGCCACTTTCCATTGTCTCTAAACAGCATGTGTTTGGTGCCTTGACACATCAAGCAAAGGGCCATGCTCATCTATTGTTGTGCAGCTCTGTGCCAATGGGAGCAGATGGTCCTGGTGTGCCCACAAAAGGTGAGGGGGTCTGGTGTTGGAAGAGCTCCAGTCACCCCCCCTTTAACCTGCCTGTGTTTCCCACCTAGGGGGTTAAGAAGGGTTAAATCTAATCTGCTCCTACTGTGTGTGTGTGAGTCTGTGAGCTTTGGATCATCCTCTTTCCAACTGCACAGTTAGTCTAGACTCCTTGCTCACTGTCATTGGTAAAGCTGCATTGTTGTCTTCCAACAGAGAGCGATTACTTGCCCAACTGTAAGTACAGACAAACCGGTATACTTGATGCACCTATGTTAAGGACCAGGTGGGTGACACAAAAGTCAGTGTCTCGTTCAGTGTGGCATGGTGCCCTAAGCTAAGTAATTACTATTTTTAGTTCCCTACTCTTTTATTTATTCACTCAGCCAACAGTGACAGCTAAAGCATCAAGCATACAAGTATAATATTAGGAATCTTTCTCTTTTTTGCCACACTAGCAGCGTGGCTTCGGGGATGGTGATGTAGGTCAGTTGTCACTTTGTGCTCGACTGATATATCTCAACAACCACAGGATGAATTGCCATAATAATAGTAGGATGATTCCTACTGACTCTGAAAATCTGATTTTTCAGCAACAGTTCTTTCTGTCTGTAGATTTCAAAAGTCTGCAATTTCACAAGTGTACATAGACTTTGTGAAATCCAGGGTAGCTTCATCATGATGTTGACATTTTTGGTTTTAGGTGAAATGTCTGCACATCTGCACAAAAGGATGGATACACATGAAATTTGATTTTGCACATTTATGAACCTCTAAGGATGAATTGTAATCACTACAGTGATCTCTTAACTGTTCGTTTAAGTCAAACTTTCTGTTTGTGCAGTACAAAACTGACATTCCCATGAGCTCCAGCTGAACTTGTCTTTAGTGTTAATTAGCAATGTTCACATGCTAACACGCTAAACTAAGATGGTTGCCATGGTGATATTATACCTGATAAACACCAGCTTGTTAGCACTGTCATTGTGAGCATGCTGACAGCAGTATTTAGCTCAAATCACAGCTGTGCTAAGTACAGTCTCACAGAGCTGCTAGCATGGCTGCAAACTGTCTTGTTCATCAATAGATAAAACAATTGCTTTACAGCTTTGAATATCTGTCTGTAATGTCATCCCAACTCTCTCTTTCCTAATTTTCAGAGCAGGTCACATTTCATGATGACATAACGTGCTGGAAATCCTGCAAAAAACCTTTGCAAAGATGAATCATTTTAAGATTTGATGTGTATTTTATCATTTATCTCAATATAGATGATGGATTATTCTTCATACCAAACCTCACATACATCTCACTAATATAGGAGTCTAAAATCGGGATATTTTGCTGCTATATTTAGCTACTGAGTCATCAATCATGTGGTTATTCGAAAAAGAACCAAGCATGCCCATTTGGCTGCTGTCACAGCTTGTATCTCTCAACTTTGGTGTTTGCTTCATTTTCTTTGCATAATGCTTTCCAGGCTGAGCTGCTGAGTTTCACACCCCCCTCAGGCCCAGGGAATCAATTTAAAACTCACTGTATGTCTTCAGTAATCCATGGGTATCAGCCACTTTCTCTACATCTGTGAAAAGTGGTGCTTTTGGAGGTACAAGGTTTTAATCTGACGGCCGGCAGCAGGTTGTTTCATTGTGACGAACAGGTCTTGAGAACGAATCTGACAGGTAATAGGACTGAGATACAACGCAGCCCTCTGGAGGAAGGTGTGTGTGGATGTGTGTGGGTGTGTGTGTGTGTGTGTGTGTGTGTGTGGATACAAGCCCGATGTGTGTGGGTGTGTACAAATGTGTTTGTAGAGTAATAGTCCGCTCTCTTTCCCTCATTACCTTTGAGAGAAGATCTAGCCTGTAGAATACATCTCAGTATACTCCAACACTCCCACTTTGTCAAAAGATTCACTACTGAACTCAAAGTGCCTTTCAGAAACGCCACCGGATTTGGCATAGCTGCACTGCCTTTTTATGTCCTTTAACCTCTGTGTCTAACATTTCTTTTCTCTCTCTTTCTTTCCTCCTACCTCTCAATCATCCAGACGCCCCGGTGGCAGAGTTACATGACCTGTTCTGTAAGAAGCTGCAGCAGTGCTGCGTGCTGTTTGATTTCCTGGACTGCGTGGCTGACCTGAAGGGGAAGGAGATCAAACGTGCGGCCCTCAATGAGCTGGTGGAAAGCGTCGCCACTAGCAGAGGAGTCCTCATAGAGCCTCTCTACCCAGAGGCTATAAAGATGGTAGGAGGCAAAGAGGGCAGAAGGAAAAGGGGGGCTGGGGTCAAAACGATTTAACCCCAGCCGATGAAAGTTAATGAATAGATGGAAGGATAGAAACCAAAGATATGTGAGAAATGTAAAAATTGAACATTAATCAATGCCCATTGCTTGCCACACCTGGAAACTATACACAGGGCAAAAAAATAGATTAAAAGAGGAGGTTGAAAAGATGCATGAAGGAAGAAGAGACAGAAGGTAGACAGTGTGATATCCAGCTGAGGAGCTGTGGTGGAGTCACCATAGACTATAAACAAAGGTGGTGAGAGAGGAGAGGAGAAATGAAGAGAGAAACAGGCAGGGGGAGAGGAGAAAGTAAGAGAGGGATGTACAGATAAGGGGAGGGAAGGAAAGAAGAGATAGAACATTTGCAAAGGGTGCTAAGTAGCAATAGTTTGCACAGATGGCGAGGAAGGGAGGGAGGGACAAGAAAGATAAAGTGTGGTGGAGGATGTGTGGACACCATCACAGAGCACCAGAGGTCCCAGCGGATATAGGGCAGAGGAAAGGGAAAAAGGGATTGAGGAAAGAAGCTAAAGCGAGCAGAGGCTATAGCTTATGTTATGGAGTCACTACACCCAGAGGATAGATATGAAAATGCTGATAGGACAGAGGATGGGAAGCCAATGAAAGGAAAAGTGGACGAATGCATTAATGTGCAGCCACAAGGCCAGAATTTCTGGAAAGCAGTTGCTAATAACAACAGGTTAGAGCCCAAGTGATATATAATGAAATACATGTAAGGGCCAAAATGTTAACTTATGTTAAAAACTTGTATTTCCCAAACATGGGTACACAACTGATTTTCCTACACCCATCTCTCACAAATCTCATCACGTATCGTGGAAATATGCTCCTAATATTGTGCTGCATGGTATTCTTTGTGACAGCCATGCTGGCAGCTCTGTGCGGCTGTATTTAAACACAGACCCCAATGCTAACATCCGTGTGCTGCCACTCTCACAATGACGGTGTTAACATACTAAGCTAAACTTGCTAAGATGCTAACCTATGTAGCACGTAAGTGGTGGACCGAACAACAACAATGAATTGTCCAACATAAAGCAGCAATGTGACCGTAGATCTTCATGAGCAATGAATATGAAATAACTATTACTGATGATATAATACGTGAAATAAGAACCAGGAGTTAAACAGGAGAGAAAAGCCATGATATATATTAGCCTTATAGGGTTCAAATGGCACAGTGTAGCTAAACAAATAACTTGTTGAACAGTTAAGGCTGTTTTAAATCCGTGGTAATGTGAAAGGAGCCCATGTCCCTCTGCAGCGACAAGTTTTACTAATGCAACCAAAAGTGTGGAGAGAAGGAAAAGAAAACAATGCTGCACTGGGGTGTTTGGAATAACCACACTCACTTTTAGTGTTTACTTTCACTGTATAGTTTATGCACTGAATGGCTAGTGGAAATGCATTTGTTGAATAAATCATGACATAGCGAGTAGTCAGGTTTCATGGCATAATACTTCTCCTCAAAGAACAGCAGCAAACATGGCTGCAAAAGCTGAAACTGTAACTTTTTATAACTGTTCATCATGGATCTATCTGGGGAGCTGATTCGGTGTGTAGTGACACAAATCTGTGATCTGTGCATCACGTTCAAATATCAGCGTGATGAAGTTTAGAAATGAGTCAAAGGATGTTTTTGGAAATGTTTTTGCTCTTTCGTAACTATGACTATACTGTAACAGGGCACTTATGAAACATGACGTCAATCAGAGACTCATAGGCTGCGTTTTTGGAAAATAAAAGTGTTAAATCTCTCCATTTTCTTTCAATCTGTAAATGAAATAATAAGATAAAATATGTTCGGCATCAACATGAATCAGCTGTTTGCCGTTTGGTTCTTTCTAATCTTTTTATACCTCTCCACCTTTCCTTTTCACTTCACATTTCTCTCTGACCTGCTTTTCCCTCATCCCCTTCCTATATCCACATTTTCATCTTTTCTGCTTCCTGTTCTTCTACCAAACACCATTCCTCCTGTTCCCATTACCACCCTGTTTCCTCCTCATCCTTGTTCATGGTTCTCCAGATCTCAGTAAATATCTTCCGGACTCTCCCACCCAGCGAGAATCCAGAGTTTGACCCAGAAGAAGACGAGCCCACACTTGAAGCCTCGTGGCCGCATCTGCAGGTACATCACAGAATTCTGCCCATTTACATGATTTCAAGGACAATTTCTCTTGCAAAGGACATTTTTAGCAAAACATGTTGACTTTGTCCCTTTTCCACCCAAAAAAGCAGTTTGGGAATGTACTTGCTTTGTTATTTAAGTGAAACAATGCAGTGTCAGGCAGCACCATGAAAAATGGGCCCTACCATATATTATATACTATCTTTGGGAGGGGGAACAAGACCATAATGCACACAACTCCCACCAGGTGTTGCTGTTAATGCAGCGTTCAGCATTTATCTGCACATAAACACACTGTACCTGAGCATGAGATCCTTTAGATCAGTCAAATCTGCTGTTTAAAGCAAAAAATATGACCAAATCTACACATTTTATCAGCTTGAATCACAAAAAGGAGCTTTAGCAAAGAAGACTGTCATATCTACTAAACTGACTTGGGACATTACTTCAGCACCTTGAGGAAACAAAATCTTTTTCCCTGTATTGCTCAGATGGTATCTTTTAGTGTGGAGCATCACTGAACAATGTACGCTCTGAGCCTGAGCGTACAGTGTGGAGGTGAAGTTTCCTGACGTCACCTTGTAAGATTTCTTGGTTCTTCAGCCCTGATCATTTGCAGAAGTCACCTCTGACTGTCACCCGTAGCAATCATCACACTATGTTGCCTTAAGCAGCTTAAAAAAATATTTCTCCATATTTAAATGCTCCCCTATTTGCTGTTTAGCTGAGAAGATAAAGCCTGGTGTGTAAAGGCAAAACACTCCACCTACCTACATCTGGAAAGATCACTAATGAATATGTTTTATCTTACTGGTTTAAAACCAAAATGTAGTTCAGCTAGGCTGAACATCCAACCAGCCACTTTGGCTTGAAACCTTAAGAGAGACTCTTTTCATTCATGTGCAATCTTCTGATTAGTGTTTGAATGTATAATGTCCAAAGAGGCAACCTTTTCCTTTAGGAGTCATACACAGACACACTAATTGATGTCTAATTAATGCTTCTTGTACTTCCTGCAGCTGGTGTACGAGTTTTTTCTGCGGTTCCTGGAGAGCCCGGACTTCCAGCCCTCCATGGCTAAACGCTACGTCGACCAGAAGTTTGTCTTGCAGGTAATCCTCTGCCTTCTTGAAAGATGCATTTTGTCAAATCTAAAGCTGTAATAAATGGAAAGGTATGAATAAATGAACATCCTCTTTCTTAGAACCTAGTTATATCCTTGCTGAAGTGCTCTCAAATTGTGCTATCTATGTTGGGGCACATATAAAAGATTGACTCAAGGACTTCACAGTTCTGCAGTGTACAACTTTTAGGTTTAATATCCTGCTTTATTTTAGAAACTGATGGGGGAGAGCAGTTAATGTCATATTCATTTTTACTTGTGGGTGGTAAAATTATATTTCTATGACCATAAAGTAAGAAATGAGACAAATACTCCAGAGGTTATTTTAATGTCTCCTGGAGGAGCTGCTGTAAAATGAGTTTAAGGTTAGGAGGTTAGACTGCAGTCAGAAAACCACATTACAAGCATGCTCTGTTTGCGTCGGTAATTATTATATGTGTGTGTCCGCGCAGCTTCTGGAGCTGTTTGACAGCGAGGACCCCAGGGAGAGGGAGTACCTAAAGACCATCCTGCACCGTGTCTATGGAAAACTACTGGGCCTCCGAGCCTACATCCGCAAACAGATCAACAACATCTTCCTCAGGTACAGGCTACCATCCACCAATCTAATGCACGGGATTTAAAGGTGCTATTTATAGCACCGAAAAGTCAATAAATCAAACATTAGCCAAGAAAGACCATCAGCAGGGAGAACAGATGTGTTTATGACCTCTGCAGTGCTTTTGTTTTTCTACCCGGTACGTCACTGGAACAAATAATGATGATTTTACAACAGAAAATGGGAAAGGTTTTCTTCTGCAACTTTTAACAAGCAGTCAGGGTGCAGGTTTATTGTTAGCAAGGGCTGTCATGAACAGAAAAACCTTTACAAGTCACCTGTTATGTATTTAGAGCAGTACTTTAACAAATTAAACCAGACACAAGCAGCATATGGATCCTTTTTAATTAGCTGCATTCATTTTGGTGTAAGTATTGGATTTTTGTAAGATGTAACTGCTGGTGGTGCAGCTTTGTTCACCAGTTTGTTGCAGCTTCTGTAGTTCTTCTGCTGACTCTGAACTATACCTAAGAGGCTGACATTAATAGTTTTCTCACATAGCTGCTTGTAATTGCAATTTGTGTGATATGAAGTGCTTAGTAATGCTAAGGTTTAAGGGACATGTTTGAATTTTGAGAAGTACAGAATAATTCAGGTAGTATTTTCTGACCTGGTTAGAGTAGTATTCCACCACACATGCAAACAAACAGGCTCAAGGCATGCACAAACATGACTTTGCACATTTGCAGTCCCAACACTCACTGAATCAACCCTCCTCCATCTATCCTGAGAGTCTAAATCTTTGTGTCATGACACAAATCTACTGAAATGATTGGTTAAGCAGCTCTGACTAACAAGAGTGCTGTGATGTGCAATTATGTTCCATCTTTCCCTTTACCAAGTGTGGCTGAATTGTTGTGTTTGCAGTGTAATTCATGCACGGTAGAGCTGCAGTGCTGCAACACACTCTGTTTCTGTCTCAGTGAAGTGTTTTTGAAGAGTTTAGAAAATACAATGTACGAATAAATCTGCTCAACTGTGATTGTGCTTCATGTCTGTCTTGCATGATACCATCACAGAGGTACCAGAGTTGCATTTGAGACACTGTACATCTTGATATTGATCGATCCTCAATCCCTGCCCTGAAATGTAATGCTTGGGTTATTTTATAGGAGGATAACAGAATGTGTTTTACTTTTAGGATTGCAATCTATTTCTGGGTTGGTTTTACTGTTAAACTGGCAACATTTGCTTGATCTGTTGATGAACATAACAAGACGTGTGTGTGTGTGTGTGTGTGTGTGTGTGTGTGTGTGTGTGTGTGTGTGTGTGTGTGTGTTTGTGTTTGTATGTGTTTTATCTCAGGTTCATATATGAAACTGAGCACTTCAACGGAGTCGCAGAGCTTCTGGAAATCCTCGGCAGGTTCGTATCCACAATCATGCAGACACACTTTGGAGCACACAATGCTGCTCAGGAGGAAAGCATACTTTGTAGTATCTCATGGTCTGATGAAGCGTTTGGAGTTGAGTGTGAATCCACACACACACACACACACACACACACACGTACTGTACATGGCCAGCTGGCCCAGTGAATTAAGCAGCTCCAAAAATGGCGACAAAGCAAAACCAGTAGTGCAACTGCTCAACACACAAAACAATATGCATTTATTTTTCATTCTTTTCATTGCTCCCTGTTTCTTATCAGGTAAACACAACTGTGGTGGAAGCCTGCCAGTATGAGAAAAGAGTTATAAGGCAGGGAGAAAATGAGTAAAGGTGGGGAGTGGCAGGAAGCAGAGACAGAAACATGAGGGCGGCTGAAGACGTAAATGAGAAACGATGCAGAGGTTTGCATAGTTTCTTGCTTTGTCTCTGAGGCCAGTAAGTGAAATACGAGGAAGACAGAAATGAAGAGAGAGCAGGGAAGGAAGCCAAACTGATAAACAAACATGTCTTGCTCTCTGCCGGCGCTCGTACACAAATCAATGGGAACGAGAATGGAAAGATGACAGTAATAAAGAGAAAGAAAGGGGAAAGAGAAAATGGAAGATGAATACAAACAAGGCTAGTGATGTTATCTAGCTCCTCGCTCCCCATGCATGCAAGATGGTGCGCAAAAGGAATAGTTAAACAATTTTGGGAAACACACTTGGTTTCTTTGTGAGATGAAGGATCAATTATCAACCTCATGGCGGTGCATTACTAAGCTGCAATCAGCGTGTCGCTAGCTTAGCTTAGCATAAAGACTGGAAGAACGAACAACAGCTAGCCTGCTATTAGCATGTTGGCGTCTGTGTAATGGTATTCTATCCTTTGTTGCCTTTTGTATTTCATTATTAAATAGAAGAGCCTTAGATAATTACTGTTCATGTCAAACAAAGAAGAGGGGGATCTACAGAGACAGATGGAAAAACTAAGAATGAGGGAGATGGAAAGAGAAGGAGAACAAACAAAAGAAGGTGGAGGATGAGAAATCGCACAGCAAACAAATCAGTATTAGATTTAATGAATATTATTTCTAGGAAATGGAGTCTAGCTTGTGCCCTCAGTCTCTGTGTTTCATTATTTGACACCAAGAAGACAGAAGTACCTTTGAGAAAGCTTTATTGATGCTAAACATAGAAGAAAATAAGGAGCTGAAAAGTGGTCCGGATTCAGAGAGATTTAGAGGGACTGAGGTGGTTCATCTGAATGTTGCTCCTGATGCCGTGTTTCTGTAGTTTTTCCCAACACAAGCCACGAGGTCCATACAAAATTAGAAATGCTTCCTCTAATACTTAAGTGAAATCAAATATGAATGATAACATTTGAGATTTGAGGAGTATGACTTAGAATGGCGAAAAGAGAGGAAGGTAGGGGAAAGGATGGATCCAAGGTGAGAAAGAGGGAGGAATGGAGGGATGAGAGATGGAGGCACACAAGGAGATGGAGGGAGGATGAGTGAGTGAACAGTGAGTCAGAAGTGGAGGAAGGAGGAGGGAGAGCAGGAGAGGAGAGAGAGGTTTGTATTCATGTTGGTGGTAACAGAGGTATTTATAGCTCCGCCCACACATAGAGACAGTGAGAGAGAGAAGGGCGAGGGAGGATGCATGGTACAGGAAGAGAAAGAGAGAGAGGGAGAAGACAGAGGTATTCAGAAAAAGAGCTGAGAGGGAAAGAGAGATTAGAGGAACAGCAGGTGGGAGATATTATTGAAGGAATGTTCTGTTAAACAGAGACGCTATTAGAAAAATGAAGACAGACAGACAGACAGGCAGACGGACAGGTAGACTGACTGATACACAGACAAACAGACAAACAGTCCCTGCAAAGTGACAAACAGCCCAGAGTGCTGCTAAATAAGTGTTTCCAAGTTTAGTTCCCACTCCTCCGCCGCTCATACCCCCCCCCTCCGCAGGCTGAACTATCTCTATGTCAGTCAGTGTGGTAGTGAACAGAGCAGACCACGCATTTGTCCAGTCACTTGGAAATGGACACAGTACAAGAATAGACTCCAGTACACAGACGAATGCACACAGATGTCAGTGGCGGATTTTAGAAGTGATATGTGATGTTTTCTTTGTTTCAGTGCTGTGAGCTATAAAATGCAAAACGCTGGTACATCTTCTTGTTGTCCTCGGTCACTTCCTCACAGTTGATGCGGATCACCTCCGATCTAGTGCAGAAATGATTTGCTACTTTTTTCTTCTACTCAGTCTTGATTGCCATAAAAAGCAGTTTGATTGTGTCACCTTGAGCTTTCATAAACTGCAATGAGCATTTTTTTATTGACTTTTTCACACATCATTGCATCGCATTTTAAAAGATTCGTTCATTAACTGATACAAAACCTTAAAGCCTGCTTGACATTGGAAGTGCTCGTGCAGCTTTAATCTCACGTGTCTTATTTTCAACGTATTCCTACCGAAAGACGGAAGATGTGACAGGAGCGAAAAACATCCCCTCATTGTTTTTGCCAAGAAAAAAAAAAAAGCAACTGTGATGAAAAAAGTTCACATGCCACAAAGTGAAAGCATTGAACTGTAAATCCTCTTCTCTTGTCCAGCATCATAAATGGCTTCGCCCTGCCCCTGAAGGCCGAACACAAGCAGTTCCTGGTTCGGGTTCTCATCCCGCTACACACGGCAAAGTCCCTTTCCATCTTCCACGCACAGGTCAGTGACATATTCCTGCACAGACTGTCTTTGACATCCATTTATGTTTAATGTAACACCACAAATGTAAACACTCAGCAGCTGGGTTTTGTGATAATTAAGATGGTTTGTTGCCATGGCTGTTTTCTTTTAAGGCAAATTGTGTCAAAACTCAGGTCAGTAAAACTATGAATTGTGTCAGAGAGTCAGGTCTTTTTCATACGTTAATAAAACAAAGATACATGCATGTCTGTCTAATGGCAGTGGTAGTAAGGGATTCCTGCAGTGTGTCAAATGTACCACTAAGAGGCAGAGTTGGGTCATACATAATGCTGCAGAGACTCGCCTCTTTGAATAACACTCAAAGTGTGTGTGTGTGTGTGTGTGCCTTTGGTTTCTTTGGTCTGTGTGTGTTTGTGTCTGAGTGTGTATTTGGGTTATAATATTTGACGGCACAGATGGCAGCCTGTCTATTGTCTGTGTCCGCGTGTGTGTGCATTTTATTTGTGTCACACGTTACTTGATTATGCAGAGGATACGGTTTGTTCTTCACTTACTGATCCGAGGTGTGTGTGTGTGTTTGTGTGTGTGTGTGTGTGTGTGTGTTCTGGGTCTGAGCATCAGCGTGCCCTACATTTCTCCTCCCCGTCTCTCCCCACGGTTCACACACATACATAATTCACACACTCAAACACACACTCGGTTTGACAGGGTCATGGGGGATACAGTGCACGTGGACAGCAGTATTGCGCTCAGTAGGTGCGGCTGTGATGGAGTGACCCACTTCTGGAACTAAATATCAAAATATAATATCGCAGCGGCACCTTTGATTCATCTCAAAGGTTTCTCAACACTGTGAAATACATTTGAGTCATCGTTCCTGTAGTCTGTAAAGGCTTTTCTCATTTATATTCATGTCACTGAATGGTAATAACAGCTGTTAGAGCTATATTGTGTGGCCACAGCGTGGTTACACATCATGGTTCCAGAAGAAAAGAGCCAATGCAGTGCTTTTCATTTAAGGTTCATGTCAGGCTCTTCAGTTTTAAAGTTAAACTAAAATTTCGGGCCATCAGTTCAATGCAAATGTAAAATAGCAACCTGATTGGTGCAATATGTGTGTGGGCGAACACTAAAAATAGCCCGTAATGTCTCCTCAGATCCAACAGGCTCACTGGCAGTTAACCAGCTGGGGAGCTGACGCGGTTAACTCTTGTTAAGTCTTCGAGCTCTGAGAACTACCACATTACTCTGTGACTGTTGGGGTTACAGGATAACTTGTTGCTTTGTGTTTTGGCTGTCTGGTGCTCTGGCCCATGAAAGACAGACGGTTAATGCTAGCTAGACCCCTTTTAAAACTTAAAGTTGGAAAAATACGCAGCACAAAGACTTACGTTACATTATACGACTACGTATAATGTTACAATAATAATGTTTATATTTGACAAAGTAATTAAAAGAATGGTAAAAGCATGGAAAGGGTGATGCTATAACAAATTTACGGGCAAGAAGCCAGCATCAGAGCTCTGGAATCACTTCACCCCTAAAAATAGACCTTCATTTGACCTGTCACCTTGATGAATCAATATCGGTAAAATCTCAGTCTTAAAAAAGACTACAGGGTCCATAATCCTTAGCCTAACAACAGCCTCCTGCACCCACAAAGCCTGGCTTGACAACAGAATCCAACATCATATTTACCCCAAGCAGTTTCTCTAATGCCTCGCTAATACTTTAAATAGTTTGACCGATCAGCACCTTTATTTAAATCCTCCTCTTTTTCCTGCTGCTCTTTTTATTCAAGCTTGACATCTCTGCTTTCACCGGTCCCTTTTTATAGCCTCCGCTCCCTCTTTCCCTCTGCTTCTGTAACTATGTTGTGGCGCGGGTGAGGGACAGGAAAGTTGGGGATGCTGCGAGACGAGAAGACAAACAAGAAAGGTGTACCTTAAAAAGGAAAAGGGATTAGACGGGGGGGAAAAAGATGAATGCTGTGGAAGATGTGAAAACCCGACAGGCAGAGAGACAGACAGTGGAGACACAGGTCAGGAATGAGACAAAGAAAGAAACAACAAAAAAAGACAGACAGTAAAAACAGATTGTCCTACAAAAAGATCCACAATCAAGCCACAGCATCTCAGCACACAACTGTCTGTGACTATAAAATTAGACAATCTAGCACACTTTTAGTTTGATGATTTAAAATTATTCATGTAAAAGGTATAAAGTGCACAGGGAAAGGAGTCATTTCAACAAGGGGAAGTTATAAATAGGACACAAGAGGAAAGACAGAGAGGCTGAGACAAGAGGTCTAAACTCTATCTCACATTGCCCTTAAGGGACTTCGCGTGTGACATCACTCCTTCCGAAGTAAACACACGCACACACAGTCTCCGTCGCCACGGTGCCCACTTGCCCCGGCAACCGGCCTGGGTGGAAGGGGGCAACCGCAAAACACACACATGCACGCATGCTTGTACGCACACGCAAATAATTGGAAATGATTGCAGATCATATAAGAGAAGACAAGAACTGATGTAGAAGTAGACACACACACACACACACACACACACACACACACACACACACACACACACTGACACGTTAAACACATCTCCCCTTGGAAAACTTGTCTTTCCAATCTTTAGCAGTGTGTAATCCTGAGGGATAAGTGCTAAGATCTCCCTTGTCTCCTTGACAGTTTGAGGAAAAGTGTGTGCATGTATGTGTGTGTCTTTTTGTCCTGGTGTGTGTGTGTGTGTGTATGTGTGTCTTAACGACGTCTCCTCTGTCCTTACAGCTGGCCTACTGTGTGGTGCAGTTTATGGAGAAAGATGCTACAGTCACTGAATATGTAAGATGTTTTCATTACCTTACTGTAATCCCTACAGCATACTTGCAAATCAAATTGATACAATGGAATATCATAACTGTGGTGATGTAGGACTTGGTGACATTGCTAGAAAGGTGATGATGTGGCAAGAAAAAACATATAGGTTTTAAAGCTAAACAGATCAATATGTTTGTATAAATAATGCCTCAAATGATGGGTGTTGATTGGTGATGGGTGTTGCAGCAGGTCCCCTCAACTCGGAGGTGCATTTTAGTGTCTTTCAGCTTATTGTTTTGGTTTAGTAGACTGCAAGTTTAATTGTTTTGGTTCATTTCTCTCATCAAACTTTTCCAGCAGAAACAGGCAACTCTTTTCACCAAAGGAGTTTTAATAAACCCACTGTTCACTACCTGCTTAGTACCAAACGACTGGCAGACCCATCAAACATTATATTAATCCTGTACGTAGTTCACCAATTTGAACTCGACTCTGCTGCTGTGCTGAATTAGAGTATTTACTACTTCTTCATTCACCAACATCAGTGCAGTCAAAATGAGACTCACTACAAAGCCATGGACATACTTCTTAATGCACTAGCCAGAGTATGAATACGAGTTAATGGAGATGGCACGGGTGGACGCCAGCCAGCTACCCTGCTGAGCTAATGGCTGCGCTGTTTATTTATATTAATGTGCTGCATATTTTCTCTGCAGATCATCAGAGGGCTGCTCAAGTACTGGCCAAAAACCTGTACACAGAAAGAGGTGAGAGAGTCCGTGATGTAAAATATGCTGCTAATTCTCAGCTGCTCTTATAACTGGAGAAACATTTGCTCATGTCATTTCTTAAATATTTATTGTTCTTTTAGGGCTTCTGTATAAACCACAGCTGCTCTTGTTGAAAGGGTTTTTTTTGCCCTTTGTGTATCAATTATAAAAATGTATATGTATGTGTGTGTGTTCAGGTGATGTTCCTGGGGGAGATTGAAGAGATCTTGGATGTGATCGAGCCGTCTCAGTTCATTCGGGTCCAGGAGCCGCTCTTCAAACAGATCGCAGCCTGTATCTCCAGCCCTCACTTCCAGGTTAACACCACCCCTCTCCCTATCCAAACCATATTCTAGTATTATATAAAGACATATTCTAATACTGGTTTATACTGGTTTACAGGCCTGATGTCAGTAGCCTAATTGTCTACAGATTTAATATAATATAGGAAAACATTCCTCTGGAGAAGACTGCAGAAGTAACGGTACTTGGATGAGTTTTTGGCACAGACATCAGTCGAGCTCTTCTGTCCGTGTGTTTGTTTCAGGTAGCGGAGCGGGCGCTTTACTTCTGGAACAACGAATACATCCTCAGTCTCATAGAAGAGAACTGTCAAGTGATCCTGCCGCTGGTGTTCGCCACCCTCTACAGAGTCTCCAAGGAGCACTGGAACCAGTCAGTGGCTCACACACACACAAACGAACACAACTCACACCTCAGAGCTTTTTACATTAGACTCTGCTCAATTTGGGTGTAACCCCAAACTCTGTTTATGTTTGAATGGTTAATAAATACATAGTAGACTTAACTTCACTACATCTAAATGTCTGGAAACACAGTCAGAGTGTGTTTCACAGTTAAATTGGAGCTGTACAGTTTGGTACCAATGCAGCTTGCAGCAATTTTGGGCCAATAGGTCGTCTAATCTTGTGTCTCAAAACAATACTAATGATTTAAGGAGTACTCGTATTCTTTTTAAAATTAATAATACTGCATCATGAGCGAAAGTTCTGCATTCAATTTTTTTTATTAAATACAAGTTCAGAATCATACACAGCAAACTTGAGTATCAAAAGTAAAAATACTTAGAAAGGACAATGGTCCATTTCAAACGTTACAAATGTTATGTGTGGTAACATTATTATTGTGTTCAGATGTTAGCAGTAGTTCAGTGTTGCTGGGTTGGTCAAACAAACTTTACAGGCTTAATCAGTGTGCGGCTTAAGAAGACTTTATGCATCCGATTGTGTTGTCTAAGAAATCTTTATTTACACCACAGCTCGTTTCTTTGACTGCTGAAGAGCTGAGTAAATCTTCTTAGTTGCTTTCCACCACTGTTAATGCTTATGATGATTTACCATTCAGCTTCATGGCGGCCACCAACTCTTAATTTCCCAACAAGAGATAAATGTGTGCGCCAGAGAACTAGCAGTAGAGCTAATAACCTAGCTGTGACACCTGAATGGCTCACGTGTTATTATTTAGGCACGTATGGTTGCCAGTTGCCAGTCTCCCCGAAATACAGGCTTTTCCCGCAACCTCTTTCTTCCATGGGAACGACGACCGGCCAAGTTCATTGTCTTCTCATTTTGCGCTCCCACCCCACCCCACCCCACTCCCCACTCAGGACCATCGTGTCTCTGATCTACAACGTGCTGAAGACCTTCATGGAGATGAACAGCAAGTTGTTTGATGACCTCACTGCCTCCTACAAAGTGGAGAAACAGAAGTGCGTATGACTCACTCTCTTTGTGTGTCTCTGTGTGTATTTGTGTCACTGGATACAACAGTGACAACAGGAGGAAGGAATAGAAGACTCTTAAGTCATGTTTTAGACGGTATTTGTTCCGTTATCCATCACATTATATTTCACATTGTGAGTATGTATCGCTTAGGTCATCTTTTGAACGTGGATCACATCATGATTCCACCTATTCCTTACTCTGTTTCAAACAAAGATACTGAATACTGTTAGGAAACAGAATTCAAAGGGAATAGTTCAACATTTTTGCTTTTTTCCCCTGACAGTGATATGGCAATATCAGTATCAGTCGTATGTATGTGCTTTTAGACAGTGTGGTTAGCATGAAGACAGGCTGAGGAAACAGCTAGTCTGCACCTCCTTTACTATATTTTCCATCTCATCTTGTCTATAAGCATGTTAACCTTCCACCTGCTCTTCCAGGGAGATGAAGCGAGAGAGGGAGCGTGCAGAGCTCTGGCGAGGCCTGGAGGAGCACCAGGAGCGCCGGATGCAGATGCTCACCGAGGCCGCCAGGAATCAGCGCAACCTCCAGGAGCGAGGCGAAAGAGGGGACCCGCCGACCCCTTCGTCCCCGCAGACGGCTCACTCTGACCAGCCAGAGTCCAAGCCCAGCGGGGCCTCTTCTTCCTCCTCCGGAGCTGGAGAGAGCGCCACCTAGGTGCTGCTCCACAAATGTTGGATAACATGGGGGTCAGGGGACAGGGAGAAGACATGAGGTTGATGGTGAAAATGTTGGGAGAGGTCAGACAGAAAAGGTACCAAACAAATCCACTGTTCTTTTTATCTTGTATCATCGAGTGGGCGGCTTTTTGTAAAAAGAAGTGCCCAAACTCAGTGATCCGAGGTAAACGGCGTACCTTTTTTCTGACAGAGTTGTGTGAAACTGGTTCACTTTTTGCTGTACACACATCATGTTGCAGATCAGAAGATGAATATTGTCCAAAAGTGCTGACTGTCATTTTAATTAACAGCTGGTTTATTAAACTGCAGGTCAGTACCCCCAAACTGGTAGCTGGCCTGCTTCAAATCAGCTTCAAAATAAGAGATGAAATTTCTCTTTTGGTGCAACACTAACCACACGTGTCGAACTTGTCTTGATATTTAACCAACCGAGTCAGAGTCTGTACTGTGGCCTTGTATTTATCTTTTGGTCAGAGATGCTTATTTCATGCGTGGATAGCACAATGCATTAATAAACAAAAGAAGCAATTTCACACAAATGTCCCAAAACTGTTGCCGCACAGACCAGACACACAAACCCTCATACACGCGCACACAGACGCAGGTACATATTTACTGTAAATATGAGAAGACAGAGCTGCAGAGAGAAAGTGTATCCAGGTAAAACACACCAACAATCAAGTCATGCACCGATGTATTTCACTCAGTAACCTTTTAAAACACGTGCACACACACATACTCGCGGCGCACACAGACTCAAACACACACACACTCACATACTGCTGGTTCTGGTGCGATCTCCTCTCCCAATCTGTCGGGTTCCAACAAAGGACGAGTCTAAAGTCCCTCAAGGTTAAATAACCACTGACGAAGATGATGATGATGATGATGATATAAAGTACAATACTGTTCCTTCTTCTTACTTGTTACTCTACTACTACTACTCTACTCTACTCTAAGTACTACTGATGATGATGATGATGATGATAATGTTTTTATATATATACATATGTCTCTGGATATTTCTGTAGTGTATTATGGGAGAAACACTAGTGTAGCAGATACCATAAAGGGGAAGGTCGGCTCGAATTCTGAATTCACATCACATGTTAACTGTATGAGGCCATAATGTGAGTGCTGAAATTCAGCGGATTTCCCCTTTAACAGACCTTAAAGGGGGGAGGAATGAACTGGATTGGCAGTGGCTGTTTTTCTTTTCTTTTGAAATTTGGGGTGTTTGTGGTGCAGCAGGTGAATATTAAAGGGAGGTGTGTCCTTAAAATCCCAAAACATTCCATGTTTAAAGGTCCCTGCACTGGTATATTTAAAGGTGCCCTGTGGAGAGGTTTGTTTACATTCATTGTCACTCGCCTAAACATGCACCAAACCCGAACAAATGTGCTGAATGTATTTACTTTCTCACAAAACATCGGTCAAGCCAATTTCAACAAAATAGCTTAACTTGCATTGTTTACATCCAAGTTTACCAGCTAGCAGTCCTCTTCTTCTTGCCTGCCTTTCTTGGCATATTGCAACATTTCTTTGCAAACTACCGACACCAACTGTTGATAAATGGAATCACGTGCAGCTGCGGCACGACGGGAATCGTATCTAATGTGTGCTCATGTGCATAAATATGCTATTTGATGCGTGGTACAAACATAATGGGGACCTGCTTATAACAACATTGCTCTATAGGACTCCACAGGGTACCAACTTAATTTTGATGTTGCAGCACACAGTGGTTTATCCATTTATTTATTTTTGCTTAAAATACTTTGTTTGTATTTGTTTGTAAGCTCCAACTTCAAACCAAAAATAGATTCCAAGCAGACTCCTAAACCCCACCCAACACAGAGGTTGCTGGAGTATAAATAAAGCGCACCACAAGTGTTTCAGACCAAAAGAAAAACACAGTGATCCAGTTGGATTTCTGCACCCGGAGTGTCTGTTCCTTAAGGCTCAGCAGACCCGACGCTGCTAGATGGCGACCATGACGATGATAACTTTTTTTTTTTCGGTGTGAACCAACAAAAATCTGTTTATTCTTGTCTGATCATTATGATAGAGTGATGGGATAAAGAGTGGGGGAAAAAAACAGAAAAAAATTATTTTAGCAATATTTTCATTCTTTCAGGATAATCTGTGTGTTTTTTAGGGGGTTAAACAGGAAGTGGGTGTCACACTCAAATGTTTACCCCCCACTCTTGTTTTTACTCCTGTTGCGTCCTTGATATTCACATTGTCTTAAAGGTACTATCTGTGTAAATTTATTTGATGAAAAATGATTTAGCTTTGTAATTATGTTGTTTTTTTTCTTGGTTTTTGTATGATCTTGTTCATTTTGTGGAAAACTGATACTGATGCTATTTATTTTCTATTTGATCAGGAAATGTAACCTTATTTGAAGACGATGGTCAGGTTGTGTATGTGTGCGTGTGTGTGTGCATGTGTTGGTGTGTATCCAGTGAGTGAATCGGCGTGCGGGAGATGTGTGTAGACAGAGTGATCGAGAACGAGAGAAAACTGTTCTCTCTTAGTTTCTTTTTCTCTCTCTCTCCTTCTCTCCTTCCTGAGGGACAGGGTTTGAATCCGAATGTATCGTAAAACAAAATCGACTGATTGTTTTTTTGACGCTTGAGACACAGAGCTACCTGTCGGCTGCTTCGTAACCAAACATTCAAAAACCCTTCAGACCAGCAGTTTTTCAAACTTCAAATCATGCCTGAGTCAGCAAGGTTTTGAAATCCATTTGAACTGCAGTTTCAAGTTTTATTGAGCTGCATGTCACAATGGTGCATATCTGCCGCCAAATTTCAATTTCTCTTCCTTTATGCTGTCACGTCCACAGTAATCAGCCATTGCTTCTTTGTACGTTGTTGCTTTCAGACATTGACCCTGCTGCTTTGCATCTGATTTTAAATGATGTATCCAACACCCAGGTTAGAACTTCCAACAGGTTTGTCAGTCAGACTAAAATCTAAATATTGTCAAATATGTATGAATGCAGTTGATATTAAATTAAAAAAAAAAATAGGGTCTATTGACTAGCTTTTTCTGCAGTTTACAATCACCTGTCATGGTCTTCATCAGAAGATGGAGTTAGCTGTTATCACGTGACTGAAGTATGGAGCTGTGATAAGAGGTGTGATGTCTGAGCAAAACCTCCTGGGAAACGATTGAAAGCTCTGGAAAAAGCTAGACACTGGGACCTGAGTTACGATGGTTACCTGTGAGCGAGTGGTTCCCAACTTTTTGACTTGTGCCCATTTAGGACAAATTACTGCTTGTGAATAGTTGACCTTTGTGTGGACGTGAGACATGAGCGATTAAACCAAAGAGTTTTCCCTTCTCAAATTATTTTAATTTCAGGGGTTGTAGAGACAAAAAAAAAATCTAAATATGAGGAAAAAATTAAATTTAAATGACTTAGTGACCCGTCTGATTTATCTTAGGACCTCTTAAGGGGCCCTGATCCCCAGGTTGGGAACCACTGACATGTGCCTCTGAGAGCTGTATGGTTTTTTTTTTTCTCGTTTCTGCACAAAACAGGAACAGAGACGTAAAGTGCACACATTTGCATTGGCTGTGCTCCACGGCAGTTACAGAACATGCACTGATTGATTAAATGTAATAGCAGCCTCGTACCAGTAAACACCTCGAAACCATCCAGCTGGCAGTCTGGGCAGGCAGGAGAGACTAATGCTCCCATTTGGTTGGATTTCAAACGTTGTTTTGATTCAGGCAAACAGACAAGAAAAAAAAGGAACACAACTGAAAAGAGACAAAACTTGACCTTGCTGTCATAAAACTCAGCTTGCTTTATGATTTTTGTTTTGGCTAGCTTGCTCGGCAACCCTCTTGATTGTTATTGTCAGTCGGTCAGCTGACTACTTGGGGGGGGGGAGCTAAACCCCTGCTCCCACTGTTCTAAAACTCCCAATTATATTGATCAGTAATATTCCTCTTTGTACAATTCATGAACTGCTCCAGAACAGGAAGCGAGAGAGGAGAGTGTTCATAGAGAGCTCTGGTATCGCCTCACAGACAGCCATCAAACGCTGGTTTCATTCACGGTCACATTTCCTCTCTGCGGCCATTTTCACGTGGCCAAATTGAGACAAATGCTTTAAATCCGAGGGGTTGTGTGAATGGACTGGATGAAAGCAGCCAGTAAAGATAAAAAAAAAGAAAACAGAGGAGGAGAAAGACAGAGGAAAGAAAAGACATAGAGTTAGACACAATAGAATGGCAATAAGTTAGAGAAACAGTAACAGAATGAGAATATAATGTTACCGAAACCTACAACCGCATTACGTAGCAATTTCACTGAATTTCTAGATTTGCACTGTCTGCCCAATGGTCTGTGTTTGTTGTGTTGAAGAAAAACCTTAGAGAAGATGATTAAGACGACGCAGAAGATGAAGAAGAAGATGTATATTTTGGGGACCAACACAGCGGTGGGGGGGGTTTGAATGTAGAGAGGCTTACTACTGTACGTAACATTACAGGGGGGTGTAGAATGGAGGGAAAAAAACTATGTGCTAAAAATGAAACTTCACTTTGAGAAAACACTCCAGGAGTCTGCGCAGTTTTTGTGTCAGCTCTTTTTTCTCTTCAATAATATTAATATTAACATTCAGTAGTATTAATTCTACATTTGTA
Organism: Datnioides undecimradiatus; assembly: GCA_008933995.1. Taxonomy (NCBI): domain Eukaryota; kingdom Metazoa; phylum Chordata; class Actinopteri; order Lobotiformes; family Datnioididae; genus Datnioides; species Datnioides undecimradiatus. The sequence continues at coordinate 1,543,759 of WARS01000065.1, forward strand.
TAGACAATGTGCAATGGAAAAGACATTGCTTGTGTAATAATTATATTCCAACTCTGCATTTCCCCTAACGCCACAGAACTGTTTAGCTTCTAGCTTACTGTTTGTTTTTTTCCACAGGCTGCCTTTTCACCTCATTTTTTATTTCAGGCAGGCATAATCGCAGTGTATCAAATAGGAACTGCAAATTAACCCGTAGCTACTGGAACACTGAGCAGCTGAGACGCCACATATTTTTGTCACAGGCTGGTGGAGACCAAAAGCAGAGCTAAAAGGAGATTTAGCATTGGGCCAACATCTGTCAGGTACTGAAACACTACTGTCTCCACCTCTTAGCACTGCAGGATTTGCTATGCTCCCAGTTGATGTAGGTTACTCCATCCCTTTACTCCATCCCTATAGTTGCTAACCCCCCCTAGCTTTGGTGAACCAGTCACTGCTTGCTGACCTACAGCAGATCACTATCAGTGGGCCAATGTGGAAATGTCACACCAGACACCAGATTTAAAAACTCTGCACACTGTGATATACAGAGAGATTTATCCGACAATAATAGACTCCTTCAGCATTGTTTGAATCTGTAGTTTGTTTGTTTGTTGTTGTTGTTTGTTTTTGCTGATTTTTGCAGAATTTTCCCACGTTTGAGGCAATCTTAGATTTCCATTCATTTCCAACAGGTGTTAAGATCTATTGGCAGACTCTCAAAATGTACCTGAGTTCCATAATCCATCACAGTTAACATTGGAAAGATCAGGTTAACCTTCTTGTTGCTCTAGTTTATTTGGTTATTTGGAATATTTCATTGCGTTATGATGGAACAATGATGGAACCAGTTCCTTGTAGACACTCACTTCCCCAGTAAGAGTTCAAAAAGTTCTGTCCTTTGTATATTTGTGTGACTAATCCTTAGTCACAATAAGTGTCAAGTTGAGCACTGACGATCCTCACATCACTGAGAGTACACCAGAGTTGGATGAGAAACTGCACACACACACACACACACACACACCCACACACACACACAGGCAGTCACACAGAGAGATACAGGCTGAGGTTAAGAAAACATAGACAAGCATCAGTATTTTCCAGGGAGTCTCCATTATTTCTGGCTTGGGGTCTCTAATGGTATTTCATTGTAATTGCTATGATGTCAGAGTGTCCGTCCGCCCTAATGGGCTTCTAAAAACAACAACAAGGACAGATTGGTTCCATTCACTGGTTGTTGTCCGGGCAGAGAGACACCCAGCAGCTCAAATCTCTGAAAGTCCAGCAGCTCAAACCTCTGCAAGATCTCAAGCTGAAAAGGTGAGTTTTTTAAATCATCCATTAAGTAATGTAGGGCATGTATGTAACATCAGAATTGTACTAATTCACTTTATAGAAGCTTCATGGACAAAAAGTGTATATAATTATTTAAACAGGCTGCTTTACACAACAGTTGGTGTAGTTTCAGAGCCTATATGCAGTCATTGTACTGACAGTGGACGCTGTGATCTCAGTGCTTATAAAAGTATCACATCATGCAGAAAGTGTTTTATTTCAATGTTACGTTTCCAAAAGAAGTGAAGCACTCAGCAGTCCGGCTGAGTGGCGATGATCTCAGTTGTTTCAGAGCAGTTAAAGGCGTTTGTTCAAAGTGTGCAGAGTAATTAGCAGATTCCTCTAATTGCATTCAGGAAATGATTCTTGATTCCAGCTTTACAGGAGTGAAACCAACCATGTTTTGTTTTCTTCATTTTTAGTTTGAAAGTTTCATCCCCCCCATTGCCATAAATATATTTTACAATGTATAGGTCACTGGCTCTAACGGCTGCAGTAGCCATAATAAACACTAGGGGGAGTTGTTCGTCATGGTCACAGTATAGGGCTCTGAGAGTTTTGGCAGCTTTTGTGGTTCATCTCTTAGCACAAAGATTTAAAACTAATTCATTATTATCATACATATATAATAAATATATTATAATATTGCATTAGTTGTTACTTTACAATAAGTTGTAGAGTTACTTGAAGACCTAAGACATCATTTTAAAATACCATGACTTTACTTTTCATGATAATGTAAATATAAGACAAAATGAAATGTGTATCGTCAGGTGAACTGTAGCTGAGAAATAATGATCACAAATCCTTGAATACTGTCCTTTTATCTTCTTTCTTTCCCAGCATGCATCTCCATCCAATGTCTCTCTCGTTCGTCCTCCTCCTGGTTGCAGGGACAGCTGTGGTGTGCGTTACTGTGACAACCACACTTCATGGTTTCCGAGGCTGCGCCGTGCGAGAGTTCTCCTTTGTGGCCCAGAAGCCTGGCTGCAAGGGCCTGCGCATCACCACAGAGGCCTGCTGGGGGCGCTGCCACACCTGGGAGGTAACATTCCTGTACAAACACACAGTGAAGTGACAGAACATCGGTAACATCTAGCCAGCGAGGGCGTCACTGTTGCTATTTGTGAACACTTTCATAATACTGGAATTATGAAACATCAAATAAATGATTAATGACCAAGGACTCAACCCAAACCACAAGAAGGCCACTGACCCATGCTCAGCTCTTACCCATATGCCATTGTCATAAGAATCACTCAAATCCGTCCAAGCAGGGAGGGTTACTGGACCTTCACTGAACTTGTTCTAGTTTGCAGGGATTCAAATTTTAGCTCAAAGTAATTGAAAAAACAAATTCAAGGGGCTGGGAACTCAGTCAGATTTGAACTTTAGAGGAGAAACAGCTCTGAATCAGCAACATCAGAGTTGACTGAGTCACAAAGGACTTTCAGTGGCATCTCATGGTTCTCCTCAGCGGTTCTCAGGCGAAATAGCACCAATTGCTCTGTCTAATAAGTAGAGTGTTTAGCTGAATCCACAAACATCCTTCCATAGAAGATGGTGAGATGTGGTTGAAAGCTCAGGGAAGAATTAGGAAGTTGACCTTGAGTTAATACTTAAATTCACATGTCTTACAAGGAGTAAACAGATAGTCCTGAGAGAAACTTTAAGTTTTTATAGTGCATGTCTGACTAATGATACATCACAAGAGGGTTACTGGTCTGAATGGTCCAGTCTTGGTCCATCTTGTCTGTCCCTGATTGTTATGACAGAATGCCGGTTATTACCAGGATGACAGAGCCATTTTGAAGAAGGTGCAGTCATTTTTCCACATGTTCTTAAAAATAGCTCTATTAGAAACAAACTTCTTATTTAACATCATCACATTCTTAAGTGAAATGTAAGCAAGCTCAGAAAACTACTCAGTTCTGTTCGTTATCTTCTTGTATTAAGGAATTATCCCGCCTGCTCATGCTTTCCAGTCAGTGTTTGCAATGGCCGATACTGACTGTCGGCCATTGCAAATGAAAACTGTAAAATGTAAAACACACAACACTGATGTTATTATTATAGTTAAAATACCAATTAAATTCTGTGTGTGTGGAGTTAAATTTTAAAAAAAGTGTACCTTTTACATCAGTAACTAGATTGTGGAGCTGAGATTTGAATTCAAGCATCACATTTGATTAAGGACCAGACCACAGATCAATATTATAACAATAGTGTGATATGAGACTTGATATCGTCTCAGATTGTAGGTATCATAATATAAAACTGAATTGAAGTGTTTTAAAGGCTGCAAGACAGTAAAGTGTGTGTGTGCATGTGTGAAACCTGCAGAAACCTGTGCCAGATCCCCCCTACATCCACCGCCACCACCGTGTGTGCACGTACAGTCGGACCCGCCACATGACGGCGCGCCTGCCAGGCTGCCAGCCCAACGTGTCCTCTCTCTACCACTATCCCATGGCTCTGCAGTGCCACTGTGCCGTCTGCTCCACGCAGGACACAGAGTGTGAGACCTTCTGATGGCCGGGACACCGCACTCATGTTGAATGCAACAGTTTTACTGATCTGAACGACTCTCAATAAAATCATGCACTCAACTCGATTGAGTAAGTGTGACAGTTTCTGAGGGGGAATAACAACACTGCACACAGGAAACATTCACAACAGGCTGACATTTCAGAGCAGAGAGGCTCAACTTTCAATAACAGTGACTGAGGTCTGTGTAGTAACGTATCTGCAGAAAAGCAGAAGTAACTGTATGTCGAAATAAGAGTTCTGTGCGACATACAGCTACAGGCACCCATTGAAAATATATATAATTTATATCAACTGCAGTTATGATAAACTATAATCTAAAATCAGACAGGTTAGCATTACATGCATTCTGTGTTACAGCTGTGGTATGTTTTTGTGTGTGTAGTTTTGCAAAAATGAAATGGAACACTATTTTGTACAGGGATATTCACCAGCAAATTACAATTTTAACTGAAACTGAAATATCCTTTAAACTTTTATCAAATCTAGCTAGTCTTAAAGCTCAAAAAAATAGTTTTACTATAATCTCTAATCAATATTTTAATGATTTAACATGATGGTGTATATTGCTATATACGTCTAGATCATTTATCTCCTTGATGATGATGATGATGATACATACACATTGTGCAGAGAGTGTAAACAGGGGCTCAGTGCCCAGTGATGCTGTGGGGAACGCTTGTTTCACGTTTGGGGCCAAAATACAAGTTCCCATAAGGTATATGATAACACACAAGGTTACAGTGAAGTAAAGGTCAGAGCAAAGTCCTCTTTAAGTGATAGAAAATATTTTTGTGTGTGTGTAAAGAAGAATAAATGCTGCATCCACGTGAGTCACGTTACAGTTGCAGAATAGAAATTTATTGAAATACATTTTCATCACAAACGATACAGTGCATTCTTGCTCTTTTCATTGACAGTTCCAACATTCTTTGGTTTCAGCAATAGATATTATTTACAAAAATGTCCTTTAGCTCAATTTCATAAATATAAATAAAATTTTGTACATTCTTTGGTCTCGTGTCTGTGTTTAGTGGTTATTGCAAATGAAACTGCTTGTATTTCTAACCTTTATGTTGATCCCAAAGGTTGATACTGATAGAATATACTGACTTTGGTTGGTTGGTTGGTTGGTTCTCATTCATTTTGGCATTTTCTAAAGCATGGGTGAGGTGAACCAGTGTTTTTTTCGTTTGTTTAATTGGTTAGACTCCTCTGTGTGCTTTCACATGCTACTGAGTCTCTGAGTATGAAGGGTAGAGTGACTGTTTTCTTATTTCTAACTGCTTAGAAAGTCGAGTCTGCCAAGCCTGGAAGCAAAACAACAAAAAAAGAAAAACTTTCAGTTAGTTTGAAGTGTGAGTGACAGAATGGTTCCCACGGCCTTTAACACAAACGTGTGTCAGTCAAGTTTTCTAGAAAAAAAACCCCATCCCTTACGTCACATTTTACGCAAGCACGCACACGCACATTCATACTCACGCAAACAGCACGTTTACAGGCATAAAAAAACATGAATTTCTCGTCTTAACTCTAAGATACAGGGTGACTGGAAGGATTTCACTCGATTTTAGGAAACAATTTCAGCAACCTGGTACAAGAAGGATTCTTTTTCAGTTAAAGAAGCTCAAGTGGATTGTGTTTCATCACTCAAAACAAGTCGACAGAGATAGAAAAAGGATAGTTGCTGCTGCATCACTGAAACTCTTTTCTAAATGTGTGTGCGGATGAACTGACTGGACTGGTATTTGGTTCTCATCCTGGTGCGCGTTGGTCTTGCAGCGTCCAGTCTTGTCAGTAGCGGGACTTGCGGCACATGTCGCAGCGACACGCCTTCGCTGTCAGGATCTCTATTTCATCGTGGTGACGGCCTCGAGGGCAGTCCAGGCGAACTTTGACCTGAGGGGAAGGAAACACCGGACATGAACAACCAGCGAAAATGGTGAAAACACACACGCTGCTGTTCACCACTGCATCTCCCCTCACCTTGGCATCCTTGCTGATGGTGCAGCACCGTGAGGCGGAGGTGATGTTGTGGGTGAAGTTGGAGGCCACCAGCACAGAATACCTGGATGGGAAGGCGCTGGACTCGCAGTAACCCACGCAGGCGTAGACCAGGTGGGTGCCTTTGCATGTGCCACGCCGGTCACTGCGGATGGTCACGTTGAAGGCTGTGTGCGTGTGTGTGCACGTGTTATTAACGAACATCAGTTAGAGCCCGATAATCAATGCTCAATGCTCAAGACTACATTTCCCATAAACCCCGTTTTACTTTTATTATGTGTGTTACTCACGGTGCAGGTGGCATCCTGGTGTGAGACCATCGTAGCTCCAACCAATAGGGGAGAAGAGCAGCAGCAGTGACATCGCTGGTAGGACCAGCAGGCAGAAATGTGCAGTCACGCACAGCGACATCTGGATGGCAGCCTGGAGGGTCCAAACAGAGCGCCAAAATGTGTAAGATTGACAATTTAACTGTCTTCAAGGGAGGGGGTTGTCCAACACAGCACACAGCAGAGAATATCACTCAGCAATTTAAAGTATTAAGTGTTTTCATCCATCTGGGCGAGGGGTTCCCACTCTGGGGAACAGATATGAAAGATATAAAAGAGGTGGAAAACATTTCTACTAAACTTATTTTGGGAACTTTTCTCAAATCTGAAATTAAAATAGTAAAAAGAGACAATTAATAAAGAGAAAAGGTCTTTTTGATTGATTTGAGATCAGAATCCAACCGGTGATGAGGTTATGAGCTGTCTTTCCTCGACTATAAAGAGAAAAACTAGAAAACCGATGAATCTTTCTCAAACTCTTGAGCTTTCACTCAACCTGAGGTGATCGTCTCCTGCCCGCAGCCCCTCCCCCTTCATTTACCAAGGTGATTTCCCATCCTGCCTTCCCGTCGGCCCTTGTGTCACTCAGCTGGGTAACAGCTAATGTGAATAAAAACAATACGGCCTTTATCTCTTCAGTCTGCCTCAGTTCGCAGCTACCTGCTGACACACGTACTGTACGTACACGACTTCAGCTCACACCGACTCGTACAGATGGACACGTAGCTGCACACATGACAGCAGTCTCGGCGGGAGTCACGTGCTAGAAGTCTGTCTTTAAACTGCATCTGTGTCTTTCAGCTTGAAGCACATGAGCATGAGCATGTATGCATATTGTGTGCACACATGCATGCATTATCCTGAGCGAGTGTCCGCCGACGCACGTGCTCTTGCCCCCCTGACATACACACCCCAACACGTGTGTAAACAATAAAGTCATCTTTTCCGGGGAACTGGGTGATCCTGACCCTTGCCCTCTAAAATGGCAGCTCTTTCCAGCTCCGCTTCCCCCTGACTGGAGCGTTGGGAAATGCCGCCGTGGTGATTTCGGAACGGCCCAGGGGACGCCATTAACACTGTTTGGTTCGACCAAATTAACAGGGCAGGACTGAGCGTGTGTGTGAGCGCGTGTGAGGCCATTAACCCCGTGTCAGCTGGTGGGGCAGGGGGAAATGCTCGGCTTTTTCCTCTTATGTGGGGTTTCCACGCCTGAAGGTTTGGTTTGTCTTTGAGGAAAGTGGGCTGTAATACACCCCACTGAGGGAGGTGAGAGTGGGAGGGCTGGTGTTTGAGACCACCAGTACAGCCTGAGGAGCATTTACCCTGAAAAGTTAAGATTCTTTAAGTGCTTGCCACAATTCAAAGTCAAGTTATCAGTGCTGCCTTGTCTAAGAAGTGTACACGGGGAAGACAAAGTGGACACAAAGCTACTGCTCCTTTAAACTAAGTTTGACTCAGCTTTAAATGACATTCCTCAACAAAACTATTAAAAGTCTACAAACATTTGACAAGTGATCACCCAAACTATCCTGCGTTCTCTTAAACTGAACGTACGGCCTTTGAAGACTTCAGTTTGGAGCAGGTGCTGACCTACATCTTGCAGCAGACCATTGTAATACCATTTTATAAAAAAACAAAAACCTAAACGTATGGCAGCGTACATTAGTAGTGGACTATCAGCATGCTGATCGGTGCCAGTAGACTTTAGCTTAATACACCTTTTTTAAAAGTAGCATCACACTTGTTGTGCGTTATCTCTGAGGGGAAAGGTGAACAGTCATAACGACTGAATGAAAACACATTTGACAACTATGACAGATTCAGACGAGACACATTAAGTCTCAGATACTGTCAAGTCACGTAATTATAAAGAATAAACTATATGGTCCATCGCAACATTAATGCTTAGTTATACTTAAGTAAAAGTCAGCTGAGCTTCAAATTAAAACCCTCCAAAGTTCATGTATCTTAAACAGGAAATTTAAACTTTTGCAAAAATGGTATTATATTTATAGACATTAACAGCTCAACAATTGATATAAATATCTGCAAAATCAAAATGTAAAGAAATTTACAATTTAATCTCAGACCTGATTCTCATCATGTGCAAAACTGACTGTAAAATCTAAAAGAAAGCCACAAAAGCAGGACAGCAGGCTGAGCACACGCATGATTTAAAGGTCTGTTCCACCAACACGTAGCCTGATGCACTGCATTCAATCCCAGGTGTGAAAAGGTCAGTCTTACCTGGGGATGTAGAGCGCAGCTTCTGGAGTGCAGGGCAGGTGTGTCCGCTGACAGGTGTGTGTGTGTGAGTGTGTCTGTTCAGAGCCTCATGCAGGGATATAAGTAACACAGGTAAGAGCGAAGGCACTTATAGCTGTGGACACACCCACAATTAGGGAGCTGAGAGTGTGTGTCTTTCTTTTCCAGCAGGTTCTCTCTCTTTGCTCTTCACACACACACAAAAACATGAAATTCTTTAATAAATATCTAAACCGCCTCAGACTTCTCTCTTACACGTCTTTCTCCTGGAGCGTGTTACCATCTCTCTGTCCCTCCGCCCTGCCCCCCCTCCTTGCTCTCTGTTTTAAACCTTTAGGGGGACTGCTGCTGTGACACAGAGGAAAACTAGATAGGTTTTCCATCAACGCACCACCACAATAGTGAGAACACACACAGCTTTAGCCCCGCACACACTTGCATGCGTAGAAACACACACACACAGGCTCCGTCCACACACAAAAAGGACACTTATGCATGCACACACACAGAAAAAAAATCATTTTCTAGGCCTCAGCTGCCAGTTGATACAGAGTACAAGTGAACTAATAAATACACTGGATGGGGGACCTCACACACACATGCATACACACACATAAACACATACAGTTTGCCTGGGTTTTCCATTTGTGGCTGCAGAAGGAAGGGCAGGGTCGGGTCAGAAGATATTGTGGCTTTGGGTCAACTGTGTGTGTGTGTGTGGCAAATGATGGGTATATTGTGGGGAACGCTCTGGCTCTGCTTCTCGTCTTCCTTGTCTTGAATCATCTTAGCAACCACCCTGTCCAAACTCCAGTGGGTAAAGACATCCTTTTAACAGACTCTCAGATTATTTGCAGCAGTATCTGGATACTTGGACATATCGCAGAAGGTCACAGACTGCCAGATCAGACCACAGATGACTGTGTATAGTTCTTTAAGTATCCACAAAAAGCTGGTTTTCAGGCTGAGAGAACACTCTTAACTTATAGACTTTGGCTGGGATTGGGAATCATTGGATCTTTGAGGCCAACTGATGTCAGGCCATAAAAACAAATGACTTTTTAAGGTTTAAAACCCCTAAAAAGTCTTTGTCTTTGACAGAACTTGAATCCAGAAGTCAAGGAACTCATTAAATTATGAACTTCACAGTGAAGACACAGTGGCTAGAGGTGATTCAAACTCACATTTCATTTAAACTCACTAGAAACAAAATTCATCATAGTTTCATTGTATGTTTTCAGCTATAGCCGCAGCTCTTTATCTGTCTCGTGATGACTTTTGATCAACTTAGATCAACCAAATGCTGAACCACTGAAAAAAGCAGTGTGATGTGTTTTTTATCCAGGAAACAGTGAAACTTCATTTGCACTTTTAAGCTTTTGCCCCACTGCAAATCTCTCTTTTATATTTCATTTTGTCTAAGTTTAAGCCCTAAAACTACATTTTCTTGCAAGTGGAAAAACCCTGCCTTCCAAAAGAAATCTAGGTTTTGAAGGTTCTTTACAGAAACAGATAAGAATGAAAAGAGTAAAGCAGGACACCGCACTAGAATCATGACAAAAGTCATCCTGATTGAGGCTGATGGGATTGTGCCGTCTGAAAATGTTCCACTTGTTAGAAGAAAAGCAAACTTTTAAAAACAATTTTAAAGGACTTATCAACAAAACACATGAATAACATTAAGAAACTATAATGAATTCTCACACCAACTAATGCTACCTTTATAGCCAAAGCCTGATGTCTGTGTCCTAGAGCTCCTGTATTATTAGAAACACATTATTGTGCCGCACTGTTGCACTGGATGACATGCTCAGTTACACTGAACTACACTACTCGGCACTGTAATTCAATTCTACATACACTGACCTCCTGTAAACACTCAATATGACCAGGTGTTTCAGGAAATGGGCTGCTGTGTTGACTTCTTGGTGTAGATTTTTAAATTGTACTTGGTTGATTATTAAAAATAAATATTCTTTATTCTGCATCATAGTAAGAACCAAATGCCAGAAAACTTGTAAATGCGTTTTTATTAATACATATTTTGCACCATGTTACGTTCCAGCAAAAACATTTAAAACTTTGTTTTTGTTTTTTTGTTTTTTTTTTTAATAGAAAGAACAGGTTGTGGTGCTCAGTAATTAACGATTCAGGATGGATGCTGTGGCTTCCAGTGCTGCACACTCACACACATTCTCACACACGCCTCCTAAGGAAAACACAATTATCATCTTATGGCCCCTCTACCCCAAACATTCCCAATCTAGTTATGTCAATGGAAAACGGAATGTGTGACATCATCACCTAAACCCCCCACCTACACACACAAACACACAAAACTATTAGTGTGTTGACTGTAAGTTGCACAGACGGCCGCAGTGTGTGTTTCCTCTGATTCCATGCCAACCAGAAAGAGAGGGAGAGAGAGGAAGAGAAACTATGAGGCTGAATGGCTGTAGACTTAAATGTGAATGAACTTTGTTAAACTAGAGACTCTCTTGTCACACATACACACTCACACACACACACACAGCGTGACTCAGCGGGGTGACTGATGTTTGTATCGCTCAGTGGCCCCGTCGCGCTCGGCTGCCGTGGAAACCGTGGCGTCTTGAATAACTATAATATCATTAATGTGTCCGCTTCCACTTCTGCCCTGTTATTTTAATCTCAGTGTGTGTGTGTGTGTGTGTGTGTGTGTGTGTGTACGTACATGTACGTGCGTGCCTGTGTGTGTGTGTGTGAGAATGAAAGTATATGATGTATGTGTGTGTGTGTCTGTTTTGAGCACTATATATGTGTGTATCATTATGTCTGACAGGATATTGTGTGTGTGGCCAGAGTGTGTAAGTAGATGTGAGTGTATGATAAATTATGTGTGTGTTATTTTGGGCTCTATGACAATATAAGGAGAGGATTAGGCAAAGTTTTCCTGTTTCTAAGATGATGTTTTAGTCCGGTTGACCCATTTACCCCCATATATAAACACACACGCAAACATGCACACGCACACACACACACACACACTCACACACACACACACACACACACACACACACGTGCACACACCCTCACACATGCGTCCCTTTCAAGTAAATCTAGAGCTTTTTAATTTTATATTCTCTTTGCATCTTTGCGATAGGTGACAAACATCAGCTTTAAACACACAGATGTGCGCGCACACACACACACACACACACACATAAGCACAGATAGAACACTTGGCTAATTTAGATTGACAGGACGAAAGTGAAGTTTCCACAGAGTGATAGTCACTGGAGCTCAAGGTGTGCACTTATGAGGACACGCACACACATGCATGCAAAACACACACACACACAGGAGTGGAAATATTAGGAAAGAGCCGACATTATCCACAACATTTAAAAAGGGATATTTCGTTGTCTCACATTTGCATGAATTCAATCCTAAAATAAACGTAAGTGTTGCAGTAAGTGTAAATGTAGCAGAATTTAAGAGGGGAAGCTGAGAAATGAAGGTGAAGTAGATCAAAGAGAAAACTATATCTAAATCTTTACAGTCAGAGAAGATACAGAAAAACAGAACTACACAATAAGGAGGAAGATCAAGTTATTGCAAGTGATACTACTTAAACTGTAATACGATGCGAGCTAATAGCAAGGTCTCCATCCATAATGGAAAAGCATGAAGTAACATAAAAAACAAAGATGAACAGAACAAGAAACAAAGAAGTATTTATTTGCTCCTGGTGTCAATGAGAGGCTCTAACAAAATGCTGATGTAAAAGAAAGTCCTCTAAGTCTATGGCACTAAAATATTCTAATAATTTAATGTAATGGAAAATGTAACACATATAATAAGGAAACAGAGGGAGAAATCTCAGCAGAATGGGAAACAACACACTTATTTAAGATGATCGATGTCCTCAAATACTGCTTCTGAACAAACACACTTCTGTGTTTGTAAAGCTGAACGTTAATGAAAAACCTCATCCGTCCACCACAGCTCTCAGGGGTCTCTGAAGAACAAGGAGAAGGGGAAGATGTGGCTGCAGAGAGAGGGAGAGATGATTAATGCATCCAGTGAGCCTGCTACTGTATGCCATTATTACCATAAAAAGATGGCGCCTGTATAATTGTGATCACGCTCGATCAACGTGGAGACACTTTTCTCAGTCTGTCTTTTATGCGCCTGAGGATATCTGGCGTCTCAGCTTGTCTCAACAGATGTTTCACAGGAATATTGTAATTTCTGTGTTTCTAATAGCTGGATTTCCCCGATCCATTTTAATCTTTGACAACTTTATTCTCCGAGATGTACAGCACCAATTAGCTCTCGTTTCTCCCGTGGGTGTAAAAGTCAATCAAATCTAAAAGTAAGACCGTGACATCACCATCATCTCCACGGGTATGACTTTAGTTCATTTTTCAGCTTTCGCTTGTATCAGGACACTGTTTACAGTTGGTGTGTCAGCTCTGAAGCTGACCTGAGGTTAAAGGTGTACCTTCTGACTGTCCACCTTGCTGTCATACCAACCTGGCCAGTCGAGCCAAGATCCCTGGCTTAACAGATGTCTGACGGGCCGAGTTTGCATTTTCTCTCTCCTCGTCACCATCCTCCTCCTCCTCGTCCTCCTCTTCCTCCTCCTCGCCTGTGTCCTGCAGTGTCCCAGGTGGCACCTCACCTGGAGTCCCACTTCCTCCGACCATGTTTACACATGATTTCTGCTGGGCTTCGTCAAACCTCATTGGCCCTTTCTGTGAGACAGAATTAAAAACATGAAATAATAGTAAAAAAAAGAAGATTAATTTTTATACTACATTAACAGCATATGTTTAACTAACTATATTATTACATGAGGCTACAGTGTGCATTAAAATACGGCAAAGTTTAGTTGTGTGACACCCAGTGAAGCATAGGTGCTGTAAGAGTTTAGTATAAGATTAGCAGCTGATGTGCTCTGTGTGGGATCTGGGGAGGGTTGTGAGTGTAGTGTGAAGCGTCTCGAAACTTCAATATAACATTGTTTATCCAAGTAACTCTTCATGTACTTTGAATCTACAGTAGCTACAATACTAAATGACATTTTATTACAAAAAACTGTTTGACATTACGTTTTTGTTTTTTATATTAACTAACTAGCTCTATTGTACAACACACCAAACGCTGCTTCTTTAATTCTACGTGTTCATCACAAACTAGTTTGGATGCTGACATGTCTGCTTTGAAGAGTTAGTTAATTTTAAAAAATCCATTTGAATGAATGAGCATCCTGCTTTTGTTGGCATGAATTTTGATTGGTTAGTATTAGTTAAAAGCCAACTGGATTTCTTTATTCGTGTGCAGTGCCTTCATGAGTTTCAATTTGAACATAATTCATTCATAAGAATATACTCAATCCAACATTTTTCTTGGTGTTTTAAGTTTACTTCTCTGGAGCTTGTTTCCCTTATCAGAACATATGCTTTAAGATCCTTAATGACCTTGACTGTCCAAACTTAATCTTTCTAAAAGCTTGTAGACTTGTGATGGAACTTCCTTGTCAGGAAATAAATAACTCACTGGGCAGACATAATTAGTTTAAATCATTTTTTCCACTTGAAACAAATGTGAGGGGAAAAAGCAAAGTTAATGAAGGAAGAGGTAGAAGAAAAGCCGGAGTGGATGTGTTAGGCTAAAACCCAGAGGATCAGAGGAGATGAAGGGCCACAGAGGAAGGGGGGGGGTAATTTTAGGACTTTGTTGCTAATCAAACTGAAGCACATCGCCAGAAACACGTACACTCTTTGCCTGATGTAATGCTATTATTAACCTTAATCACACTTGTTATCCTACCTGTCTGCGCTAATGTTAGCCCAGGGCTACAATAAAGGCAGAAATGCTACAAGAGTGTGTGTTTATATATGTGCTGGAGAGGAAACAGAACGGTGTTATGAGACTGAAACTGGAAGATGAATTGTTGCAGCCAATTAATTTCAAACAACTGTGGGCTGATATGACCTCCTCGTTTGACATTTGAGAGAGTGAAGAATCATTTCACCAGTTAAATGTGACGTGTAACAGACTGAACAGCACAAAGACATGAAAAGAATCACCTTGTCAGCAGGTCCTGGATCTTCCCTGGCCTCTTCCCCTGCATGTGGACTGTTCTCATGCAGCCTGTTGGAGCCAAACTCATTCTTACATTAACAGAACGATTACTGCTGTCAAGTTATTGAACGTGTGGTTTACTAATAATTGCGAAATAAAATTAGGCACTCCTTTATACGAGCGAAATGCATGAGGAGTCTTTTCACTTGTTCTGCTCTTGATTTTTTGAAGAACAGAGCTTGAAAGCTTCTTTGAGTTTTTGTATTTTTTGGCCTTTGTGCATTTATAAATAACTAAACAGCTTAGGCTGCAAGGCCATTAAAGTTCAGCAGCAGGCTATAATGCTCAGAGCTTCAGCTCCTCATAACTAGAATTCAAAGAGTGGGAGAACATCAGGTTGAGGGTGTGTGATAAGGAAAACCAGACACGGCTTGCTCCACAGAAAAGGGCTGCCATGACCCAGACTGGGCACCAGCTGTCCAAAGAATGTCCTGATCCTGATCCAGCAGGGAAGAAAGTAGTGAAAGAGGATTGACTCTACACTGGACCTTGACTCAAGTCAATGACCTGAACTTTAACCATTTTCTTCTTCTCTACTTTCCCCTCAATAATCTCAATAGTCACTTTTCAAATTCAGCTTTCCATCGACACAGTATATCAGAAATAATTTTAAAAATAATAATAATAATAATAATGATAACAAACCACCTGTTCATTTTGCAGAAAAAATAAACTGCACCAGCAGAACAGGAAGAAGGTTGAGAACAAATAAAAGCTGTCAGTTTCTGTCCGTTCTGCGTCCACACTTGTTCTTTGAAACTCATTCTTTTCAGTTCCCATTTTTCCAGCAGGTTTAACACAAAAACAAACCATCTGTCTCTCCAGGGCGTCATGAAGACACACACACACACACACACACACACACACACACACACACACACACACACACGGATGGAGCAGTATGAAGGAAGAGAACAGAAAGGACACATACTGCTGACAGTATGTGTGTGTGTGTGTGTGTGTGTGTGTGTGTGTGCGTGTTTCTGTGTAGCACCTTTCTAAGTGTTGTGGTCAATGTGGTGAATATAATTCAGTGAGAATTGCTCAATGAAACCTGATTTCCTGTGAGCTGGTAATGATGCTTGAGGCTCTGCTGTTTGTGGGATGTTTACACAGTTTGTGCATCTGAGTGTGTGCTCCTCAAGCTCACAAGAGGAGACAATGCTGTTTATATAAGTTAAATACATAAACTAGGTGGAGAGCAAGACCTTGTGCTTGTGTGTGTGTGTGTGTGTGTGTGCACATTTTAAATAATAATTTTCGCCCCACTGACCTGACTGTCAGTGTGATTGAGGTGGCGCCCGTTCTCCTCTTGTCTGTTTCATAACTGTGAGAATCACTGGAGCGTGTGTGTGTGCGTGTGTTCGTAAAACAGGGTAGCTGTCAGAATGGATCCCTGAGTAATTTTATGAGTAAGAACATTTATTGTCATCTGTACACCACCGTGTGTGTCTGCAGGTGTGTGTAGACAGTGAACACTCTTCCTCTTGTTGCCTGAGTCATCTTCACTGGCACATGAGCCACGTTAATATGTGCTTTTCACACCGAAGATGAATAAAGTAAGCAACAGCAGCTTTGCAAGTCAAGTTACACATGCCCGCTTTTGTTATTATACAGTGCACGCAAGATAGAATAACAATATACTATATATTCTATTATGGCACATTTCCTGCAAAATCAACTGAGAATCTTCCTTTAATAATCAGAAAAAACAATACAAAAATACAGTTTAGTCACATAACACTCCTGTGCATTGACTAGCATCACATACTCACCTTATACCCACACAGATATTCAATGGATAGCTGTCATTACCTATATTGTTATACATAATTGTTATTGGTATGTGTTATCATATCACATATCACACAAATGTTAATTTGCAAAGCTTTAGCCGTTCATGTTTTGTTAAATGTGGCAAACACAGTAAATGTTGCTGGGGGTTACAAAGTAGCTCTATAGCAGTGAAGAGAGCACCCACCTGACCACGAAGATCTTGCTTTCAGCCTCAAAGTCCTCGACTAAGTCCTTTAGTATGGCCTCCTCTAGTGGTGAATCTGTCTTACAGCGCTTTGGCTGTGGCTCACAGACATGGGGGATTTTCTGTGCTACCTCTTGTTCCTAGAACACAGCAATGAACTGCACGTGATGCATGGCTCAGGGTGGATACTATATCATTTGTAAAGAAAATATAAAAAAATCTAATATAATCCATGCAACTTTGTGAAGCTGGTAATGCTCAGCTCTTATTGAAAGTGCCACCGAGGTGTTGATTCAACTCTATAATGAAGTCTGGCACCTCTTTCTCAGGTGATGAGAAAGGTGTACAGCGCATGTATCTCCACAATATACAACTCTGAAAAAGTTTCACAGGGCCAATGGCAAAATACAGTGTCATGAGGCAAAGCAACCCCACAACTGTGAGTTAAGAACATATAAAATATCAGATAAGATAAAATAGTAACACACTATACACTGTGGCCTGCATGCTCACTCTGTTTTATGTGTGTAACAGAACAACAACTCACTGGGCTCAGCTGATCCTCTGCTTGCTGTCCTGAAAATAAAATAAATACATGTGAGAGATCAACATGTCTGTGTGTGTGTGTGTGTGTTTTGGCACACTGCACTGAGACTCACACTGTCTGTTCTTTATCCCACAGCCTGTGTTTGCTGACTAGACTGTTTATGCTTCACAGGCTTGGCCAGTCTTTCACACAGGAAAAGACAATGCGCGTGTGAAAATCTGCACATACATGCTAAGACGATCACAATGAGCTTCTTCTTCAACTGTTACATCCTATTTTTACTTTTGTCACCCATGGATTCCTGGATTTGTGCCTTTTTGTGTCCTGGCACAATACAGTAGATGGTAAGATTACAAATAAATAAATAAATATCATTCAATATTAAACATTATTAGAGCCTATATGGCCCCGATTTTCAGTGTGTACCATTAATTATTACGGTGTGTGTCTTTGTTACTGTAAACCCAATCTTTTCCTTGAGTATGACCGGTTCAATAACAAATGTGGAAGTTATGCGTGTCTACGTACTGATAACGTGATGCTTTGTGTGATCAGGGTGCCTCACCGTTCTGTGTGTTTTTCTCCAGGTACAGGATGAGAATAAACGGGTACGCTCTCAAATTCCTCTCACAGTGAATCACCTTAGATGCTCCCTCCCAGTGCTTCTTATCTGTTTGTCACAGTTAATAAAATACAGCGCACTTCCAGTGACTACACATTTAGCAAGTGGTAGATCTGCAGCCGGATCTGTATTTTGCAATGTAGCTGCTACTGTATCATCTACTGAATAGAGATATTATGTATCCACACTTTTTCTGCTTTTCCAAGATGTTTGACAAATAAATACACTGATGGGTGAAGGATACAGGGGAAGACATTGAAGTGGGTGCTAGAGAAGGGCTGGAGGCTGCCCAGGTTACCAAGAACAGCTCTGATAATTTCCTGAAAGCAGAGAAGAAGACAAAGAAAACGGAGAGAGTTAATGAATCAGTTTGCTGTGAAAATAGACAATTAAGTTGAGAAAAATAGTGTGAATGACGGTGAGTCAACAAAACAAATGTGAATGCTGACAGAGGCGAGCGGTATCCATAATTACCTCTAGTTCCTGTTTGTAGCTGTTTCCTCCGATACCATCCTCCCCGCTGATGAAACATGTTACACACATTTATAACATGCTCACGCCACATTTGTATCTAAACAGATGCTGCTATAAGATATTGAAAGTTCAGGTTTTTGTTAATTTTTTCCAAATGCTATAAAGCTGGTCACAGTATCAGACACTGTGTGCATCAGAGAATGGCTGATGCATTAGAAGAACCTGTCTGTTAAGCACAGATGTCAGATGATAAGAGGACATAAAGCTAAAGCTACAGTGCTGCTGAGACTTGAGTGTCAAAAACATTAGATGTAGTTTAAATAAAAAGAGTCTTCCTCAGTCACATGGAGAAACAGCTTGAAGGCATCTCCAGGATCAGCTGGGACTCTTATCCTAGGACGATATCCTGAATAAAGGCAGAGAGGTCCTGCGAGGCCCTAGATCCTCTTGTTTTGCAGATGAAATGAAATGTCAAGGCAAGCTTAGGTAACATCCATCAGAACATGTAACAGTAGCCATTTCTAGGCATCTCGCTTAAAGGAATGGAGTTAAAATGGAGTGAAAAAGATCAATGTTTCCTTGCTTGCCTGAGGCTCAGGCATCTCCCCAACTGCTTCTGGGACTGAATCACATTTTGTAAAGCTTTGAAGAATTGAATCTTGAGGAGATAAAGAGAAGAGAAATTTGTAGGGAACTACTCAGTGGATGCAACATCAGCCAATAGCCTTTCTCTTGCTGGTATAAGCTATGTTTGGTTTACTGATGGCAGATTAATCCAGAGCATAGCCTTTGTTTCAAGCTCGGTCTCAGAGCGTGTTCCCGTTTTCCTCCAAGCTCCTGGTTCTGTAGGTTTTTCCACTTGAAACTGTCTCGGGCTTGGCCACAGGTAAAACCACAACCGGTTTAACAATCTCATTCCTAGTTATAAACTGTCAGTTTCAGAGACCTACTGGAGTGTGCTCATTGCAAATGAAAAAACAATTGAGCAGATGTGTAACTATAGCTGCTTTATAAAATCCACTTTGCACATTATTTGAGCTAAATTCCATCTAAAGCTTGATTTTGGGTGGTGTCCTATGTTTTCTGAACATCTCCTGTTTGTCTTAGTTCCCGTTTACACTCTAGTTTAGCTAAACATACCAGGGCTACCCAAACAGGGGCCTGTGAGCAACGGTCAGCCAGTCATAGGTTTGATTTGGCCCAGTACATGTTTTGAGGAAGAAAAATCAAAAATCAATTACAAAACACATTTTTATTAGAAATCGTTTTTATTTTTTCTGGGATAAAATGCTCTTTAAATATCTAAGATCCCAGGTTTTATTCATTTTCATGATCTGCGGGCATTAGTATCACTTTGCGCAGGAAGTCAGTTTAGGGAACTTGGTGATCTGAGTATTGCATCTAAGCAATTCAACAGGAAAGGTGTTTGTTTAAGGCATATTGGCCACCATTAAGTTTCAGTTCTAGTCCTTTGAAGGAACCCTGAGCTACAACCTGCTGTCTATATGGACATAGTAATGTCTGCTTTCATATAATCCCTCTGTCTGTCACCAAAACAGAGGACATCAGAGAAAGGAAGAAAAGTATCACTCTGATAAGATGGAAAGAACACCGTCTGTCTTGCCTGTAGCTGCTGCCTCCTCTGATCTTGAACTTGTAGATAAAATTACCAGCTTTGATTAATCGAGTTTCGGGGAATGGGAAGGAGAAGGTTTGGAGTGGCATGGCTGACCTACACTGGTTTGGGAAATATAATGAGAAAAGAAACAGATCAGTGTATTAATTGTTTAAATGAAATACATCAACTGTAATGACATCAGTGAAAAGGTTGAATTGGTTTAGCTAGTTAGCTCAACTAGGTCAAATCCCAGACACAATTGGCTATTATGCTAACTATTTACTGATGCAAAAACTCTAATTATTCTCTTTCTCGCTAGCTCTAGCTCTCTTATAAAATTACCGTAATGTCTACAAAAAATGGCGAGCACGAAATTGCCAGGTTGTCCAGTAAGCGAGCTTCAACCTCCAGCAGGATGCCAACAGTTAAAACTGCGAGCGTCAATCAGACGCCTCGAGACCACAGGCCGTATGAGAACAGTAGATTCGCTGGACAGGGCGAATTCCCGCCTCCCGCTCCCTTGGCTTTGCTTGATTAGCCAGACCTTCTTCCAATCAGCGACGTCAGACCAGGAGTCACTATGGCGACGCCGAAAACCGCCTAAACTGTCACATGACTGTCATCTGACCACGTGCAGCAGGAAGCAGTAGTTGTAAACATTCTTCGCTGTCCAGCGGTTTCAGGTAGAAGTAAGGCGACGTTTACCATTTTTATTAATACACTTTAGCGTGAACAGGTGACATATAGCTGGTATTTATGCTCTTACGCTCTCAAGAGAACACAGGTGAGATGGAAGTATTTATTATTTGACATAAGTACTTAATGGCCGTCAGTGTACGTTAAATTGAATTTCAGCAACTGCGGCATATCGACGTCTCAATAAATACTGTCATCATATATGGCTCATATCTATGTTCTTATAACAAGCTGTTTTACCATAGAATCGGTAGACTGGCCAAATATCAGTGATTCAGTTTTTCTCAGTCAAAATAGACTTCCCTGGTATCCATAATGATATTTTACTATACACACGAGATATCAAGATATCCACAACGCCATTCTTCCCAGGGCAAATGACAGTTTCAGATATCCACGCACATTTGTTGATATTCAGAATGAGCATTATGGATATTTGCATTAGGATTCGTACTAGTAAAATATATTGTGTCAGATATTTGCAATCCAGTTGTTCATAGTCATGATTTTAATGTCAAATATGTGAAGAATGAGAATAATGAGAGCACTCCAGATATCTATATATAATTTAGAATATCCAGAAATACAGTTTGACTAGAGAAAATTGAAATGCTGACTTTGTGCAAATGATTTTTTCCTTGGAAAAATGCAATTTTTGGCTGTGTATGAATATTATGGATATCTGTAATGACATTTTGATTATGTTCATTCTGTGTATAAAAAAAAGAGATTTTAATGAAATAGAATTTGTTTTTCTCACAACTCTCTCTCTCTCTCTCTCGCTCTCCTTCTTTCACAGGTGTTGAGTAAAGCAAATATTCCAGACAAGTTACAAAGAAGAGGTGGTGCCCTTCAGGTCGAATGTCCTCTTCCTCCACTTCTTCTACTCCATCCATCCTCCTAAATACGGGGGTTCGGATGCCCCTCCTGGGACTGGGGACATACAAGTTGTTAACTCCAGAAGATGTCTACCAGGCTGTGGATGCAGCCCTGGCTGCTGGTTATCGGGCATTTGATAGTGCAGCCGTCTATCAGAATGAGGCTGATTTGGGCCGAGCCCTTAAGGAGTTCCTGCCCAAACATGGCTTAACTAGAGAGGATGTATTCATAACCAGGTGATGTATATATGCTCTGCTTAATCTCTTGGTTGCATTATCACCATAGCCCTGAGAGATCAATGGATCTTGGATAAATAAATATATAGAAATAGAAAATAAATAAGAGAAACGTGCTGAAAACACAGAGAACACATTTGTTTTAGTGCATTGAACGCCGGTACATGATAGTTCACAGAGCACAATCTGTACTTCTAAAACTTCTTCTTCCTTTATGTTATTGTTGTCGTTAAGAAAAACAATACACCAGATTTGGCGTCAACCCCACACCACATGATATTTTTTCTCAGGGAACACTTGGGGCCACTGCAGCTGAGTCAAGTATGACTCTCAAATGCACAGTGCACCATTCTCACACACAGTACTCTCTGTCTTTGTCCATGCAGTAAACTGGGCCCCAAGGATCAGGGGCAGAGAGCCATGGAGGGAGCCCTGCGCAGCCTGTCTCAGCTGGACTTGGGCTACATTGACCTCTTCCTCATTCACTGGCCTGGCACTCAGGGTCTGGTAGTCGCTGACCAACGAAACCCAGGTAAAGAGTGCAGTCACAACTGTGTCTGTACAGTCTGTGGGTGGATTATCATTGGGCAGGTGTATCAAGTGTCATAGAAATAATTAGACAACTCATTAAGAGATAAGGTTCAAGTTCTCACTTTTCTACCTCCACAGTGAAGTTGTACTTTAGTAACACTGCAGATGAGGCCTTAATGAATATTTTATCCCAGGCAACCGGGCTCAGAGTTGGGCCACTCTGGAGGAGCTGCATGCACAGGGGAAGCTGAAGGCCATAGGAGTGTCCAACTACACACCAGCACACATGAGAGAACTGATGCAGAGCTGTAGAACCCCTCCTGCGGTGCTACAGGTAGAGTGCACGAGGATGAGAGGAGGATAGATAACATGTAGTAGAATAGTAATGTAAAAAAAGAATATCAATGCATCAATCTTTTCTTCTTCAGGTCGAGTTTCATCCGAGGCTGTGCCAGACAGATCTGAGGGCTGTGTGCGAGGAGTTTGGAGTGTGTTTCCAAGCCTACTCCTCCTTAGGAAAAGGAGAGCTAGTGATTGACCCTGTGGTCATAGAGGTGGCAAAGAACTATGAACGCACACCTGCACAGGTAAACACACATGTATACACAAAGCAAGTTTACTCTCTTTTTGGCCGGCCTTACCACTCAAGACAAGATTAAAAAAAACCAACTCCACAAACACTCGGGTGTTTTATTCCCCTCCAGGTCCTGTTGCGCTGGGCTGTGCAGCAGGGCGTGCCAGTGTTACCCAAGTCATCAAATCCTGACAGAATAAAGGACAATGCCAGGATTTTTGACTTCACACTGAGTGACACAGACATGGACAGACTGTCAGCTTTGGACTGTGGGCACAAGTACTGCTGGGATCCATCAGAAGTGGCTTGATGGACCAACAGTGGAACAAATATTGTCTTCTACAATGACTGCTGATTTTACATGACCAGACCACCGGAGACAGTGGGACATTAGAGTCGGGACACAGCTTAAGAAGTGCTTTCCGTATTATCAGGAGAAATCACGTAACAAATGCATTGAGCTAATGTTAAAGGCATATGTAAGTTCTGAGATATGAGAGTTGAATAGCATTCTGGACGACATTGGCCAGTCATACTGAGAGCCTTTTCAGGCACAGCCTTTTGGTGTTGCCCACTGACAAATCTGTCAACGTGCCATCATCTTAAGACTTCCATATTCTTTGTTGCCTCACACTGTTCCCTAACTGTACTCTTGGCTTTTGTGTTGCAGCTTTCTCACTGGAACGGTGGATGAATTAAAACACTCACTTTAAAACCACTCTTAAAATTATTTATTCAGGACAGCATATACCAGAAGTTTCACAGCTGTAGAGAAAATACATTTACAAAAGTCATTAAAAAAAATGAAAAAGAATCCCAACAAAAGAAAAAGAAGGAAATATTAGAATTCAATTATCTCCACGCAAGTCTCCAGATTCAAGTAATATCAAGGATGGTTGCAAAACTCCAGGTGCCCAGGCAGGTTTTTACTCCGGGGTGTTTTCACTGTCACAATTTTTAAAATCATATCTATATCTTCTTTTTAAAATGTTTTTACCTGCCAAACTCCAACGTTAGCCATTTTAAGTTTTTTTTTTCTTCTGACAGTTGTGACAGCGAACGCACCTCCACATTATTGTGCTTATTGAGCGTATTATGTGACAGCAAGCTGTAGAGTTTAAGGCGGTAATTGGGTAAACAGACAAGGCTGGCTATGTGGTGTCACATCACAGGTTACAGCATGTTCAAGGCAGTTCAGAACAACATTATGCTCTTTAAAATTCCAGCTCTGCTTTTACTTTCAAGAGCGAGTAAAGCATTCATATGTGGCCCCAGGCTCTCAACACCATGTACATATTATCTGCCAGCTGATTCTACTGTCCTACTCGTTTTAACGTACAGGTTTAAGGTCTACTCGGAGTGACTGGTTCAAATGTAACAACAAAGTAGTGTGATAGAAAATGATGTAATTTATTCTTTTTTGAGGGTTTTATTTTAAATGTAACGGTTGCATTATCAAACCGAATTAACTGTATAGGGAGCTTCACACTGGATTTAAATCTAAAAAGGGGACACCCAGATGTTTCCGGCGGTTTATCTTACACAGTCGGGGTGATGCTCATGTTGTCAAACACATGTGAGACTTGAGTGAGTCTTTTAAAAAAGGTGGTGCCATTCAGATTGTCTCAAATTGTCTTATTAAAAATTGTACCACAGCAAGTTTAGGAAAAGCTATGAAAAAGGTGGAAAAAAGCTTCAGTTTAAAAACGATTACAAATGCAGCCTGCACACCCGAGCACTGCACAGCTCAACCCTGCAGGTCGAGAAGAAGACACAAGTAGAACAGACCTATTACCATTTTCAATAATCACACATTGATGAACAAGTCACAAATAGCCTAATCATATTTAGCAAGCTGTGCAGAAGTGCTGATCATAGTTTATAATTATTAATATGAGTAATAACAACTTCCAGGGAGAGTACTATGTGCCAATACGATACATAAATAGCAGTCCTGGCATCAGATCAGCACTCCTAGATCCTAAGGCTTGATAGATCAAGATCCTATTTTATTCACATCCCAATGCAGGTGAAAGTGAACGACTGGCATTTAATCGAACTGTTAGCTGGAAGGATCATTCGAATCCCTTCCACCTGTGTTCAGATGCGACGAGACTCGCTTAAAATCCATCATCCAAAGGCTAGTGTGTTGGCTCCGTGTACAGCAGTTAATTCATCCCCACCCACATCTTTAAATATGCACAGAACATTTATCACATAACAGCCATGGATTGTACACTGCCTATTGCTAGGATGGCCAGACTTATTAACTGGCGTGGTCACCGTGTAAAATAAAATTCTGGCTAAACCACGCAGCTCGTGACCTCCACTCCTGCTTTTTCGATAAAATATTAACAAAATATTTACACATAAAAATTCCAACGTCTTTTTTTTTTTTCCTTTTTTTTTTGCTCATACAAGGCTTTAAAAAGATAGATTCATATTGGTTTGTGCTTTTTATATGTATGTTTAATGTCATTTTCTTCAGATATAATCTAACCCTGAAGTTTTACAAAAGATATTATTTCTGCATTGTCAGAGATTGTCCGTGTACAAGATTGTTCTTCTTTCGATAAATTTTGTGATATAAAGCGGTAACTGATCGTCAAGTACAGTTGTTTAAGTGGTGGTACTGGCTTATAGGTAGCAGGACAGGAAGTTGGATTAAGGCCCGAGTCGAATACTATAAAATATCCTTCCTTTTTAATCTTTCCTCTGTTGCCTGCAGATTATTTTGGCACAAAATTACAGTGATCTCCATACGCTTGTCTGTCAGGCGTGGAGCTGAACGAGCATTGGTAACACAGTGACTTCCTCAGGAAAAAGAGGAAGGAGATTCTAACAGCATTCAAGGCGGCCTGCTGTGTGTTGAATTCAGTGCATTCGTCTCTCCATCTACAGTCATAATGCATATTGTTGATGGAAGAGATGACTGAAACTGTAAGCATCTTCTAACTGAGCGGTCACCTCTCAAACTCTACCTACATGCTTGTCTCTCTTTTGAAGACGTGATCTCCTCTCTGTGGCCCGTCATTTGATCCGTTCTATGGGGTTCAGAAAGCTAACGGTCTATCTTCATGCCTGACTCATTTTTAACCCTTTCACAGAGGGCTGCCCACGAATATTATCAACATCACAACCGACACAAATACAAAAAAAAATTATTAACCGGTGACGTATAAAGCAACACGACCAGGATGGGACGCTTGGTCATGCCTTTGTGTTTGGATCGTTCTTTGCTTTGATCAAACCCACCTTCCACCAATCCCCTTTCAGAGCAGGTCTCATTGTTCTCAACGCGATTGTTCTTTTGGCTTCCCCCCGTTGCTTTCTTTTCACCCCCATCCATTGCTCAGACCCTGGAGCACTCTTGGTTCCGCTCTCAGTGCCTACTCGTTGCGGTGTGTGTGGTTCTCGTGATGGTTCTCTCCCTCTGTCTCCTGGTGACTAAAGAGGTAGCTCCACCAGCTTCTAGAGTGGTGCATCGGTCTGGCCGTCCCAGGATTCCTCGCCTTTTTCATTTCCTGTGCGAGAAAGAGAGCGTCAAGTGTCAAGTTAAAAATTGGTTATACTTTGGAAAAGACACATATTGTTCCTGTTTCCCTTATTGAATGAATTGATTCTAGCACGCAGCAGTCTCTCTGTCCCCTAATTCTCACCCCTTTGTCTAGCAGGCTGTCAAACTCGTCGCTCATCCTCCGGAGCTGTCGGCCGTATTTCTTGGCTGCCCACAAGGAAGGAGGAGCCGACTTGGAACGTCCCCTGAATGGAGCTCCATCAGTGGGTGTACCAGCTTCGTCTTCCCCCCTAACCTGGAGCTCCTCTCTGGAAACAGTGGAGGCGTTGGACTCTGAGTTCAGCCTGATTCGACCGGTCGCTACATGAGAGAGAGAAAGGTGAGAGGGGTTTGTGATGCTGAAAAGGGGCAGGATTAGAGCAACGAGGGTGCAGGGAAAAGGAGATATAAGGAGTCTCTGGAGCAGCACGTGAAAAGATGTCAAACTGCAGATAAAATACAAACATCTTTCTTTACCGTTCTGAATAGTGCTATAGCTATTCTAAATGCAAATCATGTTAGCTTTCATTTCCACTAACAGTGCAATCTCATTTAAATGTCCCAAAGCACCTCACAGTGGGACTGGCTTCGATTTCAGCAGAGCAAGGTCTCAGAGACAAAACAAATAAATGGCAGGAAAAAGGGGGCGATCAGACAAAAATGTTGAAGAAAATACTGAATGAGTGACATCATGTTTTCCCTATTTTGTGCATAAGAAAGATAGGCATTGCTGCAACTGTAAAAAAAACACTAGATGTTGCTTTCTTTTTAAAAAAATATATCATTATGACAAGCAAACGAGCAGTCGTGGGTTTAGGTTTTCACTATTTGTCAATGCTCTTTTGGATTTTCGCATATTGATTACTCTGCGATCTTGAGTAATGCCTTTGAACACGGACCTGCGCACGATGCTGACAACTGGAGTGGAAACGCAACACGCTCGGTTTTCATTTGTTTCTGTCTGCCTGTGATTTCTGCGTGCCCATCTGTTGCAACACATGTGATATGTTTGGATAAACAGGCAGAAAAGTGAATTTTGCCATAAATGAAGACAAACTTTAAGTCCCATCTGGACCAGGCTGTGTTCTGCTCAGTGTTCTACTAGTTATGAACCATCCTCTCCATTAACACTGTTTGCCACAGCTCTTTGAGGTTTCCTACCTGGCATTCTGAGCTCGGGCAGGGTGAGGGTGGAGCGTTGAAGAAGCTGCTGCTCTTGTCCAGTTGATGATTGGTTGCTTCTCCCTTCCTCTACCTCCTCCGATGGGTCTGACTCGCTGTCGCTGGAAATGGAGAAGTTTGCAGCCATCGTGACATCTGGAAAAGTAAGGTTAATTTAGAGCCTGGATTACAGTAACAAACAAACAAATTACTGCATAATGCAAACGAGATAACGCCCATAAGTAGATGCAGGTGCTGTGAGGAAGACCACAGCTGTCTCAGATTAATGTTGCCCTGAACATGACCTGTCTGACAGAATCAGTAAACATGCATACAAACAAAATAACAAAACATTGTCCCCATATCTCTCTACTGTAAACAAAACAAAAAAATCTAAACAATTGTGCTAATAGATAATCAAATAACACATTAGCTAATTATTCAAGAGTCATAAAATGGCATCATCCATTGTATCAGTCATGCTCTACATCTAACACACCCAGGCTATCTATGTCGCTCTGCAGCTCAAGATATTTGCCAGTCCAAAGGTATTCACGGTGTAACAACCGGTGAGATAACCGACATGTTTTGGCAACATACACCCGTATGTGATTTCATAAAGGACTTGCTGTTATACTGTAATTTAACCAGCCAACACAGCTTCTTCCCCGGTCAACACACAGCCTCGCTTGTGTTGTTGTTGTTGACTGAAGAGGACAAAAGAAACTTCCTAGAGGGCGGAAGCGGCTCTGGGGCTACAATAGCTAACAAAGTATGTAAGGAATGGTCAGAAATAGGATTTTTCCTACCCGAAATCTTTATGGTGTGATCCCGGGAAGTGCGACAGCGTCTTTAGTTGGCCTCTTGCGGCCACAGCTGTTGTTTTTGTATTCGGTGTCCTGTCTTTTTACTGTACAACACAGTTTAGCTGCTCGCTCACCCAATCGCCGCGCGTCACTGCACCGCCACTGCGCGCTGACGTCACTGTTGCGAGCTAGGAACGGGCTGGGGCTTTGTTTGTTTCGCCGGCTTATCGCAGTGTGCAGTATAGAGGCGCAGCAGGATTTAGTGAGGCCTGAAGTCTGGCCATTCGTGTCTTCATTAAATTATTTTCATTCCCTTAAGTGTGGTATTCAGATTCTCTGCCTAAGTAAAAGTAGCAATACCACAGTTTCATAATACTCAACGTAAAAGCCCTGCATTAGTAAGAGTACAAAGGTTCTATCATCAAAATACACTTAAATGACCAAAACTTAAAAGAACATGCTGCAGAATAGCCCCTTATAAGGTATGCAATTATTAAAATAATGTCACTTTGCTGTTATGTGTTAACAACATTTGTTGTAGCAAGCTGAGATTGAGCTAATTTAATTTTACTTATTAAACCTAATACTTAATTTAAGTAAAAAGTAGCCAAGCATGAAATGGACATAATCAAGTAAAGCACAAGCATTTAAATTGTGTTAAAATGTGATTAACGCTGTGTGTGGTTTTCATGGACAGCACTAAAATAAGGACTAAAGGTGAATCAAATGGAAATAAACAGGGAAGGCCAACACCCATGTTGCACAACAGTTATGTGAGATTTGCTTTTGGCAGATGTTGAGGCTGATAAGGAAAAGGTGGGGCAAGAGAAAGTTGGCATGCAAGTGTAAACTCACTCCAAACAAACTGTCTCTTAGTAGACATGACTATTAGTCAACTAGTTAAGTCATTTTGATTGATTGATATTTGTATTAAGATGCATTAATCATCCACCAAGCTGGTAAAGAAGAGGATGAGGAAAGGCATCAAAGTGTGTAAAAGCTTGTTTTGTTTTCATTTTTTTGCTCTTCCTTTTTCCTGAGAAAAGGAGAGGCAATGGAAATCTTTGTGATCAATTTGTTGTCATACCTTATATGAGCAGCAGGTGGGGAGGCAGGACCACAAACAGATTTGTTGTGACTTTTGCTGAGCTACGCTTGTCTTTCACACAGCTTCACGTTCTGTCATGGATTGAATGGTTTATTGTGCAAAAAAGGGAAAAATCCCATATGTTGAGTTCCACGTTTGATTGTGGCTTATTGCTGTAATAGCACATTTTGCAACAGAAAGGAAATGTTTCATGATGTCAGGACTGGGAATACTGAAAATTGCATCACAAAATTTTGTTAATGGAAAAAACAGTGTTTTTCATTTCCTGAAAATCCGGTAATACAAAAAGGAACTTCTCATTCGGAAAGAACCCTTTTTGTTTGAGCAAGATCATCACAATAGACTACCACTGGGTACAGTTTGTGTATGGCAGTAGTTATCCTCTACTTTGCTCCCTTGCACTTTCCTCACGTCAACACAGGCGAGTCAAGCATGTAATTATCAACCATTTATATCTAGGGCTGCCTCTTTGCTCCTCTCCTCCTCTACATCATTCTTCCCTCTCCTCTCTCAGGCATCAAGAGCCTCTTGTGAGATGAGAAACGATAGGAGTCTGGTTTGCAAAGTCAGTAAGCGACAGTTGAGTGGGAGGAGCAAACTGTTTTTGTGGCAACTGTGACTGCAATTCAAGGCGATGTGATGCAGCTTCTTCTAATTCAGTGTATCCAAATAGAACTAATGTGAGTTTCTAAGCTTAGACAAACATGCACAGACTGCACAGTCAGCTTTTCATACACTGGCGTGAGGACGGTGCAGCTCCTCAGAAAGACTGTGGAGACGCGCCTCTTTTGAACTCTATTTTTGGAGGGATTATAGAAATAATACATGGGAGTTCTCATTTTGGTTGGATTCGGGTGCCTTTTGAGAACCATACAGTCATTATCCATTTTAATCTGCATGTGACGTGATGTGTGTGTGAATGTGTGTGAGTGAGTGAAACCATGTATGCACTCCTTTTGTAGCATTTAAGAACCACGAAACCAGCATCCGTAAGAGTATGTGAGTGTGAAAGACTGATCCTCCGCAGTTTCTTGTACAAGCAGGGTCACTGTCACACACATACACTGACACACAGGACGGAGTGTGTGTGTGTTTGTGCGCACGTCTGCTGGATCTGAATGTAATCTCAAGGAGCCATACAATTAGCATCCATTTATATCTCCCTGTACCAACCTCGCCCTGCCTCCCTGCCCCTCATCTGGTGGTTATTTTGGGAAACGGAGGCGTATGTACTCCCACACTGTCTCCAAACCACCACTCAGTGTGTGCGTCTGTGTGTGTGTGTGTGTGTGTGTGTGTCTGTTTGAGAGCAAATGCAGTTTTCAAGCGGCTCCCAAAATCTTCCTTCCAATTTAATGCCAGGACACTGCCTATCTGCCGCCGCCGCAGCTTCACTCACTGTCCTTTCATACAGCAACCCCTTCTCTGCGGACCCCAGCTCTGTTTATGTGGGAGCTGAGGAAGATGCAGAGCAGGTTTTGAACTATTTGAAGCAGGAGAGCTTAGAGAGAAGAAAGGAAAGTTAGTGTGATGGAGAAAAAAAAAGAGGATGATTCCGTTTCCCAATTCCAAAAAAGACGAGAAACCTGAAAAACAGACAATATGTACCAGACATTGAGAGAGTGGGGGAAGCAGACAAGGGAGCTGAAAAAGCAACAGATAAAGGATCAAACGTGGATGCATGAAAGCAGTGTCTGCGAATGCAGAGGGAGAATTAAAGTAATAGCGGAGCAGAAAAGGTGGCAGTAAATGTAAGACGTTTGGAGGACTGCCAGACAGAAATCAGAGGACGAGAGCAGGTGTAACAGACGGGAACATGGAAAGAGCAAGCTTAACCTGCATCAGGGCGAATGTGCTCCTCCAGGCCGCTCCTTTAACTCAAGGCCTTTCTTCATCGCTCTCACTACATGCTCATTATATACAGGCCGCTCCCTCGCCGTATAACAAAGTCACCCTGTGATCACAAGGCCGACATATGGCAGCTTTCTAATTCGATCCACTCCACCCATGTGCAGCCCGCCCGTCTTGTAACCTGGCTCTTCCTAAACTGAAGTTCTGGACTAAAAATGGGCTGCTGATGTCCTTTTTTCCCCTCCAGTGGATAAAAACTCAAGAATGCACAGCTCTACAAGACATTCTATCTGGGACTGGTGTTGAAATCTTTCTCTTCTTATGACAAGTAAAATATCTGTCATAGGGCTCAGGAAAATCTCCTTTCCCCAGGGCAAATAAAGTTATATTTCAAGAAGTTAACTATTGTGTCTTAAAAAAACCTAAAGGAAAGGAAAAGCTCAGTGTTTTGGGAAATGCACTTTCCCAATGCACTCTCATATGTGCACGCTAAATATGAA
The DNA here is from genome assembly GCA_008933995.1 of Datnioides undecimradiatus. NCBI lineage: Eukaryota > Metazoa > Chordata > Actinopteri > Lobotiformes > Datnioididae > Datnioides > Datnioides undecimradiatus. The sequence continues at coordinate 1,575,493 of WARS01000065.1, forward strand.
GCTACAGTAAGCAGTTGTTATCTTAGCTTAGCATGAAGATTGGAAACGGGCCGGGGGGGCATCTTGCCATGTTATATATTGTTTGTTAAGTATGTAGAGAAACTGAAGTGTAGGACAGTAAGTAGCTGCTGGACAAGAAAGAGTCATTTACATAAACTCTGGTCAAACAGTGTTTTTAGCTTTAACTTTGAATTTGATCAGGCTCGCTGCTTCCCTGTCTCCATTGGGGTGGAAGCTAAGCTAAGCCAAGCTGTGTCCCTACCGTAGCTTCACTATTAGAGAGAGAAAGTGAAGAGGCATATTTCCAAAGATGTCAAACTATTTATATACTGTATCATTACACAGCTCAACATGAACAAAATGACTTTTTCTGCTAAAACAAACTGTACATTTCAAGCTGTCTGCCTTCTGATTCCTGGCTTGGCCAAAGGTTATAAGCCACGTTTAAAAACTGTAATTAACCTCTGCCTTGACTTTAGTGGACACACGCCCACTCCCACCCATGCCTGCTTTCTAGCTTGTCAACTAACAAGCCACACATGCTACTGTCCAGCCCTTTTACAACCCTCTGATATCATCAATTATGGTTTGGCTGTTTTCATGTGGTTGGAGTGGCATGTGTGGGCGTATGTTGAGAGAGCAAATGTAGATATGTATACATGGTGGTCTGAAACATATGTACTCCATATGGGAGCTTTAAGGGGTACACTGGATCATGTCTGTCATTATATTGTCTAATGACGGCTAATGAATAGCTGAACTCTTCTGTCCACACACAAAAAAGCACTTTGACGGGTTCAGGCTCAGGAAGCCAGCCCATACTTTGAATGTCATGCCTGTTTCTTAGACCCTTCTCCTTCAATTCAACACTCCCTGAAATATTCAGTCGTTTGCACAGGTTTTGTTTTTTAATTATTCAGTTTGCTGCAGCTAAATAACAGATCATTAAGTTAGCATTGACTATCATCACAATATAGTCATTATCACAATGCTGCTTTAATTGTCTGTAGTTAATTTGGCTTTTGTTGGCTAATCAATTTATGTTTATCACTGTGAAGCTGTGCCTGCAGCGAAACGTGTTTTCATGGTTGACTTGGTTATCATGCTAGAGCCACTTTCTATTACAGTAAAGCAGTTTCCAATGCCCTTGGAAAAAACAAGCGTAATTAAATGCAAATTTATTGTAAAAGGCGAAATATATGTGATCTCTTGCTTTTACTGAACATCATGGAGTACAATCTTAGAGACAACGTAGTCTAATAAATGATCTGGATTCCACTGACTAAATCTTCACTAAAACTGAACATTTTCACACAAACTACAAATGCAGGCTCAAAGAAAGCAGGTCAAAATAACAGCAAACAGGAAAAAAGGTGACCAAGGAGAACAAAAAGCAGAAATTATAAAATAAACTTTCATGGTTTTCAAGAGAATTGTTAGTAAAGCTATGAATTGTGTTATTACCTTAAATCTGTCAATTAAAATTATTTTTTTCCAAAGTTTGACATCTAAACTAAAAACATATAGTTACATTTTTGCCATTTTTTTCAATCCGCTAATCACAGATATCCCGATCATAATACGATTTTCCAGTTATTCGGTCCGGTGACACCAGTAGCTCTGCTCTCTGCTTTTCCTTTCCTTCCTTCCCTTCCCATCCTGCACAGGAAGAGTGGGTCATCCATCCTCCTTAAAGATTTTATTTGTTTTGTTTTGACAGTGATGAGAGGCAGGAAATTGGATGGAGAGGCACAACATGGTGCAAAACAAGCCGCGTTTTGGGCCCTGATGAGAGTACATGGTATCTGCATTAGTAGATTTGTCTTCCCCATTGCCTTAATCCTCGTCTCCCCCTCATGTTTCTCATTTCACCCACACACAGACACGACATTTCCCCCCTTCATTCTCTCGCTGTCTCTCCTCTTCCTTGTCTCTGTCCTCGTGCCTCCATCACTTTTTCCTTCCTCTATTTTCCCTCCTCTCCTCCCTCTCATGTCTGCACAATACTCTTTTTCTCTCTCTCTCTTTCTTGCAATCTCAATTCTGCCTCCTTTTCTCTCTCCCCATCCTTTCCTGCCCCCCTCTTGTGTATCTGGGTTGCTGACTGAACTAGTTCATGTGGAGCTTGCTAGCTGATGGCGTCATTTCCCCTGTTTAATTGATGCTGTTTGATAGAAGCAAGCTGCTTGTTGGACTCAGTCAGGTGGTAAGAAAATCTTAAGAGCCCGGCAGAAACCAGAACAAGCTGAAAAACAAGAGGGAAACTAAATAAAACTTTTACAGTCTGGATGTTTTGTTTGGAGATGAAAGCTTTCCATCACATCAGGTGATGATCAGGTGTTCAGGGACACAAAACGGTCTAATTCATTAGTGTTTCCACTTCACAATCTCACACCTTGTACAACTTTAGCTTCAGCCTGGTAGCACTTTTCTTTGCAAAGTTAGAAAAGTGCTGTAAAATACTGTTGAGGGAGCGGCACAATTACATTAACAAACCTCTGAATGCTAATGAGAACTTACACTGACTGCTGGCTCCAGCTAGTCCCAGTCAGCAGAACAGAAATGGGATAAGTAACTGTAACATTAGCATAACAATGCAAATCTGCATAAAAATAATGAAATAAAGACTGTGATAGATGGCCATCATTACATGGAAAGGAATAGGAACACATTTGCCAATAACCCAATGTATTTTTCAACCCACTTCTGTTCCTTAAAGCCCTTTATATTATTCAACTCAATTCAACTCTCTTTTTCTTTGTGGGTCCAGTCCCTGCTGCAGGCTGTTGGACATTTCCATCCATTCATGGCTGCAAAAAGGGATACATCCTAATTTAACAAGATCATAAAATGGCAAAGCTATTATTTATTATTTATAAATATTATTTTGCACCGGTGTGCATGTTTCTGTTTAATATTTGTGTGTGTTTTCCTGCCTGTGAACAAGCAGAGCCAAAGTTAGAGGTCATATCTTTATGTTTAGTGTATATATATATATATATATATATATATATATCTATATTTTTTTATTTTATTTTATTTATGCAACAGCAAAAAAGTAAAGATGGGCAGAGGAAGCCGGAATATGTTTAGAAAAAGTTGTAATATGTCATAGATAAATGAATGATTATAAGAAAACGCTTAAAATGAGAGCTTAACGCTTTTGATAATATAGGTATCATTTGGAAGCAGACATGCATGGATTCTGTGTTTGCATGTCTTTATGTGTGTGGGTGTGTGTGTCTGTCATAGATCTGATTGGTTTCAGCCTGCTGATTAAGCAGCAGCTCCATTTCAACACTGATCAATAACCCCAGCAGGCTGGTGGAGGATGTCCACATCTCATCTGAATCCTTTCTCCGATGTTTTGTCATCGTCATCATGTTTTAGCGCTTGTGCACATGACAGTCGGTCCCAGAGCCACGTAACGAGCTAACAATCGACTTGTTGTTGTGCCTCACGGCTAATTGACACAATGACAGCAGATGTTTTCTCACACACGTGTGGCTGTTAGCGAGATAATAACCTGAAGTGGACAGTGATCAGCCTGTGGGTGTACGGGCATGTGTGTCTCTGGGTTTCTGAATCCTTGTGTGTAGTTTCATGTGTCTGGACATGACTCTGCGTGTATTTACAAGCAGGTAATAATGTACCCTCCTGCATATTTCAGCTGGTGTGGGAGAGAAACTGCGTAGTGTGGCTGTGACGCTCATCTTTTCCCTTTCAAATTATCAAGGCTCATTTGCTCGCAATCCTCCACATCATCATTTAGTTGTGTTTCACAGCTCCCCTATGGACCGTACTCAGCATGACTTACAATTGCTTCGGTGGCCTGACACAATGAGTCTGAGGCGGCTCATGAATAATCAGCAGCCAACAAAGCTTTATAAGGTTCGAGATAAAGCAGAATGGCTTGATTAGTGGGCTACTGTGTAATCATGTTCAATATTTGAGCTGTCTTTGCGAGTACATGAGAGGATTCTGAACTGGGATTAAGGGACTCTGGCCTCTATTAGGCTTTATTTACCGAAGGAAGTTTCTCTAATCACGTTTGGCTCAAGCGTGATTAGAGAAACTTCCTTCGAAACTTCCTTCGAACAACGCCCTGCTCCAAACCCAGTCTGTGGTTGAATTTTGTCTCTGTGATACTCTTAGGAAAGAACCAAAATAAGCTATTCCAAGAAGTGAAAGTGATGTGACTGCAGTATAAGATTAGAAATGAAGAACATTTTGTAAACTTTTATCACCCATTGTGAAATAGCTACCTCGACCCTGTGACAAGAAAGATTAGTCCCACATCAAATATCATGTTGAACCATGCATTTTTTCTCTCTGTTCATACATATATACATTTTGTTTCAGTCCAAAAATTTTGGTTTAAACTTTCATTTGGTTTTACAGTGAGGGGAACCACAACTAGTTTATACTGAAGGGTAAAATTAAGCCAAAGTCATTGTTCCTGGCCAAAAATTAAGCTTTCACATATTAACTATCTGTAAAACCCAAAACCCAAAACTCAGTGCTGTCACACTTTGGTTTTTGTAGAGCTGTTCCCAGTTCCCTGTTCCCAGTCGTTATGCTAGGCTAATGTCAAATAAGCATATTTTCCAAAATGTCACCTGAGAGCTGCACAGCACAGCCACAGTTGTTCAGCCCTACACTGGAACAAATGCACGTTGAACAGGAAACGTGCAACACTTCTGAATACAATACAAGCATGTTGCTTTGGTGCTTACTGTTGAAGACAGTGTTGACCAGCTTATAAGGACTACAAAGGGGACACGTGTAGGGAAGAGCAACGAGGGAGAAAAGAGTGTGAAGGAAGCTCTAGCCTAGTTTTAGACTGGCTTTTGTGCTGTGCCAACTGTTTGTCTGCCAAAGTCTGCGGAGTACATGCTAGAGAGCAGCGTGTATTGTTCATCCAGGGAGTCGGTCCAACGGCAGCTTGATGTAAACTGTGAATGTTATGAAGTGTCTCCACTGAGAAATTCAATACAGGGGTCACAGCCTGCAGCCTTGGTACCAAAGGAACCTTAATTTCCTACCTTTTATTTTCCTAATCTTTCATTTTCCCCCTGGGGCTGAGGCAACGTATACTTTGGGTTTGAGTGGTTATATCTCTGCATGAACGTTTGGATGACCGCTGTCAGCCCAGCACCAAATAATAAGATCCAGCTCTGAATTAGTCTAACCTTGGCCAATTAAAATGTGGTATTTCTAAAGTAAAACCTGCATTGTACATGTGAGAAGCTCTCATTAAGTCGAGAAAAAAGATTTTGTGTCAAGAACGACCACGTAAATTAGAGAAGAAGTGCCTGTTTTCCCACACACCTACAAAAGATCTTGAACCCGAGGCCAACAGCAAGAACACCATACCATACCAATGGGTTGTTGTATTCGATGTTATATACTTCACTATTAGGTTGTGATCAGATCAAAACCTCTTTTTACTCACAGCTGAAATGCAAAGCTGAGCTGGGAGCATCAGCAGCAAAAGCTTTAAGGACAAAAGGAGCGCTACGCTGATCCCATTCAATGCATCTCTAATTAGAGCTAGTTTGGTAGCGAAACAAAGTGGGTCATGCTGTAGCAATATTAAAATAATCGACTTTGAATGTGGTCTCTGGAAAGTTCGGCTTCTCTGAAATGCCACGTTACTAATCTCTTAACTAATAAACCGCATTAAAATCGCATGAAACATAAATGCGAATCCTGTTATATGACCGACGGAGCTGAAAGTGTCACAGTTGTCATGGATCTCAAGCTGAAGAAGCAACTTAATAGTTCATGGAGCACAGCAATTATCCTGCGGGCAGTAACGGTTCACACTGCCGCTTTCAAAGACGCCTATGCACTGTGGTATAGCCAACGTCTTCAGATTTACTACAGTAGTAAGACAGAAGGCTCCGCTTTTTCTCTTATTGCCATAGAAACTGGGTAGAAATGTAGCTTTCCTCTGAAGATATCAATGTGGTTTGTTTGGCAGTATAGTGGTGAGGGAGGCGGATTCATACTACGGTGCAATGGGGGAGGGTTAATAGGCAGTGAATCTGTAATGCTTTGATGCTGTGCTGGGAGGAGGAAGTACAGCAGGCTTGGGAAGCGAGAGGAAGCCATGGAGATCTAGTAATATGAATGATGAAGATATTAGGAATCTGGGACAATTACTGAAAACTTTGCTTTTGCTGTAAATTACAATTTTGTAGTATTATCATGTGGATTTTAGATTCAAGTTAGTGTGTTATTTACCCGTAGAAGAGTTTGGATTAGGTTTATTTACAGTGAGTTGAATTTGTTTTATATTTTAATACCCTCATGTCTTCACCGTGAGCCCTTGTTTTAGGTGGTTCACCTTTACATTCACCTTTACATTCCAGTCGATTGGCACTCGCCCTGCAGCCGTGAGAGATTCAGCATCGGATGATATGAGTTGTATCAGTGCTTCAGTTTAAGGCAGTTATTCAATGAGTCTTACCGTTCAATATGCCCCAATCATTTGTCTTTGTTCCTCTGGCGTCCAGTGAAATTCAAAACAGCAGGATAAAACCCTTTTCTTCATCTGCAGCCCATGTCTAAAGTCTTCCAGAGCAGCCTCTAAATGGTGGCTTGTTGAGACATTTCTGTGCATGGCCTCAATTTGACTGCAGAATAATTTATCTAAGTAAATTTGAATTAAAAAAGAGCAACGACTCCTGAAATCTGAAATAAAACCACAAGCTGTGTTGTTGCTCTCTGCCTCCTAGAAACACATTTTAACATTTTCTTGTCTGTTGACCATCCATCCACCCAGGCGTCCACTGACTGGGAGCTTTGTTTCTTCACTTTTGCTTGAAAAAGAAAAATCTTAGAATACGCTGAACATGACAGATTGATCAAATCTATCAGAGGCTGTCAGGGGATCATTTGTTCTTTCCAGCAGTCCGTGCACCTTGAAGGATACCAGCAATGCATAGATGATCATTTTTCTGTTCCACAGAGCTCTGTCAAGGACAAAGGCACTGTAGTTTATTAGGAGTTCAGCCCACATACATCCTGATGTAAGCACTCACAAGAGCATTGTATTTGCATCTGAAATGAATCCAGTTTGAGTAATGTTGTGGTAAAAGTGGCAGCGCACAACTGTTTTAGAAAATGCCCTAGCCATATTCAAAAATGAAAATGAATATTTATGATCTGTTTGACAGAGCTTACATTTTCAGTAGGTGCTAATGCATTTTGGGCTGATTGCCACAGACAAAGGTGTTGAAATGCAAACTAACAAAGTTGTCAAAAAAACTAAAATACAATTCCAGCCTTATCCTTTAAAAACCAGAGGGAACGAAAGAGATTTTAGTATCTTTGTCTTTGTAATTATTCTGAATAAGAACGTTTCCTCACTTCCAAACACAGGCCACCACGTTATTCATTAATAAAGTGCTTTAATATTACATGAAAGACCATTCAGTCCTGTTCATCTCCAGACTTTACTTTTCGCTGGAGCTGTAATAGAAATCTGTGTGCGGGTGCGGTGGATGTGCTGGCATCTGTACGTCTGCACACGTGCTTGTGTGTGTTTAGTTCTTTCATGCATATTTTATGCTGTTGTGTGTGTGCAGTGTGTGTCCAAATGTGCACGTTTGTCCGGCTATGATTTTCCTAGTTATGCATTTATCTGGAATGCATTTGGACACGGATGGTTGTGTGTTCTCTTGGCGAGTTCGGCTGGGATTGTTCAGTGTTGGTGTGTGCACGCTTGTGTGTATGTGCGTGTTTGTGTGTGTGAGAGATGTCCCCCCGGGGTATGAATTAGCTTGCGGTGTAAGGCCATGCTTCACGCAGAGACAGAACTCTGATCAACTGTGCCAAAAAGACGGATAATGTAAAACTGCTCCTCTCTTCTCTCATTATTTACACTGACTCCAGCTCTCCTCCCCACCCTCCCATCTCCGCAGCACCCATCCCACCCCTCTTCCCCATCGCCTTCACAGCTTCCTCATTTTCTCATATTTCCTCTCCAGCCTCCTTTGGTTCCTTACCTTTCTTCTCCTCCTCTGTTTTTTCATCTTCCTACATCTCCACTTTTCCAATGTTCTCACTGCCCTTCACGCCCTCATCTATCTCTCACCTCCTCATCTCGTTGTAGGCCATCCTTCTTTGCCACCTCATCTGTGGAGAAGTGCGGTGAGGCGGAGCAGCACTTACACAAATAAACTCCCACCCAAACAACAACTATTAACTTTCTGATGAAACACATTCACAATTCAGGTCATATGAAGTGTGATCATAATTGGACTTCTTCATACTGACCTTTGACCTGTTAAAGCTTTTCACATTTTCACAGTAAATGTTAACATGTTTGTCACAGTATACTACTTAAAGCTAAGTCAAACAACCAACATAATAACTAACAACTAATTTGATAATTGATTACTAGTTTTATGTATTTTGTAGATTAGCTGAAGCAGGTTTTTTCTGTGATTGCATATTTGGTATATTGGGTCTTTGAACTCATCAGAAAAAAATAGAAACTAAACATATTTAGAGAGAATATAATTACTAATTTCATGATCTGAAATCTCTGATCCTTATTTTTCACCCCTGGATCTCTTCAACCCTGCAGTTTTACATCCGTGTCCTCTCTGTCCAACTCTTCTCCTCTCTCCTCTCCAATGATCTGTGTTTATCAGTGCAGGAGTGATGTTGCTGGGACTGCATGCTCCTTTGGTTCACGTTAATCCTGTGACACCCCTCCCCATCACACACTTACACACAGACACAAACACACACAGAAACAGAAATAGGCGCCATCTCTGCCTTATCCCTCTACTCCTGCTCACATCAGCTCATCTCTCCTCTGTCTCTCTCTTTTTTACCCTCACAGTTCTTCATCTCTCTCTCTCTGTGTTCTTCAGTTTGAGGATAGAGAGAGAGAGAGAGAGAGAGAGAGAGAGAGAGAGACCGGAGAGGGCGCAAGAGCGCGCGAGCGAGCCAACGGGTGAAGTGCGCGTGCTCCGTTGCCGCCGCCGCCGCCGCTCCAGAGCTGAAGAGCCGCTTATTCAGCTGCTGAATGAGGGACTGAACGGAGGGAAGGATGAACAGATAGATGAGAAAAGGATGAGTGAATGAATCAATGAACGGATCCTGACCTGGGCTTCCTCCAGAGTACCGTACCGGTGAGAAGACACAAACAACGTGTGTATTACTATTGTTTTAAATATGAATGAATTACGCATTTTAATGAAATTGTTTGGGCTCCTTTATTACTGTTGCCTGTGTGAGCCTTGTCTGTCTGTGTGTGTGTGTGTGTGTGTGTCTGTGTGTGATATAGGAGACGATCGGTATGTGTAAAAAGTGTATACATGTGGAGCGCGAGGTGCAGTCACTCTGATAGTTCCGTTAATTGCAGCGGGTGGTGTAATTTGGACCGATCGGTGCGTGCGTGCGTAAATAAGGAGCAGAAAACCCTCTCGTGGGCGAGATGAGACGGGAGGTGAACGGAAGAGGGGAGAAAGGGAAAGTGATCGTATAGCTCAGGGAGAGACAGCGGAGGAATCTCCCGGACACCGGGCAGCCACGCATGACCGGGGGTCTCTCTCAGGTGTGTCAGACACCGCAGAGCCCTGCCCTGTCCGGGAGACGCCGCCAGTCGCTCTCCAATTAAACGTTGATTTTAACGCCCAGCCAGACACGGTGGGAAAACGGCGAGTGACATTTGACCAAAGCCGCAGGGGCGCAACCCCGACGAGTGGGGTTGAGGACCGCGCAGGCTATAAAGCCGGTGGCCGGTGAGGGAGGATGAGATTGGGGTCAGGGTTAGTGAATATACCCGGGTCTGGAGGGACTGCGCACCGGGTCAGGGTGCACGAGAGGAACGGACATGCAGCCCGGGAAGATAGGGGAGTAACGATAAAGCGGGATTAACGGTGATGATGAACCTGACTGAATTGCACTGTTTTGCACTGGAGTGAGTGATGATTGGGTTCAAATGACTTCAAGATATGTGGATGATAATGATAGGATCGGGTATGTAATTGTTTTTATTATGAAATGTCACATGTCGCATCTATATTTATGTGTGGTTTGCATTAGTCTGGTATTGTATTTACAGTTTTACTATCAGCCTTGGTGGTTCTGATGATGATGATGATGATGATACTGGTGATGAGAATGGCACTGGAGATGATGATACTTCTTGATACTTCTTGATACTTCATGATGATGGTGGTGATAATGATGGCAGCACTGGTGATGATGATGACGATGATGACAGCACTGCTGATGATGATGGCATTGGTGATGACCATGATGGTGCTGCTGCTGGTGTTGATGATCAGGACTTTTTCAACAATGCTAAATAATTAACATAAAGATCTGTCACCCTCTCAATAATTTAAACACCCAAGCTGTCTAATAAAATATACACTACAGATTAATTTGGTAAACCATTTTTCTGCTTGCATCAGCAATAATAACTCTTTGTGTTAAGCTGCTTTGATGCCGTCTCGCTGGCTGCTACTATCCAGTGGGCATTTACTGGAGCCAATGTGGGCCACGTCTGCAGGGTGGTGATACATGAGGCAACACTATGTTTCCAGCAACTAGCAAAAGGGTCAAAAGTATATTTCTGTGTTTCCTGGCAGCAGGATTAAATGATTTCATGATGAAAGGAAAATAAATGGGCACTTCCTTGACTTAAGTTGTTGAAAAGCCGTCTTGTTTTATAGGCCACGGCAACGAAACAACTACTTGAAACAAGACGAAACTTTGTTGATGAGTAAATACACACAACCCACTCATTTGGTGTGTATTTTTACTCTTCACTAACTCAGACACAGCAGCAGTATGTTTTGGGCGTCCCGTCTGTGTTGGTTTTGTCCCGTCTGTCCAGTTATTCATCCCGGTTGAGCTGTGACTGTAAATGACCGCATGTCCAGAGAAAACCAGGTGTTTGGAAGGAAAACCTCATGCATTTATTCATTATTTTGTGCGCGGCCTAATCCTAGAAATGTCAATATTGACATTGATTTGGTCAGGATGTCACATTTATAGTCTGCATCTAGCTACGTGTGTGCTTTATGTATGCACATAATGCATGCTGCCTCCGTACCTGCTAAAAGTCTGTGCGTATTTGTGCTGGTGCCAAAAATAGCCAAGACTTACTTTCTTTCTGTCTGTGGCTTCCCTTCCTGTGTCTATATCCTCATCTAATCCATTAATGACTTAAATGACACACTCACTTCCTCATTGGAAAAGGTGGCAACCCTCATCTTGGCCTCTATTCTTGTCCATGTTAATCTGGTTATGTGTATCGCTGGCACCGGTCTCTGGTCTCTGTGTCGTTACCGATTACTAACCACCGGGATCCCGCTGCAGTCAGCATAGCGTGTCTGGCCAGTAGCTGGAGGGGGGTGGGGGACAGGAAAGTCCCTGTGGTCATTATCTTCTTCCCTCCTGTGTGTGTGTGTATGCTGTGTGATTGGTGTGTTACATGCTGTACAGTCAGTGGGGGGAGGTGGGGTTGTTGGCCCTGTAGATTGATGCCTTGTGTTTTGAATGGTGTGGCGGAAGGAAGGTGATGTGGAGAATGACTGGAGTAGAAAAAGAAGAAGAGGCCTGACTCATGTAGCCTGCAGCTGGGGCCACTATAAAGGTTACCAGAGGAGAAATGGCATTTGACAGTTTACATGATCTTTTTGGAGTTTTAATTGAAGGATTGATTATATTTAGCCTGCACAGTGTCCTCACAGAGTTACAAATGGGAGATTGTCCCTTCAGGTGAAACTTAACATTCATATCTTTAAAACACTAACCAATTATTTTTATGGTCCACTTACAGCCTCTGGGGCTACAACAGTACCTGAAGGTGGTGACCTTACAGATTGAGATCTTTGACATCTTTAGATATTGGTCGTTGCCCTCAGGGAGTGTTCAGTATTAAATGAATTGAAAAGACATTCTGAAATAAGTCTTATTATTATAAATATTGATTTTATTTTAATAATGATTTTATGTACAATTTGCATAAACTAAGTCAGTGAAATATATGACTATGCAAACAGAACCCCTAAATGTTATTTTGGCATTGTTAGCTAAGGAGGGTTGGGATCTAACTCTGCATCAAATCAAAGGGCTGTGTTCAAAATCGCATACTATTCACTGCTACATATGACTTCATACGGCGTTTAAAGTGCGAGCCAACCGGCTCTTCTCACTTGCCGTCACTCACTTGCTCAGCAGTCTCCTCTGATTGCAGAGCCTAATCTTTGATATCGGTAGTGATTTAAATTCATTATTCTTTGTGAAATCAATTCAATTAAATCACTTAAATCAATGTTATTTAATTTTGGTTAGACTAAACATTGATTTACATTTGTGATAAACAGTCTTCTCTCAGGTCGATCCACAATCAGCCAAGCTAGTTAGTGAACTAAACAAAAGGAGAGGTTAGTGACTGTGACTGTTTATTTACAGCAGCATGTGTAGATTGGGATTGTTGATTCACATTGACTTTGATGTTGCTGTTACAGGAGGTAACCGGCTAATTTTAGGGAGAGGATGCAGGCATTTGATTGGGTGAAAGATGAGAACATGGTGGCTGGTGACAACCGTCATATGTCATGAAATAAAATGCATGATGAACGTGCCATTGGAAAAAATGCCGTTATCCACAAACAAACAAACAAACAAACAAACCCAAAAACTGAGCTTCATTTTAACTGTCATGCTGAAAATTAAAGTGATGAAGTGAACATTTTTTATAAATGAGTTGTCTTTAATGATTTATAAAATGTCATGAAATATGTCCTCTTTTATACATTTCACACAGTTTACACTTTTAGTATTTATATAATAACAACTGTTTTAAGAATTATTTAACATTAAACATGCCTGACGTCAGCAGTGCAATACATTCTGTGTCCTCCACAGGGATCATAAAAATTTCAGCTCTCATCTCAAGCTTTCTAACCAACGTGCCGAGTGCATTTTAATTTAGCCTTTTCTCTTGTTCAGAGAGTTGCTTGTATCAAAATTTTAAAAAGTCCCCTCCATCTCCGTCATCTGTTTGGACCACTGCCTTAATCAGGATAATTTCAGGAGGCATTTTAATCCTGCCGCAACCTCACTGAGTCCCCCCCCCGGAGGCTTTAAAAAGCATGGCGTCCTGCCTACAGGTTGATTAATTAAGTCACTATAACAATAGAATGTGAGGACAGTGATAGATCGTGGTGTTCATCTCCTCTCTGGCTGTGACACAAAGTCAATGGCTTCTCCTGTTTTATTTCACACAGTGTTTGACATTCATGGGAGTCAGTGGCCAGCGTGCTCCCTGCTCTGCCCAAACGCCACATCACATATTGGCACTTCAGCGCGCTGCTGGACCAAAATCTACTGTGAATGAAGGCCAAGGGGTGGTGCTTATACTATCAAACTTGTCTGTGACGCCCACGACTTTGCAGTCAGCACATGCATTTGTCCAATTCAGCCGTAAAATTTGAAAATATAACATGATCTAACGCCTGATGTGCACTGCCGGGAAGCACTCGATATAAGAGAAAAGTTAAAATATGCTTAACATAACATGACTAAGGCCCATAAAAATGTAAGATCTCAGTAATGCACCTCGAGTATCAAAGGGAACTAAATACTCTGCTAAAAAAAAAAATCAATAATCACTTACACAGAGGACTGGAACAATATAGGTTTCAGATATATTGCGGGTGTAACTCCCTCTGAGTTTAAAAATCCAATAAAGATGAGTAGTGCTGACCTAATATCACCCTGATTTCCCTCATGGGGCCAAACAGGTTGGCTGGGCCTCTCGCATCATTCATTCCACTCCGTTTCAAATCACTCCCAAAGCATCACTTTAGGGATTCATTTGACACGTTTATTGCCAAACGGTGTGATTTCCAAGCTGGGCAGCCGTTTCTGATGTACCAACAGTGATCTCAATTGCACGGCAGACTGATTTGGCCCCCGTACATGTGTACCTCCCTCAGTCCTTCAGAGGTAAAGTGGCAAATGATTAACTGAGACGTTGATATCCTGCAGCGCTGAATGTCATACGTGCCATTTTGCTCAGTCCTCACATTGATCGAAACAGAGAGGACAGTGGGATCTCGCATTATTACTCCAATTATTTATTTTTTCAAGGCCCACTGTCTGTCTTTCTAATTATATCAACTTTAAAATCACTTTGTGTACCAGACTCATGTGTAAACTACCTCTCTCAAAATATATTTCAACGTGTTGAACAGAGGGGGAAGTTATTTTCTCATAAAGACTGTTTTGTTACTAGCACCTGCTTCGATTGTGAAGATCATAAAGCTCCAGATTTTATATACAGCGCATGTATAATGAAGAGCGAACACAAGGCTTAATGTGCTTGCAGAGAGAGGGGTGTTAAAGGACACATCCACTGCACCTTACCTTCCTCGGTTAGTTTTGTTGTGTTGTGGCATATTATACGCATCCCCAGAGGTAAGCGGCAAGTGTAGATCACATTGTTTCTGAATGCATCAGTGTCCACCAATGTTCATCAATCAAACAGGGAACAATCCATCACAGTGTGGGTAGAGATAGCAGGTCCTCCGTGTGCTGTGGCCTCAGTACATTAGGATGCGGTGCAGCAGCGGTAAGGATATCATGTAGGGGCAGGAAAAGTATGTGCAGCACAAAAATATAACAATATAAATATGCAATATAATTCCAGCAAATCACTGCAATGCATTCAGGCAGGTTGTACACTGATTTGCTCAAAAGTAAAACATTTTCATCTTTTGCCACTTCCCTATTTTTTCAGTTGCAGGTCATAGCATCCATATTGTCCTGTAAGGATAATATATAATAGAATCGGAGCGCACCGTCATTGATGTGGATTGTTGATTTGCTGAACAGCAGCTACAGTTAGAGGTTGTTGGTAAATGCTTAGGTCAGTATAGTTTGCTAATATTAGCTATCATATGTAAGTAAGTAAGGCTCCTACAGGAAAATCCTGCTGGGTGCAGCATTGATTTGTTAGATTTTCGCTTCTCACAGTCTTTTCCTCAAGCTTAATATCTAAGAGAACTGTGAATCTGCAGTCATGCGTGGCTTGCCGGGGGCATGGAGGACCATTTGCCACCAGGACCCCTTGACCAGGTCATGTCATTTATCTGTAAAGATTAGTTACATGACTGCTGCTGCACTCAGTCATCTCAGCGTCCTTGAGTTATTGGGTCAACATGTAGACACACACGCCTTTTCAAAAACGTAATCAAAGTTAACGGAGAGCGACCTGAGAACCTGACAGACTCCCATTTACAAACAGAGACGCACACGCACTTGATGGAGCCGTCATCACTGTCTTCCCACCAGATGATGTTTAAAGATGAGCTGGGCATTGATATGCAGAGAGGCTCACCCTGCTGCTGCTAAGAATAGATAACACCAAGGTGGAGGGGAGCTATTTGTCTCATGAGTAACCTTGGCCTATGACACGGACGCTCAAACGGGCGACTGTCCGTGTGCGAGATAGTAACTGTGTCTGTGAATCTGTCTTTCTTTGTGTCTGTAGCTGTCTGTCTGTCCGTGTGTGTGCGTGTGTGATCTGTCTGTGGTGATTCACAGTGCAGACTGTCCCAGAGACTTTGTAATTGTTGTTGCCGATGTTGTTGTTGCTTTAAATTACATTTCAGGGATGGCTTGACGCTTGGCAGCATGGGACTGCGCTAAGTGGCGAAAAGTGACTAAGGTGGTTCTGATGTCTGAAAGATAAAGAAAGAGACCGGAGCGAAAAAAAGAGAAGCCCTCATTTTCTCAGTCGCTCTCGGGGGCCAGATTCTGCACAATCTGCTCTTTTGAATTTGTGAATGGGACGCACGATGTAAAATGGACAATCACAGACGTAGCCAATCAGCTGTGAAAATGGGTGCAGATGAAGGTTGACCTTTACGGCTTTTTCAGAGCGGACGGGCTTCAGTAGGCGCCACGTGAAGTGAGCAGTTGCCGAAAGCATTGTGTGTTCTTTTTAAGGAGGATTCTGAAGCATTAAGCAAAGACTGAGGCGGGCGCGAGCCTCTTTGGAGCGCCTACTGGATGTCGAACAGATGAAGCACTTGTTTCTAAAGCACAGATTTATTTCCGGATGCTTTTCTGCTCTTGGTGTGTCTGACTCTCTCTCTCTGACTCTCTCTCTCTCTCTCTCTCTCTCTCTCTCTCCCTCCCTTCACTGCCCTGTTATTTTTTCTGTCTCCTTTCCCCCTCCACCCTGTTTCTGCAGCTTCCACTCTTTAATTTTCTGCATCTCTCCTGTCTCGCTCTCTCTGTCCTGCCTTCTAGTTTGACTCTCCTCTGTCGGTCTCTCCCTTTTTGTGCATTTTGGCATAAAGATCTACATTTTCAAAGGCTGGATACTCCCTTCTCAGGGAATTTTAGCACTGGCATGTGTTGTAGGTCAAACTCTATAAACATTGCAACACATTTACTGGGATAAAAAACATATAAGCAACACAGAGACAAATTAATAAAGTCCTTCAAAATAAAAGTTTCTGTGACATTAGCAGGGGTATACTGTATTATAATTTGTTCATAATTTAGTGCCACAGCATATTTATGTATGAATGTGTCTGAAAACAAAGATCCTGTTCAAATCATCATCATTGCTAACTCGTCCAACCAATCAACTTTTCAGCTGCAGCATGCTAGAATGGCCGCCCGCAGTCCAGCAGGGTGGCAAAATGTGTTTTCGAATGAATGAATGCTGTGAACCGCACTGTAGCAGCGTGCAGGTCTCAAATTATAACGCAGAGCAATTTCAAGTGCATGAGACAGACCTAACATTTCAACTAAACACCCATCAGCAATGCTCCCCTGCTCCAAACCACTGAAACAAGTTGAAATGGCTGCACGTTACCTATTTTCTTCTGCCCCACTGCAGCCTGTAATAACCTCGGGTCAGCACTAAAAGATGGTCGTACACTCCTGCAGAACCAGACACATTACTAAAATGGGGAGGATGTGCTGGGAAAAAGAAAACCAGATGCTTCTGCCTGGTTGGCATTTGGTTGGTTTTTCATTATCCTCTAATATAGTGTTTTTTAAAAAATATATAATCTAATATAGGAAAGAGAGCTCAAAAATTAGGACAATGACAACTTTAGTAGTTATTTTTGTAGTTAGAGCATATTTATAGACGTTTTTAGACACCTAGGGGCGGCAGAACCACCTGTTAACACGCCAGTGCTTATTTAGAGTGAAGCCAAACAATCATCACTGTAGGCCTTTCAACTAAAACAAGCTGAAAGGTGCTAAAAGGGAAAGAGTCTCAGCGTCGTGTGAATCATCATCCTATACAGCGGCTCCCACTCCTCCATCTTTTTCCCGATTACCTCTGCTCTCATCTTTTCACTCGTCAGGTTCACTCCTGTCTGTCTGTCTCTATTGGTCTCTCTCTCTTTCGTTCCGTCTTCTCACATCCAGAAATCCCCCTCTTTGCCTTGCTGCTCACCTCGTGCCCTCCTCCATTCTCTGTCTGTCACTCCACTCCTCTGTTGTTTACTACCTTTATCCCCTCTGCCTCTCCACTCCCCTGTCTCCTCTCTGTCCAATTTCAACCATCACTCCCATATGTCCTAATTACTGTCTCTTCCTGGCCAGCTCAACATCCCTTCAGTCACCAGAGATCTTCCCCTGTTCTGACCTATAGTGCTTTATCTTGCATTATATGTCCTAATTCACTTATCTCCATGCTTTTGTTTTGTTTTTTTGTTGTGCTCGAGCTGTTTCTGTCCTGCTCTTGCCGGGCCTCTTCCACAAATCATTTGTGTGTAATCTGTCACAGCAGCATGAACCCGAACCTATCTTATATAATCTGATAAGAGTCCACACACACACACACACTCAAAGAAGCTTTCCAGCCACGTTGCATGCATGACTGCAGGGTATTTCGACATGCAATGTGTGTTTGACGGTGTGTTCACGAGTGCATGCATGTGTGGTCGCGAAATCTTGCAAGTGTCAGCTTCATTGCACCAGGTGGTTTGTATGTTGGTGTGTGTGCGTGTGTGTGGAGGATTGTCGTGTCTGGTTATTTTCTGATTGGATTAAAGAAGGGATGAGGATCATAAGCAATAGAGTGATAGACGGGAAAACAATAAAAAAATAAAATGAAGAGGGAGTGGACGACAGGCGCTCCTAAATACCCATAATCCACTCTCTTGTCATGCTATTGTAGTCTCTGCGCTTCTCTGTTTTTCTCTTTCACACACACTCACAGCACACTCAGTGCATCGCCAGCACTCACTCACCACTGCTGTGCAAATACAGCACTTCAGCGCAGTTTCTCTTTGTAATTTATGCTTTCACCGTTCAAGTTTTCATGATTAATCTTCGCATGTGTGGACATTTCGTGTTCTCTTCAAGCCACTCGGACCTTTCAGAGGGATGTCAGCCTGAATCTCATTACACCATATACTGTATATATATTTGATTCTTTTCTCTTATTCCCTGAAAATACTGGCTTCTTTTGAAAAGACATTTCGGACATAGGGGGCTCCGTGTTGCTCCTGTGAAATAAAGAAAAGGGCAGCGTGGGGGTTTTATCATACGGGAAAGCATTGAGCTAATGAAAGACTCGGTTCCATTTAACTTCATTAGTTTTACCACAGCTCTGTTGCTGCCATTTCCTGAACACAAACAAATCAAAGGCGCTCGTGTTATCCATCTGCTCTGTTATCAAACTGTACTGCTTCTTGGCATTGCTCTCAGGCCCACACACACACACACACACACACACACACACACACACACTCTCACACAGTGACACACCTCTTTTTGGCTTTCATTTGAAGAAGCAGTAATTTCTCATCACCACATGGGTGTTTACTTTTGAAATTAAAGGAATGGAGGGGAGAGAGAGAGAGCGGGCGAGTGCCAGCTCTTTATGAATATGGCTGAGCGTGGAGCCAAAGGACTTGTAAAGTGCACTTATTTCTTAGCTGGGGTAATGCAGTGATGAGGCAGCGGAGCTAAAGGGGAGAACAATGACACTAAGATTGGGGTGGATCGAGAGAGCTGGACGAATGAGAGATAGAGGCAAAACAACAGAGGATTTAATCACAGTGGGATAAAATAAACAAATGAAGATAGATGAGGACGGAGGTTGGTTTCACTGAATCTGTCGTCCTCACACACACACACACACACACACACACACACTCACACTCTCACACACATCTCTCACAGCAAAGGAGCATTTTGCCCACTTCTTACAGCAAACTCCCCCTTTCCTTGCTCTCACCACTACTGACACAGTGGTTCATAAACAAGTCAACTTGACTAAATCCTTTGTTCATGAAGCTCTACTCATAAAGTGATAGCTGGTCCCCTCAAATCTTGATGTGTTTTATGGTTTGCAGTTACAACTGCAAGTCACTCGGAGTAAACGCCTCAGCTGCTGCAAATGGCCGTGACATAAAAATGGAGAGAACCTTTGGGTGGAGGTGTAAAGGCATCCAGGGTGAATGTGGTGCAAACACTCGAAGACTGAACTGGCGGTGTGTGTGTGTGTACGTGTGTGTGTGTATCTGTCATAGAAAAGCTTCTATGCCTATGGGATGGAAAGTGTAAGTGTGTGACAACTCATAGTTGTGAACTCCACGTGAGTGTGTGTGTGTGTCATCACGGCCCCA
The DNA here is from genome assembly GCA_008933995.1 of Datnioides undecimradiatus. Lineage (NCBI taxonomy): Eukaryota > Metazoa > Chordata > Actinopteri > Lobotiformes > Datnioididae > Datnioides > Datnioides undecimradiatus. The sequence continues at coordinate 1,595,142 of WARS01000065.1, forward strand.
CAGTAGAAACAAAATCACTTAAATGAACAGCCTGTAAGTGTGTTTATGTGTGTGTGTGTGTGTGTGTGTGATAAAGTCACTGTTGCAAAAAGAATATGAGTGAAGAAACACTATAGAACAGCCTGCATGGAGGCATGGTGCGTTGTTGTGTGTATACTACGTCTAAATTCACTCTCTCAATGTTCATATTCATTTATTTATGCATGATAAGTGTGTGTTTGTATAGTGTGTGTGTGTGTGTGTGTGTGTGTGTGTGTGTGTGTGTGTGAGTGAGTGCACGCACGCGCCTTAGCTCCCTCAGGCGCTCCGCTATGCTCTGTGTGTGTGACATTAGCAAGGGACGGAAGTCTGAGCACCGTGCTGCCAGTACCTCTCAACATCATGCGTACACACACGCACACACACACACACACACACAGATACACAGAGGGAAAAAACAAACAAACAGAGGCTGGAAGATACTGGATATGAACATCTGCAATATGACTTGCGCTCAGGGAGAGCACAGTGCGTGCGTGTGTTTGTGAGCCTGAACAAAACATATCCATGACTTGCAATCCATAGAAAGCCGGGGGAGGATTATGCTGATTGTATGTTGCGTAATATCATATGTGTAATATGCATTATGAGATTGCATACTTTACATTATGGGGATTATCCAAAGCCACAGTTCGAGACCTGTCAAACTGCCAGGGCCAGTTATTGCAAGGCTAACATTCTCACAGCATGCAGTCCACAGCTGCATGGAGGCTATTAAACACTTTGTGTTGTGTTTGCAGCTCATTAGGCATCCCCGAAACACCTGGACACTGTGTGACATCAAATACACACACACACCCTCAGGCACACACACAACATCATATGACTCTCCATGATTAAATTAATAGAAAATTAATTTAGATGAGTGATCCATTGCCTTCTGCTAATACACGTTACATTACATAAAGTTGCTGTACACCCACTAAACAATCAGAATTCACTATCATACCATCATGTCATGGTATCATTTGCTGGACACTATAGCTCAGGCAGATTAAGATTCATTTATATTAAAGAGTGGAACAGACGGTCATTTCATTAAACCATTACATCGCCCAAGCAGCATTTTGTCTTTGAACTGCCTTAATATGACAGTCTGCCCAAAGCCTGGAAACATGCACATCGAGTTCAAATCAAAACAGTAATAAACCTATCATGTGTGATATTATGAAGCCACAGTCGGTTATTTCGTTTCTTTTGGTTCAGCCAGCATAAACAGAGGTGGTTACTAAGATGCCCCTTGTTCAAAATCCTAATTGTTTTTGTTTTACTGTAATGGTGCATGAAAATGTGTGACATTGCCTGATTTCCCCCAGAGCCCCGCCCGCTTACAAACAAAGAAAATTATTTGAAAAAATACTGGTGAAAGCAGAAACATATGAATCTCCCATGTGAAATAACTATAATGAGTCCAGCTTTGCTTATAGCTACTATGCAACCCATTAATGTTTCGTTTCATCTTTTAGGCTTTGATGCTTTGACAATTGCTGCTGCTGGTAATATTATGTCATATTTACCTATTATCACACATACTATTTACACTTGCTCTCAGCTGGTGTCTCTACACAATAAAGGTCATTCAGTCCATCAGTCAATACTAAGAGATATTTTCAATATAATACAATACAATTCGATACAACCATCCCCTGTATATCAGTGTTTTTCTGTCTAAGTATACAAGGGTCTTTATCCCAAACTTAAACTTGTTGATAATGTTGATACTGTTCTGGGATGATCATTAAGTACATACGTACACACACATTGGCACACACCCAGAGTCCATTTCCACTGGCCGGGTCCATTCAGTTATTTTTTCCCCTCTGATGCCTGATCATGTCTTTATAAAGCCAGTGTAGTTATTAACCTCCAGCCTGAGGGCGGTGTTCATTAGGTTCATTCTCTAATGTAGGCCTAATCTGGAAGTAGAATGAAACATTCATACACACTTCCCCATTCATCTGTCTGCTGATACTCCACCAAACCTCTCTGGCCCTCACAGCCTAAAGGGTCCACTGACACTTTTCTCATTTCCTCCTCTGTATCGTCTGTACTCCATTACTCTTTTCTCTTATCGTCTGCTTCGTTTTTCTCTATTCTTTCGCTTTTCATCTTACTTACTACTGTTTACTCATATATATTCCCTTTTCCTTTCCTTTCCTTTCCTTTCCTTTCCTAATATTGCTCATCCCTCTTCATTGCTATGCCCCTGTCCTGTGCCATTACCAGCATGACAATCTGTTGCATGCTTGGATCTCAATCGCAGCTTCAAACATGCTTTTACAGGGATCAAAGTAGATATTAAGCGCTGAGGCACACACATTTGCAGGGACACGCACACACACACACACACACACACACACACACACACACACACACGGGCACCACATACATGCATCTCCACACCCTTACAAAAGAATTACCGGCTTCAAAGACGAGAGTAAATGCTGCACAGTGTTTTATCTTTGAAATTTCACATGCACACCCACACACTTCGACACCAGCCCACTCAAATTGCACACATACGAGGACGCACAACTAACATGCATATACATAAAAAATGCATGAACGTGAAAGCAGGAACATTAGAATGAACCTGTGTGTGCTTTTCTGTGCACAAGAGAATACGAAAGTGTGTGTGTGCAGTTGATTGTGTGATTGCCTGGGTAATGAATGCTTGTTATTCTCAGATCTGCTGGTTAAGAGGGATGTCGGGCGAGGGTTGAACACTTCAAAAGCTCTTTCATGCCTGCCTCAGTTAGGTCGCATCGACCTCTGGATTCTGCTGATCGATTGACCATCCTTAATTTGACTCATTTGTGGAAGCAAGAACTCCCTAATCGAACTTCAGAATGCACTCACACACATCGTGTGTTCTTGGGATGTGAGACATTGTGATGAACAGGCTGTACACCATTTGAATGGTGTGGCAATCAGCAGTATCAAAATGAAATCTAACCTATTCTTTGCCTTATTTTAATAATTTGGTTCTTTTTTTAAATTGTCAAAACTGGTATTCGTTTTTGGTACCTGTTGTGCTGTGTTTTTTTATATTAAAATATCCATTAATTCACCGTTGGAAATACAGTGCTGTGGCTGGGGCACCATGTAATGGTGAATGTAGCTTTAGATTTTAATTGACAATACATGAAGGTTTCCTCTTTTTAAAGCTGTATCAGTTTACTTCTTTGGCTACTTGGGGCAGAGGAACAAATTGCAAAACAAAACATTTGACCTCACCTTCGTATTTTGTTATGGGGTACTATATTGACACATCTAACAGACATAAATCAAAATTACCAATAATTTGGACTCATGTCACTGATTAATGTAAATTCCAAAGTTATTCCTTCTTTAATCAGTGTTTTGGTTGCAACTGACCTTTCTTAGGGGCTAAATGCTCCATTATGTTCATCACCTAGATGCTACCTTTATCTATCTGTGGTTTTGTCCTGGGCAGGTAGTATATGGTCAGTAAATTCCCTTTTAAACAGCTTAAACAGCTGCTGCAGCTATAAACAACACTGGTGAGAACCTTGAGACTAAATTAAAAGATTGAAGTTGTGGGGCAGAAAACCAAAACAATTAACTGAAGGATGCTAAAACCCTTCACTGAACCCTGGAAGGAACCGCAGAATTGTGTAATAATTCTTTGTGGATTTGTCTGGGCACCCGACGAATGTAAGTCTAACATTAACTCTTCTTTTAGCTCTGTTTTGGTCACCACCAGCTCTCTAGTTGCTAAATGATTGACTATGTTCACAAACTAAATGCCACGTTTTCTTCATCTTTTTTGAATTCGTCCCTTTAAAGCAACACTTTTGACATTCTGAATCTTGATATGGTGTATTTCCAATATTAAAATATTAAGCAGTGTAGCTTTACGATGCTACATTTATAGCTTTTGGGGAGCCATCACTTACAGTTCATTTCAGTGTGGGATGAAAATCACCTTGCATACATTTGAATGTTGTGTTTGACTTAAACTCCTAATGCAACTGCATGCAAGCTGGATTGCACTTTTGATACTAAAAATCAGCATCAACATTATCGTGGTTCTGCGAAGTGTTTTATATAAGGAAGGTTCATTCTGAACATGTTTCTCACAGTCACACACAAGAGCTGACGAGTAAAACCACAGTTCTCCGGAGTATTAGATGTTTCATTCAAAGGCGCTGTAACTCTAAATCTTGAGGTATGGGAGGGCATTACTTAATCATTTTCTCTGGTCACATTTTACCAAGACGAGTTATTTGATTGCAGCCAGCAACCTTCCAGTCACAAGCCCACACAAAACTCCTCTGACCTTGCTGCTACCTCTGTCTCCTGGTGAACTCCTCTCTGTTCTCAGGGGTGTGCCGCTGGGAGCTGTTGGTCAGAAGCAGCAGTTTGATTCATATTTTAAGAGAGGAACGACACGCCGGCAGAAAGTTGATTTCACTCCGATTTACTCTGAAGTCTTCTGTGTACATGTGTGCTTTTATTGACCTCCCACACCCCCTGTGTCAAACTGCGTCGCGGTTAGATGTGAGAAAACATCATCGATCCAAAGATAAAAAAGCAGCCGGGGGGCTTGGGCTAAACTCGTTTCACTGAGGATTTCTCATTTCTCTTGTCTCTGTCTCTCTCCGGCTTTCTCTCCCTCTCTCCGTCACACACACACACACGCACTCTTCTCTCATACCCGTAATGATAACGTTAAAGACTTTTGTATCTCATTAATCACCATGGCAACAGTATTGGACCTACTTTCTATTTTCCCATTTGCTCTCTTTGTTTAACTCTCTCTCACTCGCTCACTCTCTCTCTCTCACACACACACACACACACACAGCTGGAGATTACGTTTCCATTCTCCTCTACTATACGGCCATCTATATTCAGTACTGTATTGGATATTATTGGATGTGACATACTGCTGATGCACACTCATTGTTGCTTAAATTTTGTTGCTGCAGGATGCGCTGCTGGATTCTGAGTGATTGTACGCGTGTGCGTGTTTGTGTGTGGGAATAAGAGCTGGAGGGTGTGTGGGTGAAACAGAGTGAGTGAGTGTCTGCTGGAGGCTGTGGCAGGTGTGTAACCCCCTAAGGGCAGAGTTGCATTGTTAACAGAGTAGTGGTACATCTGCGTGTGCTGCAGGGGCATCCACATTACAAGGTAATATGGATCAGTTGTGTAGGTTGTATGAATGCAGAATTTAAGTGTTTGTGAGTTTCTGTACTGTAAAGCAGGTGAGAAGAGTTCAAGATGTCTTTAAGCGAGAGCAGATGGGAACTCGAATGTTATTGGAGCGTACGCTACATGATTCATTTATGGCGTGTGTGCCTGCAGCTGATTGTGTATGTATGTGCCGTTGTCACCCTGAGGGGCTTATATAAACACAATTTCATACCAGCCAAAGCACAAAACAAGAAAAGGGATGTGAGATACTCAGAACGCTTCATAAGAATTTAAAGAATTACTCTGCTCTTATGTTCACGGAGGGAAAGTGAGGCCGGCACAGTTGGCTTTGCATCTAGACCATTCATTTGTCTAAAAAGCTGCAACAAACATGACCCTTGACCTCAGATCTCCCTTCACTTTTCCTTCCAAAAATAACTTTTCCAGTGTTGATGTTTAATTTAATAAACAGTCAGTGCTAAATACTGATTTCAGAATGACATTCAATAAATGTACCCAGCTGGGCTTCAGCTGTAGATGTTGTGATTCCTGGCTGCAACCCTTAAACTTATCCTTGTCTAGTTCACATCCTGGGTTTTGGGGTCATTTTTGCCAAGAAAGCACTAGTTCAGTCAGTCCAGCTACTCCAAATAATCAAGTGAGTCATTCATGATTCAGACAGTTGCTGTTGCCAAGTGTTGTTGGCCAGTTGAAGTAACTTCTCCCTGCTGGCAGTGCTCTTTCTTTGTTTTGTCTTGATACTATCTGCCAATTTGATATAAAGGTTGTGAGGTGTTGCCCGCACCTGGGTCCAGTTTAACATTACAGGACCCAAGGTGGAGCCGAGTTGGACCAACATAGTTTGTTAATTCATTTTTCTGGAGCTTTCTTCCAGTGGTTTAATTCTCAGTTCGTTCTCCCCTGCAAGGATTCAGTGTTGATTCTTGGATCCTTTCTATTAGGAAGTCTTGAGCTCATGTCCCCTGGTTGAAAATCGGTTGAGATACTCTCCTGCTACACCAGACTGAAAGACATTAAATCAAAGTACTCCTGAAGGTGCTGGGTTGGGGGGATATTGCTCTCAGCAGGAATGGAGATTTGAGACTTGGACAAAATCCATAACAACTTCAGAGTGGTGTTGTTATGGCGGAATATCAATCATGTTTCTCAGCCGCTCCAACTCACTAGCTTGAATATAAGCTTTAGGATGTGACCTTTGCAAAGGAAATATAACCCTGAAGCTTGGGCTCATTATTTTGTGTGATTTGTTCTTTACGTGTAAGATTCACTCACATTAGACACCTTTTCGTGACACGCCTCACAATTCCTGGGCCCGTTTTGTTGTCACTTGATGAATTTTCCTCTTCTTCTCTGACAGACATTTTGCGTTCGCTCTACGTGACGGCTGTGATGTGAAGCTTTTGTCTGTGGCTCTGCTGCTGACTGTGACAGAGCTGGCCTATATGTTGCCCAAGGCAAGATCGCTGGCGCCCAGTCTCCTTAAATGACCTCTGACAGCGCAATGCACGCAATGAGCACTACTTCTTAGAGGATGACATCCTATAAATTCCTCAAACGAACAATGAAACGCAAATAAATAGAAATATCTATGAACATTACAATTAAAAAACATTACACGGCCCTTCAGTTTAGTTCCTCTTTAAGCAAACAGAAGCATTTGGCAGAAAACACACAAGTGATTAGAAATTCAGTTAGCTGGAGTCAGGCAGCTGAGGCTCCCTGTCCTGTTGAAGCAGAGACATCAACAGTAGATGACTTGCGGTCAGGCCTATCAACCGCTGACCCACCCGGCTGCTGATACTGAATGCTCCTGCAGGCACAAGAAGCCGAATACTAAGAGGAGCTGCTGAACGGTACCAGCTTTCATTGGTACCATTGTATATTGACTGCATTTACAGTCTATATTAACATGTTAACATCTTCTTGCTGAGAAGATTTATACCACTGTCATGTCTTAACACTATGTATGTACGTGGAGCCATGAGCGAGCCCGTCTCTGTCTGTGGTTCAAATGTAAACTTCCCAACAACTCTACAGCTCGCTGATTAACATGCTGAACCTTATTTGCTTAAACCGTTCAAAAACCAAAGCGTTAAGGGCTGTAAATATTTCTTGTCGACCAGAGGACCAGTGCAGTGACTTCCTAAAACCTGGGGCTAGAGGTTTCCTTTGCTAAGCTAAGGTAATTGCTTTCTGGCGCGAGAGCATGCATCAGTCCTCTCATCGAAGTCTTGGCAGGAAAGGGAATATGCATATTTCCCTAAATGCCGAAGTACTCTTTTAACTACTCTTTTCTAATTAAACCTGGTATGCTGAGGTGAAGCGAGTACACTATTAAGCTGCAGCTTCTGTTCTCGAAATAACTCCACGAGGACCTTGAGAGACATTGTAAGATCATTCATGGATGTATTTGTCTTCACGCACTTGACCCTTTCCACATGTAGCGACTGTCGGGTTTTCCATGTCAAGCAAAATGTGAGGTGTCCTCCTCCGGAGAGCCAACAGAGCAGGTCACACTGCTGGGTCGTGGCAAAGTCAAACTCCCCCTTGTGAACAGTGTCTGAAGACAGGTATGAGTCATCCCTTCATCTGAATTACACACCTCTGAAAACATTTGGTTCACAGCCATTCTGGCTGTTTGAGCATGAGTGAGTGTGGATATCGACTCTGTGTTTGTGTGTCTGTTGGCAATGTGGACAGCCAAATAGGCAGTCACCTGCAACAGTGAGTCACTCAGTCACCCTCGACTCAATACGGTGCCATTTAGACAGGACTGCAGCACACTCAGAGGTGTGACTGTGTGTATGTGTGTGTGTGTGTGTGTGTGTGTGTGTGAGAGAGAGAGAGTGAGTGTTTCTCTTGTATGTGGGGTTGCATTTCACATTTGAGCCACATGTTTGTGTTTTATTTCTCTTGTTCACATCTCTGTGTCCGTGCTGCATAAGCTACTTGTCTTTGCGCTGGCAAACAGTATGTCGCACGTGAATGTGTGTGTGCACATGTGTATGTGTGAGTGGTTGTGCACTGGTGTGAGTCTGTATTAGAAAGTAAGCTCAATGTTTCTGTTTGACCTTTGGAATTCCCTCGGTCCGTCACACACTGCTGCTTCGTTATAGATCCATGCACGCTGTTCATTTGTGTGTGTGTGTGTGTGTGTGTGTGTGTGCAGAGCCAGAAAGAGCCAGAAAAAGGGTAGAGAAAGAGAGTGAAAAATGACATAAATTTATAATTTCAAAGAATATTTTGTGCCGTTCTGATATAGCTCATACATGATTTATTCCAGTGTCATGAATTCAATTGAATTGAAGGAAAAAGCCAAAGGGACAAAGACACAGAGAGACAACTGCAAAAACAATAAGAGCACCAGAGATAGAATAGTCTGTCCATCAGGTCAACTCCCAGTCTGCAGGTCAAAGGTCACTGAGACAGCCAGAGATTTAATGAAATAACCCTTTAACTGCTTGCTAATAGCTGTTGAATGTGTGTGGAGGTGCTATTAGCATCGGGCTCTCGTCTTCTGCATATGGATCATGGCTCTGATCATTATCTGAATCCTAGCTTTGGGTCAGCACAGGATCAATAACGCATACATGAGGTGGTAATTGAAATGCATTCCCTAAGGGGGCGAGAGGTAAGAGAGATTCAAATGAAGTCCTTCTAACATGACTGGGACAGAATAATTAAGAATGTCTTTTTGTTCGCTGCTAACCGCAGGCAATATGGATGTTTTCTTTCTTTGATTAATTGGTTCTTTCTTTGCTGTTTGATTCTTTCTTTAGATCTTTCTTGTGTTTTGGTTGATTACTCTTTTTTACTTCCCTTCTGGGATGAGTATGTTTCATGTTTTGTGTGTGTGTGTGTGTGTGTGTGTGTGTGTGTGTGTGTGTGTGTGTGTGTGTGTGTGTGTGGTTGTGCGCATATATATATATATGAGAAATATTTAACCAGAAATGACTAATTACTTACTTGGTCCTATATCATTAGACATTCAACTCTTTCCAGTCTTGATATAATTAATTTTGGTGATCTTGTCTTACCCGCTGTCTAATTTGTAGCCATATATTCCAAACGTGCTGATGTGTGCAGAGGGTGCTGTTATATTGTACTGGTTGATGTACAAATCAATAGAGCCACAAAGCGGGAAATGGAGAGAAGATGGGATGTGTGTGGGTGAAAAAAACTAAAGACAAAGACAAGCGAGCAGTTGTAAATGACAGAAATGTTGAAAGATGGAAGAGTTGCAAGTCGACATTGTCATTAAGGGAAGAGACAGAAAGTAGGAAATGCATGGCAGATGGAAGTGGCTGAGGGATGGAAGGACAGATGTTAGAAAGAAACAAAGATGGAGAAAAACAAAGAAAGAGTGATGAAGTGAGGAAAACATTGCAACATTAGAATGAGTGACTGCAGGCTGATGCGACTGGAAGAGTGAGAGTGTCAAGTAGAAAATGCAGATGACAGATAGAGGTGAAGAGGAGGAGTGACAGGTGAAAGAGGTGGAAAGAGCCACAGAGATGAACAGAGATGAGAGGCTGATGCAAAGAGGAGTGCACGGCAGCTGCAGTAGGTAGAGAATGGATGGATGATTGCTATGGAAATGGAGTGTAGGACAAGATTAAACCTAATTAGAAGATTATAATGACTTTGTAAGGTGAAACGAATAGATGGTAGCCATTATGGTGGAGATAAAGAATGGAGACAGGCTAGCTCTTTAATGAAGAATAACACTGATTCCAACCAGAGTCCTGTGTAAGGCTGAAGTGGATTAAGTACGAATGGAGAAAGATGAAAAGAATAAACAAGGACAAGAGAGACAAATAGAGATGATGGTAAAATGAGAAACAGTGACATCAGCAAGCCCGTGATGTTGGTTGTTACATGTGGTAGAGAGATGTCATGACATTTTTACCCTATGCATGGCTCTATGAACAACAATGGATCACAGCCATATGATGGATTGCCATAAAATTTAATAACAACATTCAGGACAAATTGTAACTTTTCAACTGGTGCCATCAAGTCAACATTTCAATGTCTTAGTCTTTAATCTTTGACATGTAACAAAACCCTTGCAAAACGAATGATCTTAAATCAGCCTCAGCTGTGTTTTAGTGCTAATTAGCATATGCTAACTCGCTACAATGCTACATTAACATGGAAATGAACATGGTAAACACGATCCCTGCTGCTGCTGCTGTTAGCACGGCTGCAACCTCTTCATCTTGTTAGATACATAGAGGAGCGTCTTGATAGCAAGTAGCATGAGCAGTGATTGCCACAAGGGTTGAAAGCTCTGAATAATATACATCACAATCCTGTCCATACTGTAGAGCGTGATCTGTAGAATGAAACATGGTTACATAATGCAGTTTATGTGTATGAAGTAGTGGTGTGAAGAGTCACTGATCTGCACCAATTAGTGTTTAAGATACGATAAGATCTCGATTCATTAACATTTAAATAAATAAAGAAAAAAACATGCTGCTTTCAGAGTGCTGGTAAATCTTTGATATGATGAATTCTTTGTGCCTTTGTGCTCAGTTGGTAACCCGTGCATGTTTTCTGTTCTTGCTCTTGGCATGCTTTGACCTTGCCCCGCTCTGCTCATCAGCGCCATGTGGAAGTCGGAGACATTCTGTCTTATCTAATGTGACACTTAAGAGAGATCTACATCAACAGAGGTCTCGCAACTTTAACTGAAGAGTGGCGACACACAAAGAGGGTAGTTTACATAGTTTTAAGTACCTTTGGAGTACATGTTCACTTGCTGTGAGTGTGTGTTCAAGTAACTGCTCATCTGATAGACAGATCACAGCTGAGGGTAGTGGTGGAAGCCTAAGCAATCTTTCCTCTCCGCTCTGCACAGTCATACATGGCAATATGCAACTGCCATTGCCCTAACACCACTGTTAAGTGGAATATTGGAATTTAATGGAATTTAATCTGAAGCAGACTGTATATTACATGTAGTACAACATTCAGTAGCAGCAATATGTTTGCACGAGAGTCATTCCAGCTGAGACGACGGGAGACTAAGAGGTGAGGCTATGACCGCACTGTTTGAAGCCCTCGAGAGGCTGAGCAGTCTGAACAAAGGGAGAAAGATGGAGACACGCGCACATGCACACTGTGCCCTCCTTCAGCAGCCACCATCACACTGCCCTTGAACAGGACACTAAAGACCTAACTGAGGCCGACATTGCAGAACTGCGAGTCTGAAGCTCGATGGGGGGAAAAAAAGGCAACTGTGCTTAATCAACCTTTTCCAGATGAAGGTTAGAGTAATAATCTGTGACATTTTTATGTAGATGTCCACTTTGTTGCCTTATGCTGACCGATATTGTACAAAATTGAGTGCATCACTATCTACTTTTACAGCTTTTGACATTTGCTGCCTCATTTGTGTCCCGATTCATGATGTAATGTGCATATACCTATACGTCTTCATCATTTTGTGCGAACAGGAAATGATACAAGGCTGGTGCTGAAAATAACCAATCAGACTATGTATGCCAACTCCAATAACCCATCTCAGTCCCAGCCCAGCGATTCTGTCTCCTGCTCTATATATCTGATATGTTTTTCACAAGGTTTAAAAAGAAATGTTTGGGATATCCAGAGGTCTATGACATAGTGAGTGTGTTAAAATCTGCAGCGACAGCGAATATGAAAGCTCATTGCAAAACAGCAATCCAACCAATCACAGAGACTGGTCAGGTTTATTGGTGATGGTTATTGGTGTGCTGTGACAGCATCATTATCAGTAAAGTAACTGGTAAAAATGTACTCAATAGCTTCCCTCAGTGTAACTTTTACTCAATTTTCATTCCGGTCAATGCTCGATCGTATTCACCCGGAATATGAATTATTTACGAACTGGTCATCTTTACAGCCTCCTCTCCACTTCAGGATAGCAGCACGCAACCAGATTCGATGTATGCATGTTGCGTCAGTCACCCTAGCAACGCACCAAGGGATGGGTCACAAACCAGAAATCATGGCTCACTTGCACATAAGAAACTGTTGATATGTTGGTTGGCAGTGAGGTACAGCAGTTGGTTCGTGCATACTGTAATCCTCACACAAACAGGGAGAGGAGTGTCGACTTTCTGAGCAATCCCAAATGTTCTTCAAAGATTTAATACTTGTTTGTTTGCAAAGACCGCCTTTGAGCTGTCCCATCATTACTCACTGTTTATTTTATCGTCTTTAAAGGCCGTGAGTAGCCCCATTATTTTCTCGACGCAATTGATAGAGGGACGGACGTTTCCATTGATGGCATGCCTTTGTGAACACTTCATTCCTATAGCTTCTGAAAACAGCAATTAGATTGGAAGGAAGTGTGTAGTTAGCATGCGATATTAGCCGACGGTGCTGGAGAAAAAAGAGCCATGTACGGAGACCTTTGTAGAAAATCAAAGGGAAGGTTGTCACAGTCCCACCTATACTGCTTAATTAAGAGACAAATCAGTTAGGGATGTGCAGTGTGGGCGCATAACAGCAGCGAGACCATTTACAGTCGCCACAGCCCCATATTTGGATGTTTACTCCGTCTGAAATGCCTGCATTTAATATTTCAGTGCTAATTTAATGCAGGGCTTTGGTCGAGCGCTCCAGAGACTCATATATTTTACGGTAGGGCAAAGGCAAGGCAACGCTGAGGAGATTTGCTAGGGAGCTGCGCGAGAGAAGGACATCTGCATCTTAATTGATTTCAAGCTGGACATTTTTGAATTTATGTGAACATAAATAAATTATTCATGCGTAGAAAATATGTATGTGTGTTAGTGTGCGTGATGTCTGTGTTGGATATTTTCGTTGGTGTCAATGTTTCTATAGTAACAGTGTGTACATTACAGTGCTTGTTCTCAATCTGCGTGCTGTAAGTGTCAGAAACTGTGTTTAAGAAAGTTATTTTGAGTATTTCTAGCATTAATAGTCATAATGGTGTTTGTGTGTGTGTGTGCGCGTGTGTGTGCAGTTCCCTGCAGCTAAGGCAGATGGTGGTGTCAAATGCAGACCGCTGAAATCAACTGCTCTGACATCACCACGTCACATTGAGCCCCAGACGCAAGTGTGTCTGGTTGTGTGTGTGTGTACGTGTGTGTGTGTGTGTGTGTGTGTGCGTGTGCTGGCGGCATAAGGTCAGGGTGACTCAGGGGCTAACCACACCTGTTTGTCAGAGTCTCTGTCTAACTTTGTTTCCTCTCTTGCTCTCTCTCTCTTTGTCTCTCTGCAGCAGAGGGGTGCTTTCACCCATGGCTGCACACACTCGTTGAGCGTGCTCAGCATAATGAACGAACGCGCGCGCTCACACACACACTCAGGCACATGCGGGCAGCAGCAGTAATTAACAGCTAACTGCAAGAAGCCATTATCATTACAGGAATGAGGTGGGATCTGACGCTCCCACCTACATAATGGACAATTAGTCTCTGTGTCGTCATGTGTCCAGCAGAAAACTCCTGGCTCTCTTCAGGAATGGAAGCAACATCAAGTGCTTCTGCCTTGACATCAGTGTATTTTTGACAAGATCTACTGTCGCCTTTTCTCACACTGCAGACAGAAATGGGCCTTTTTGATGAGAGCCATTGTTGTAATTTAGAGTACAAAATAGGTTTCACTCCAGTTTCTCTTTTCTTCCCAAATGCTTTTGGCATTTTAAAAGACATTATCGGCGGTTTGGCTGAGCCTCGGGGTCACAAAATGCTTTCTTTAAATAAAAAGAGACTATTTCAGTTTTGGCAGAAGAAACAGGTTAAAATGAGTTGGGTCAGACTCTGTGCTATTCCATCAAGGGCAAAGATTGTCTCCAGAAAGCTCACTGTGAGATGCCACAGCACATATAAAGGTCTACGGACTGTCAGGTAATTAGGTGATTCTGTTGTCTCAGTAGCAAAGTAATGTGTTTTAGGAAAACGCTTAATAATGATTTTTTTTACAAAATACATATTACAAAATGCATGTTAGAGGTTAATGTATGATTAGCACTGAATGATCAATGCAAACAATGTCAATTTATAGCTAACGTTATGTGTTGCCAGCTTAGTTTAGCGTGTTAGCTTTCCAGCATTGGCTATTAGAATTCATCCTGAGTGGATCATGAATGGCTCTCTAAAATGCTATGGTAATATACCAATAGTACGATGCTTGCTAGTGTGGCTAAACTTTAGTTTTGCCGTGTGCATAAAAAGGCAATGTTAGTAACATTTTGTGCTTCAGAGATGTAAGCAGATCCAGCAAAAACAGACCCGGTGTGTAAAAATAGCATAGCAGAGAGAAATTAAGAGTCAGTAGACATCTGGACATTAGCTAGCAGCAGCTGCATGAAGATTTGGGATAAAGGGGAGTTATTCATTTTAAAGAAATACAGACTGGAATTTTCCTCAACTGCAGTTAATATGTCGTTTTTATTCTCTGCATGTTGAGTTTGATTTCAGAGGCAAAGTATTACAAAAGTAACTTGAGTTGATCTGATTTGACTTTTTACTCGAGTCTCTGGTGGTTTGAGGATTGATTACACTTTGTCACTGTGTAATGGGAAATCTGAGATGGAGTGCATTTTGAAATTAAACATTCCCAGCTCGCCTGCTAGCCAGAGATGAATGCATTAGAGGCCAGACAAATTGGGTGAAATTGTCCCCCCACTACTCAAGTCTGGGCTAATGGAGCCACTGTGAAGGCCGTGGCCAAACGGCCCTGCATGGCTGCTGCTGAAATTGATCCCTGTCCACTTCAACGATTATACCCACTGCAAAATGTTCTGTCTCGCCTCTTCTTTGTCCACAGATCTCTTTGCCTATCCTAAATTGTCTTATATAAGAAATTTCTACCACTATCAGCGTATTGTAATTCATAAAGCAGTTCGAGCATAATGTGGTATTGCGTGCTGTATTTCACTCCATAGAAGATTGGAAGGTTTTAAGGATTTCGTGCAGGATGTAGCATCTTACCAGAGGCTTAGATATATGAGTCAAGATGGTGTGTGTCTTTGTCACTATCTCTGTGGTTGTGTGTGTAAAGGATTTTTATTCCTGCTCAAGGTTAAAATGGAAATCCACACCGTCCATATTAGTCAGGCAGTATATCTCCTTTAGCTCTTGACTTCTCCTCCCTTTTCATGGCGCTCTCTCATTTCCTCCGCTTGCTGCTCCCATTTGATGCTTTCTCCTTCCTTCTTTTGTCAACCACATTGTAAATATAAACTGCTGTTTTCTAATCTCCTCTCCTCTCCCCTTCTCTCTTCTCCTCTGTCAGCCACGTCCCCTATCGATTGGGCCTCCCGTTAATTAAAAGAATTTATTTCTAATGAGCCAAACACTGATTACCTTGTTCCAGTCGTAGAAACAACTTCTTGCGATGCTTCAGACAGACCCTCAAACACGAGGTCAAAATAATCAGAGCTCAGCGCCTCGCCGTTACACCACAGCTGATTGGAGCTCAGTCGCAGTTATAGCTGCAGCCCCGAGTTGTTTTTGCACCAAACAGCTGGAAAATACACGGCTCTGCTGCCAACTTTCCCCTCGCAGGTTCCAGAGCGCAGAGGGACGACTTTTCAGAAATGTCAGGAAGGTTTCCTAGAGGGTTTGGACTGGCACACAACAAAGGTGTCTCCTCATATCATCGTTTTCTCTCACACGTTACCATTGCACATGACACTTTGGGATAGCCACACCTAAACCATAACCATATATTAACCATGATTCAGACACAAAGGCTGCAGGAAGTGAACATTTTTAACATCAGCATTGTGCATCTTTAAAAAAACACCTCGTCAGAATCATGAATGTAGTCTAAGGATGAAATGAGATGTCTGATATTGCCGTTCTCAACTGCCACTATGAGGACAGGGTTGCTCTCCCAGTCATATTAGTGCAACCAGTAAGTGATCTTGAATTCCATCTACACGGTTCATCCGTATGTTTGTGTTAGTTAATAGTTATTTTTCTTCTTGTAAATATTGACATCTGACCTTTGGCGTATTACCATGGCTCTCTCTTTTCCAATGCAAAGTCATTACAAAAGAGATACCCATTGGAGTATTATTTTACTTACTGTAATTAATAATTCTAGTATGAACAGCTCGGCAGATTCTTTCGCTTTTTGGGATTTTTCTATCCAGTCTGCCTCTCAATAGGACTTTAATGTGTATAAAAATGTGCTTTGAGCCTTGCAAATGCCACAAAATTTGTACTCTCACAAATGGAGCCACAAGGTCTGATGAAAATCAGAAGACTTTAGGAAGTCAAGCCCGAACATCCAGAGATACACTCAAAAAACATGGAAGCACAAAAAAATGGTTTTGAACTTTTGTTTTTAGGCCCTTGATTGGAATGAACATAGTCAATAACCTGACGCACCAGATGGTTTGTAACACAGAACCATCTGGGAAGACGTCCTTGGAAACTGTTTGAAAAAGGGCAGGCACTTTCAAAAAATACTTGGCGGGTGATTTGGCTGAACCATCTGTCTGTCACAGACTAACTGCTACCAATGAGAATGACGTAGTGTGAGAATAACTGTAGAAACCAGTTGGAAGAAGAGTGAAAACATCTTTTCAGTTGAGAAAAGACTCCGTAGTCTTTTTTGACTCTTCTTTCACTGAAGAAATAGTCTCCAGTTCTATTTCGATGCTATATGAGCATCTAAGTTAAACTCTGTAGGAGCTGCTGTACTTAAGGAAGTACCAATGTGGCCCAAGTGACAAGACAGCATTCATGTGCTTGACATCGTTAATGAGCTGGAC
The DNA here is from genome assembly GCA_008933995.1 of Datnioides undecimradiatus. Lineage (NCBI taxonomy): Eukaryota > Metazoa > Chordata > Actinopteri > Lobotiformes > Datnioididae > Datnioides > Datnioides undecimradiatus. Next base: position 1,612,108 of record WARS01000065.1, read on the forward strand.
ACGTGAATGATGAAATCAGATTTGTGATGGCACTAATGGCTGAGTGCAAACACAGCTAAGTTCATTGCGTCTGGACTTCACACTTGCAGGTCTTAAAGGGGTTTAGAAATGTCTAGATGTGGTGTCTCTGTCGAAGCTCAGAGGGATGTAAAGCAGTATAAGGAGACTCATTTAAGTCCTGCACTCTTCTCCAATCAATGCTCACACAAGTTGCCAGCTAATCCTTCCAGTGAGCTCCCCAAATAGTCAATAAAGACAGAGTGCAGAGTGTTGGACTGTGCTGTTTTCAAAGAGGCGACCGCAAAAGTGAGGTTCTTGACATCGCATAAAAGATGAACATGAATTTGAAGGTGGTGAATTCATGTGACAGTGAGACAGCATGTTGAAATTGTCCACCCATGAAAATAGCACGCCTCGATCTTTCACGCTGCTGTCTAGTTTCATTCGTTGTGTTTGTATGTACGTGTTGGGGGGGTGAGGTGTGTGACCTTGAGGTAACGAGGTCCATTCAGCTGTTGATTGCCAGGCCTCTCTGGCGTCGCCGCCGGTAATGCCGCGAATTGATTCGCTGCCAAGCCCGAAAAAATGTTCACCTCCTAATCTAAATCTCTCTCTCACTCTCACATTTTGTGCCTCCTCTTTCTTTCGTCGCCCTCCCTCCCTCTACTCTGTCTTTGTCCCTACGCTCACGGCCCTGCAGTCTGTTCCCCAACTGGATTCAACTGCCAACTTCACGCGTCTGTGGCTAAGCTCGTGCTGCAGTCATGGTGTGTGTTTGTGTGTCACTGCACTAATTGTACCTGTTAAATGTCTTGCCAACCTCATTGTTAGCTGTCCCAGTCATTACAACGCTGACAGTAAAGGTCTATCCACATTCATTTGCATTTTACATTCGGCGTTTGCGACTGTGCATGTGAAGAGATATAAACTGACATTAACATTAATAGTCACAATTGCTTGTGTGTGTGTGTGTGTGTGTGTGTGTGTGTGCGTGTACGTACGTGTGTACATGTTCCAGCTCTAGCCAAACAGCAGCTCTCCAGCCTGGCAGGAACAGCGACTATTTTCCTCTCCATAATGACAGTAAAGGTTCATTCCAACTACTTTGCATTGTGTGCAACCAGCGTGTGCATCCAACAGTAAAATATTAGAGCTCACTCTGATATCCCACAGTTCATATGTCCGCCCACACACACACACTCCCTCTCTCTCACACACACATACACACACACACGAGTAGAGCTTCCCGCCCACTCACAATTATAATTGAGTGAGTGTTATTATTAGTAGGTTTGGCCAGATTGCGAGCGCAGATGCACGTTTTGGATCTTGGTATCCGGGAGGGGTTTAAGAATAGAACCAAGTATTAAAGGTGACATATTATGCTCATTTTCAGGTTCATAATTTTATTTCGGATGTTGTGCCAGAGTAGGTTCACAGCACTAATATGAAAAAAACCCGACTTTCTCCTTTACTCCCATAATAAAAGGCTTTGCCACTCGTAATCATATGTCGTTTGGGTCACTTGTTGAAGTGACCGATCCTCTCATTTTCCTTTCTCCAATCGAGAGCTTTGTGCCAAACAGACGATCCGACACTGTTTACATCTACAATCAATTGCAATAAATGTTGGTTAACACAGTATAATATGCAGTCGTTGTACATAGTATTCAGTTTTTGGGGTTAGTTAGGGTAAACATGTTTAAGAACCTGTGAATGATGTGCACACATTCATAAATAGACACTAAATGCTTAATGGCACAGTGAAAAATTGGTATAAGCCTCACTAAGTGCAGTGAAAATTGAAAAAGAGAGAAAGAGGAAGTGGGTAAACAAAAACGCTGAACATCATCATTTTAAAAAGAGTAGTGATTCCAAACAAATGTGGTTTTGTTCTGCAATACAAATATTTGCCTTAAACTGGCTTCTGATATCTACTAACTCGACACATCAGATCACAGAGCGGTGTAATAAACACTTTGGTCCAACGCTGCTTTTGGCAGATATGAGAGAAGCAGATTGAAGCTGTCCTGATCTCAAGCTACCAAGAAACCAGATCCCAGGGTCCAGACAGGATCATTTTAAACTTGTTCTGCGACTAAGAGTGTTTATATGAGGAAATCCACTGTGTGCGGGGCTATTTGCTGCAGCTTTCTATTGTAATCTCCATTTAACAGTGCAATTTATGAGGAAAACCCTCTTATCTAATTGATTTAGTTAATGTCATCCCTATGAATAATCTGCTAACATTACTGTCTGGTTTCTCCCATCTGGCTGACACGCACACACATACACACACTGAGTGCATCACCCACTCATTTCATACTCGTAATGATAATGATAATAACTTTCCTATGCCATTAATTACTGTGGTAACGCCACAGCAGCGCAGGGCCTCACTCTCCCCATTCTCATTTTGTTTTTTTCTCTCTCTCTGATCATCCCTTCTTTCATTTCAACACACTGTGCGACAGGTTGGCTCCTTTTACATTTGCTGCACTTACATTTGAGATTTTGACTCAATTACTATACACATTCTACTTTATGAATTTTGAATTAAGGCTATGACTCACAAACCTGTCGATTAGAACGACTGATTAGAGCAGACATCTTATTCTGCGTGTCATCATGGTTGTTTTGCAATGATATTCAATTTAACATCCCTGACTTAAGTCTTTTGGGGTCGCTTTGCATTTTTTTATTGTTGTTTTTTGTCCCTTTGGGGTTGTTTTGTGTCTATTCGTAATGATGTATCAACTTGTTGTCATCTTTTTCATATTTCTTTTTCCTATTTCATGTTTTTCAGTTTTTTCTCTTTGCCTCTTTTGGGGTAATTTCGCATCTCTTATTGGTCATTGTGGATGATTATCTGGTCATTTGCATATGTTTATGGCTGTCTTGAATCTCTTTCTGCTTTCTTTATGTTGTCATCGCGTGCCATTTCAGAGGTGATGCTCAGGGGACCTTCTGACCCCTTGGGCCTTTGGGCCTGTGCCTGTTAGGCCTGTTTAGTAATCCATCAGTGGGTGACAGTCAAAGAGTGACAGCATAGATGGAGGGGGAGGAGAGGAAAGAGAGAAAATAGATACAGTACATATATATAGAAAGTGAAAAGTCACAACAAGAAGCAAGAGAGTGTGGAAAATGGCTTGCTTAAAGAAAATGATTGGCCCTACGCTGTTACCACGGCGACTAATGGGATACCAAAGTTATCAGTATATAGCATGAAGAGAGTGGGTGAGAGCTGGAGTGTGTAAAAAGATAAAGATAAGAGTGTGTGTTTAGAGGGCAGAGAGTACAGACAGGGAAGAATATCGCATGTTGGTGAGTGTGTGTGACGTGAGAAAATGAAATGTGTGTGTGCATTGACAGGTAGATTGTGTGTTCTTAAATCACTAGTCAGTGATATAAGAGAGATCGGGGGGATTAATACAACTTCCAATTACTGTTCTTGTGTTTGTTTTCTCTCCCCCTTTTCTCTCTCCGTTCTGCACAAACACACACACACCCACATGCACGCGCGCACACACACACACACACACACGTATGAGCAAATGGCCTCTGTCTTTCTCTCCCTTTCTCTTTCCTCTAAGCTCTCAGTGACAAGGGGATTTTCTCTAGCCTTTTTATTAAGATTGCTGTTATTTATCACACAGGAAAGAGGGAGGGATGGGGGAGGAAGAGAGGGATGGATAAGAGGCAGAAAGCCAGAGAGGAACAATAAAGGAGGTTGTGTTCCGAGATACAAGACGAGGTTGGGAGACAGAGATTTGAGTCAAAAGAGGGAACAAACAGGGAGTGTGGAAGAGAGAATAGGAGAGCAGCAGGAGGTGAGGAGAGGGGAAAGAAAGAGCAAACAGATGGGGGAGAAATGGGTGAGGATGATGGGAAAGAAAGGGAGAAGGGAGCAAGAAAAACTTGCATCATCCATTTAAAACAAGCCCGGGGGATGAGGAGGATGTTTGTGATGATAAACTCTTCACCCTCACTGGCTCTGGCGTGCACGCACACACACACACACACACACACACACACACACACACATTTACAGACACACATGATGTCACGTGCTTCATGTTGGCCAGCTTTGTCACAGATGTAACTTGAGTCCTTGGTTGTGTTCAGTTTAAGGCAGTGTGCAATTCTCATATTATACATCAGACATTCATTAGCACTGTATGAGGTTCAGCAGTCCACTGAATTAAACAGTAACTTCATCCAGTTTTACAGGTGCAGAGCACATTATAAGAGTTAGATTATTGATTTGTGAGAGTAATTTATCACTTGCAAATATAGCTGTCATATATATATATTTATAGATGTACATACTTTATTTATTTATTTTCTCCCCAGAGGCTGCTCAAAACATTAATCTATATGTAAAAATATCTGGGTGAAGACCATTACTCATCCATGTAATCATATATCCCATATGGATATATCACAATGTGCAAAATCAAGATTAATTGGATTTAATCTAAAAGCAACCTAGTCGGCCTTAAAATTCACGCGCACAATCACATTCTCACTTAATATCCACCTCCTCTGGATGGAAGCTGCATCTGAGGCTGTTCAAACAAGCAGTTAACCACAGAAAACACAGTGTCTAAAAATGTATCCATTGTGTTTGAGGTCTGGCTGCAGCTGGACATGTTGTACCGGTTAACTCATGTTTCAGTAGCACTGGTTTGAAAGTTAAATATTTACAGTGACAATTAAAGGTAGTCTCTACATTTTTTGACCACTAGTGGTGCTAGAGAGCAATATTTTATGATCTGATTGACATCTGGAGGCTGCAAACCACCAATAAAGGCAGGCAAGAAAAAGAAACAGGGATGTAAACAATGCATAGTTTGAAATGTCAAGAACAGTTTTTGTCAATGTTTAATGAGGAGAGAAATGCACATAATAATGTTTTTCTCCTTTAAGAGCATGTTTGTTTACAAAAAAAAATCCACAGAGTGACTTTAAGTCAAAAATGGATCAGAAGTTGATTCAGTAACAAGTTGCCTTTGACTGCCACAGTTACCAATAACTCTGTCACATTAGTCTTTGCATGTTACTTGATTAGCTACAGATACATACATATGACCACCTCTTCTCCTGCTTAAAATCAGGCTTTGTTCTACACTCTGCCTCATATGTATTTCCACACCCAGAGTTCGCTGATTTTACGCCCCCTGGCCACTTAACGCTCAGACCTGCAATAAGTCTTTTCACATACATACAGGAGCGCACACACACACTCCCCCACACACATGCAAACCCCCCACACAGCCAGCCTCATCATATCATGCATCATTTTCTCCCGTTTTAATGTCACATCCCATTAAAAGCCTTTTAACCCCATTTGGCTCAAGTCCCTGCCCACACAAACTTTTGCATGTTTATGCAGTGCGCTGATGGAGGGACACCAAGACAGAAAGAAAACACTGTTTTAAGAAAAAGGGAGAATATTGGCTGCAGGCCCACGTCTTCATATTTCATACTTTTATATAGCGGAAGAACACGTAATGGCCTTTCAAAGGGTTAGATTTCCTGACAGAAGATAACAAAACGCTGAAAGAATTAGACTTAGAGGTAAGTTTTATTGCTTCAGGCTTTATAATATTAACCCACATTGACTCGGTAGCCTGTGGTGAAATTTGTATGCTGCAAATGAAGGAGCCAGACTCTTCTGGGGCCAGAGAACAGCAGGACTCCTCTACTCTCTCCTCGTGAACCTTGCTTCACCTTCTCTTGTTCCTTTAATTATTCTGAGACTGAGGAACTGTCTTCCCCATAGCTGTATGACAAAAACAGGAAGTTGTTTTTTTCCATTAAGAGAGGAGGGTCTGAGGTAGAAAGCAAATGGGAAGGGTGGAAATAATGAGGGAGAAAGAGTTAAGTTGTGACCAAAGGCCGTGGGATTATACACAGGCTCTCTCTGTCTCTCTCTCAGTCTTAACCTTTGTGACATTGGCTACAGGCTTGATCCGACTTTCTGCACATCATATGACTAAAGCTGACATCTATACATTACATGCAATGCTCTCTCTCTCTGTGTATATGTGCCCCCAGCATATACTGTGCTACACCCTGTGCACAGCACTGTACTGTACTGTACTCACTCTGCAGGCTGTGTGCTAGGTCAGAACTGCATGATTGTATATGTCTGTGTGTAAGTTTATAAGTATATACAGGTAATGTGTATGTGAGTCAGTTGCACCTATGGAAACAGTTTCCTCTGCATGTTGTGCGTTTGGTCAGCTACGTGCGTGCATCTTGTTGCAGTGTCTTGTGTGTGAGAGTGTGTGTATTTGCTCTCAGAGTGATGGATGAGCCCAGTGGAAGATCGATGTTGAGCAGAGTCCTGTAGGGAGAAACATTGAGTGACCACCAGAGTACTGACCACACGAGCGCACACACATACACATGGCTGACAGCCTGCAACTGTTGCTCACTGAGGTGTTTTTCTTAATTTCAATAAACCTTGGGGCAGATTTGCCTCCTTGTACTGCATAATAGGCAGAAATGTTGCACCATATATATTTTTTTAACTTTGCATGACATCAGGTTTTCCCCTTAAAATAAAAGTTTAGTAAGGAACTGAGTGCACCACTGGCAGCTTTACGCTCCAGTGGGATACATTTGCTTGTCTCAGCGGGGTGCCTTCACTGGTCCCTTTAAATCTTTAAATCTGTTCTGAAATGTCTGCATCTTTCGTGGGAATTGGCTTTTTTTGTGCTCTAAACGCTCCATCTCTATGTGTGCATACCGTGGTGCAGATGCAGCGAGTGTAGTGGACAGCTGTCAGTCTGCGGATTGCATTCACTATCCTCTCCAGACCTGAGCACGCACACATGCACACATGCACACATGCACACTTCATAAGCTGCGAGCTTACTGGCGCGTGTGCGACATTCTGTGGCGGCTTTCAGCGCTGTTTGGAGGGGACAGTCAGGCTGCATCCCTGATGTCTTTCTTTTTGTTCCACTGGGTTGCGTCCGCCATCGCCTTAAATCTGCACTGCGCTCCGGAGTATGGGCAGCACTTCGCAGCACTCTCTAACATGCTTGGACAGCTGTATCCACGGCCCAGTGGGGCGCGTTTTCTATCGCCCTTAAATCTGCCTAATTACGCATCTCATCAGCTCTTCAGCTGCTCGATAGCTGTAATCCCAGAGCTACACACAGTCACACACTGCCTCTCTTTCTCCACCTCTTTCTTTATCTCTGTGCATCTCCTCCCTGGCTTTCTTGGGGTTTTATCTCAGTGTTCTCATTTCTTTTTCTTGCTACCTTTCTATCCTCTCCCCTCCTCACCCCCACCCTCTCTGTTGCATCATCCTCCTCGCCTCATCTCTCTTCTAATCTTGTCCTAACCAAGTAACCAAGCTCTTTCAGCTCTGTGTACCAAAGGCAGCCAGCCCCCGGTTACCCCCTTTCCCACATTAACTGCTCCCTCCACGGATCCCCGCGCCCCCCAGCACCCGGACCCCCCCCCCCCAGCACCCTGCCTCCCCCTGGCCTGGAGCTTCCTCTGCTGCAGCCAGTAAGATCAGTCGTTACATTCCCATGCACACACTTCCATCCAGCGCACAGCACAACACAAGCAAAGTTGCAGAGAACAAGCCAAACACGCACACACAGACACACACACTAAAGCTATGACCAAGATCAGTCACGGTGGCTTCATCTTGCTCCCTTTCACTCGCTGTGGAGGAGAGATAATAACTTTGCTAGAGATGGAGGGGAAGAGAGAGGAAGGGGTAGATAGTGGAGGGAGAAAAAGGGGGGACTGAGGAGGGGGAGGGATGGAGAGATAGCAGGGTAAAGGACACAGGAGAGTAGGGAAGATGGAGGAGATGGAGAGAAGGTGCATAATTCCGAGTGAAATAAAACAGTTTTAACAAAAGCAATACATTTGCATTAAAGGACACACAGGTCCTGACATATTTGCTGTAAACAAAGATAAAGAAATAACTTTTCTCATCTCCTCCTGCTCCGCCACCTCCTAACTGTCAAGCGCTGGTCTTTCCTGCAAAGATCTACCAACATCTAAGGCTCCTCCCATGAGTTCACATCTCTGAAATATAGCCAGGAGCCAATTTCATTTGTGCTTTAAGAGGGATCATTAGAATCTTAGAATGCGCTGTATCCCCCTGTTCACAGCCACTCGTCAGGGATCGGACCTCCAAATAGCTGCCTTATAGGGAGGATGAGGACGGGAGGAAGTAAGGAGCGGTGCAGTGATGAAGACAGATGGCAGAGATGAGGGATGGGGAGAGGAAAAACCAGTCACACTCACAGAGATTTCTTATTTAAATTAACCTTAACCTGTATGAGAGAAATGGACTGTTCTGTACTTACCTATATTCTTTACTCATAAATCAGAACCTACAAAGCACACGGCACATGACAGTGCTGTAAAGCCAAGTAAAAGACTCAAAATTGAGTGGAGGAAGTTGGGAAAAAATACAAGTGTAGTCCTCCGAGAGTACAAAGCTCCACGTCCAAGCCAGTATTGTGTTGCAGTTATATAAAACGTCTTTTGTCTGGAGGGCAAAGAGATATTGCAAAAACCAAAACACTACCCACGCCTTTTTAGCTCATGCTTCCCTCAGGGTGTTCGAGGAGTCACAGGTGATTTGAACAGAAAAAAACAGCGATATGATCTCACTGCGGAGTTTTTTTAGCAACTGAGTATCAGGTCGTATGACTTGTTAGAGCCGTGTTAGCAGCGTGAACTGATGTGGATGGTGGAAAACAGGAAAAGGCGGGATGGACGAATGAAAGTCGGAAGCTGAGCCCATGAAGATGTGATGAATCAAATGTCATTTAACCCTGAGACTACATTAGCCCTCTACACTGTGTGTGCGTGTTTGTGTGTGTGTGTGTGTGTGTGTTTGTGAGTGGTGATTCATGGCAGCAAACGAGGCAGAGCAGCGAAGCGCAGCTGATGAGATATGAATCAACAACCGTGGTCATTGCTCTTACTGCTTCCAATAAACGGGTCGAAGCTTGTGTGTGCGTCCGTGTGTCTGTGATGTGCATTACTGTGGGTGTGAATATGTGCGTTGTCTGCCTTCATCTCATCCTCCACCACGTCCAGGCCCTCCGGCAATTGCTATACTTAACATTTTCCCAATTCACTTTTAAGGCGTACAGTGTTGTTCTGTGTCATCCGGACAATGTCTTAAGGTCAGTGCTGTTTGTTGTTGTGTTGTCTTTTCTAATATGTCGCTTTATGATAAGACATTTTTCAGTATTATTTATGAGTTTTGCACTCTTGCTCCCAGAGCTGCCCAATTTTATAACATTTAGACTCTAAGATTTCATTTCTGGTTGATTTGGGGACACAGCTCAGCAACAGGTTCACAGCGCAGCCGAGCAAACCCATGTTGTGTTTCAATTGATGACTAATTTTAGCAACAAATAAAGAGCGTTTCCACTTACTCCTTCACAATAATACCCGCCCGGTTGTTTGCGAATTGAGTGCTTTGAATGTGAAACAGCAGTAAATGTTGGGCTTGCATTAGCAGCAGCTTAATACAGCTCAGATGCAGCACAGTGACACAATGGAGCTGGATTACACGCATGGTTTCCTGTGAATTCCCTGTGCAGTTCAAATCCAGTGCGGAAATGGCGGACTCTGCCACTAACGATCAAACTAATATGCACAGAGGTAATTACATAATAAAACACACAGAATGGCTATTGCTGCAAAAGCGCCGGCCGATATAAATAACATCAAACACACTGAAACTTTGAGAAGACATCAGTGTATCTCCATCCTTCTCTTCTCTCCGCATCATCTTCCTCATAATCTCCTTGTTATATCGATGTCTTCCAGTCTTTCACCTACAGAGATGTTGTAAACATGCATCATCCAATCATCAAATTATCACACACACACACACACACGCACATACACACACACACTGTGAACACCTGCTGGCTTGATTGAAAACAGATCCCAACATTTTTTTTTTTTTTTTTTTTTACAGTTGTGTGTTTTAGTGAGTGTGTCCATTGGTTGTAACGTTGTGGTTGTGTGTGTTCGCGCGCGTACGGGTCTATATGCACATGTATGCATTTGCATTTGCACGCACATATCTGCACACAGGCACATGAGCATCACTGTCAGCTTGAGAAAAGTCAGAACAGGTCATTGTGTGTGTGTGTGTGTGTGTGTGTGTGTGTGTGTGTGTGTGTGCACGATCCGTCGGGATGATTCATGTCCTATGAGGGAAAGCCCAAGGGAACTAAGGAACACACACACAGAGACACAGACAGACACACATATAAACACATTCACTGATACGTGCACAAGGATTAATAAGAAAGGAATGAAACTCAGTCAGAGGACATGTGACTTTTCATCTGCTGCACATATTTCACAGCATCGTATTCCAACAGGTTGACCCCATTATTGTGTGTTACAGTAAATCTGTCACATTTATGTCTGACAAGTCCTGAAGTCACTGCCGCCAAACATCAAAGTGTGCAGCGTCCCTTGGATGCATAAATCACCAAGATGAAAGCGTGCTCCATCTACTTCGAGCATTCAAAGATTCCATTTAATGTTATGATAATGAATATGATAAGTGTAACCCCCCCCCCATCCACTCATAATGTTCATTCATTATTTCCTGGTTTATTTTGATGTCCACACCTTCCTCTTGTTTCTGTTGTTTCACCTTCTGCCCCTGCGTGCTTCCCACCTGCATGATTGTCTATACACGGCCCTGATTATTTCCACCCCCCACCGATTAGCCGTCCATGCCTGGTGTGTGTTCCCCTCTGTCAGTACCCCGTGCTGCGGAGCGTTTTCCTAATGTTTGGTTTTCCTGCTGTTTGTTGGCTCTGCCCTAGTTTTTCTGGACCTTGCCTCCTTTTTGGATTTTCAGCTCTTAGACTCTCCATGACTGCCTGTTAAGACAGCATTGAAATCATTGAACAGCACCACAACAGAATCTATGTAGCATCCTTTTGGATATTCTAACACCAATTCTACATCCTTTTACAGTAAAAGTGCCACTTTTCTCAGCTAATATTCTGTAACTTTCCTATTTTATATTCATTAACTCTGCGCACACACACATCTTTAAGTCACGCAGCCTTGCACATTATTATTAAAGGGTCGCACTTAAGTCAGGTCTGAAAATTAAAGAACATCTTGACTCGGCCCAGGAAAAGCCTAATAGCTTTTTTTTAGTGCAAATAATATATGGAAATTATAAATACCTTGACATATAAAAGAGCAGTTAAGCTGAAATTCAGCCACAACGGCGTTTTTCAGTCGCACTGTTTAATTCGGTATTTAACCACTGTGTTGCCATTTACATTCATCCTCCCTTCCATTTCTTTTCCTTGCTTTCTGGTTAAAAGCTGAAATACTATAAGCGAGAAAAGTCTTCAATCCTCTTCCCACGAGCAGCTCTTGATCTTTCTTTTTTTTTTTTAAATTACAATTGTTTACTATTGTGCCAGCAAAGTCCATACTGTCCATAAAAAATGGAACAGATTTGTTTACGGGTGAGGATGAAAGGAGTGATGAGGCTGGACGGATCGGAGGTGTGAAAGGCAGCGTGAGCAGGGGATATGGAGAGGTGCTAAGAGACGTGAAGCGGTGTGTAGGCGGACGGAGAGAAAGAGAGAGAGAGATGGGGGACGACAGGACATTAACTTATGCGCAGAAAGAAGAGGGCAGGAGGTGAGGGAGCCTGACAGACAGGCTGAGAGAGAGGAGGTGATTGGGAAGAAAGTAGGAGAGTTTATATTAGTGCTAAAGCAAACAGAACATTTATTTTAAATGCTTAATCATTGATATCATGAATTAAAATAGAAACATAATGTCTATTCACTGGCTGAATCTGGAGCTTTTGACGATGATATTTGTTTTTCACTTGAACAAGTGTGTATGTGGATCCATGGTTGAGGTCATTTTGTTGCTGAGGGGCCACTGAGAGCTTCACTGTGGACCTCTAAAGACCTCTGCTGTCTGGACCACTCCTCGTTAGTGTCTTGAGCTATTACCATACTACTACCAATGAAGCTCCAGCTGAAATGTCAGCAGCTTAGTTGCATTGGGGGTAGTACAGTCAGACAATATCTCTCCACAATCAACTCTGACACTTGCAGTGCAATACTACATCAATGGAGTGGACCGTTGTAGTGTGACATAGTCCTGAGGCTCGTGGAAAGGCCCTGAGTTAAAAGTTTAAAGCCTTTATTAGTTCAGTTAATCTTGTGTTTAAACTGTGCCTGTTCCTTAGTAAATGTGTGCATAATCAAGGAAATAACAAAATTATAAACTACCCTGATCAGATTTTCCCTGGAATCCATTTAGAGAGTTGGGGCACGTGAAAGTGTCAGAACTCATTTGCAGATTTTGAAGATTGCACCCAAGGAAGGAAAAAAAACCCACTTTCATCACCCTGAGCTCAGATCTCACAGCAACCTCAGGTACAGGAGTGAAGACTGATATCTGAAAAGAGAGAGAAGGAAAGAAAGAAAGAAGAGAGAGACTGAAGGAAGTGGAGGGATGCAGTGGCGGGATAGACGGCGGAGGAGAGAAGCGAGTTGAGTATTGAAGTGACAGGTTGTTGTCAGAGCAGCGAGACCCTGGAAGATAGATGAAGACAGGGTCAGCAACTCCCCGCTAACGTCGCAACTGATGACTAACTGTGGCTGTGTGTGGATAAGCCTGTGTGTGTGTGTGTGTGTGTGTGTGTGTGTGTGTGTGCGCACGGGTGTGTGAAGACAGGGTCAGCAATTTTTTCGCCCAAGGCTGACTAACCCGGAGTGTGGTGTGTGAATGTGTGTGTCTCAACATTCAGAAGTGTGTGTGAGTGTGTGTGTGTGTGTGAGTGTGTGTGAGACAGTATGCATGTACAAGGTCAGCAACTTCAACACAGCACGCTGTTTGTGTTTGTGTATTTGCCTCCGTGTTTTGTGTGTGTGCATGTACACGTGCGTGTTGACTTAGCCGTGTATGTTGCTGTTCCTGTGTGTGTGTGTGTGTGTGTGTGTGTTTGCACTGATTTGACCCAACACTGCCAGTTCAAACTGTTCCACTTCTCTTTTTTTTGGTCTGTTTTCATTCGCAACACATTAGGTTTAGGGTCCAACTGAAACTTCCTTGTCACGTAAACATATTGCTGTCGACTGCTTGCTCTCAGCACAGCTAATGTCTGCTGCCAAAACACTCTGCAGCAGCATGAACTCTGCTGCAAAGCATGGCATTTGCAGCTGGCACACTGGCCTATAATGACTCGTGTGTAAATTCACACATTAAAGACTTGATCCAAGGCCATTATCTCCTCCGGGGAATGTAAACAGTGCTGGAAATTCACTGTCCACCTATTTTTAATGCAGTTTTTGCTAAATTGTAACGTCATACTGCTCACAGGAGAGATTTTTCCTGAGTTGAAAGAGCCATCAAAGTTTGAACGTTAAGGTCTGCTGCACACTCGCACCAAAAGTGTCAGCAGTTAGCAGAGAGATGCCTCCCTCGCATCTCTTTGCTCTTTGCCCTGAGCTATGCCTCTCAGGCTGCACTTATATATAACAGAGACATTAACCCCAACTGTAATACAAACTTTAAGCATGCATGAATTGATCTGTCTAGGGCACCTGGGGGCAGCTGATAATGACACATTATCACCTTATAGAGTTGTCGTGGCAGATGCCTACACATTTGGATACAGAGGAACGTGAGCATTACTGTGCAGTCCTGGGAGCTGCAGTGGGTTTGTCAATACAAGCAACCTCTGTCACATTACACATCATTTGACCCAACGCCCAATGAGAAGATTGCAGTTTTAACCTTTCATAATCCAAACCTAAACTTATTCATTTATTTAGTTTAGTGTGGAGGCTTCAGCTGTACTTAACTGTATGTATAGTATGTCTGTATGTCTTTGAATGCATAAATGAATAAATCATATTTTATTCTGATTATGAATATGTTAGACGTGCTGAAGACTGGAATAGGCAGCTGAAGTGTTGTGCACGCTGTGTTTGAGTAGACCTTTTTATTTGTCTTCTCTGCTCTGCAAACTTGACACCACTGCAGCTCATAGTGATGGGTCTGGATGTGGGTGTCATGACTGCAGTTAGCATCACCGTGCTCTTCCCTCAGTTATTATACCAGACCTTTGCCTTTGCCCCAGATAACATCAACCCAGTAATGTTTTGGTGCTGGTTATCTGTCATCATAATTGATTTTGCGAGTTTACATTTAAGGGATGGAGCGCCCGACACACAGCTAGCCTTGTATGAGCCGGTTTATAGCCCGAGGTACTCTGGAAGATTTCTATCGTAAAGTGTAAATTAAAAACAATCCTGAAGTTCTAAAGTGCACATTATAAATAGTTTAATGCATGTCTAGTGTCAGCTCTGTGGTCCAGCTAAAAAGGATGCTCCTATTGGCTGTCCTACAGTCCAGATTAAAAACAAGGAGTGATTGATTTTCTTTTTCTCATCCTGGGAGCTCAGGCCGGCTACTACTCTACTTCAGCTTTATTACAGAATTTATTATTTTAACTTTATTACAGACACTGGCCACAAGTGTATCATCATTTGCAGGATTTCTACAGACCTTTTTCAGACTGTATGTAATGTAATGACCTTTCATTATTGCTTTTATTGCTTTTTCTTTCATCTGATCTGTTTTTAATCCACCATAAAGCACTTTGGGACCACGTTCGATTGAGTTCTCCTTAAGATGAGGGATGTTGTCTCCAAGTCACAGACAGAGGGTTTGGCCACCTAAGATGGGGATGCTTTCCCTCAAACTGTTAAAGCACTGTCTGTGCGCTTTAATTAACGGCACCGGAGCCAATTTAAAAGCAGCAGAAGGTGTCTTTATAGTGAATACAATTAACAGAAACAGAAATAGCTCATGAGAGAATTTGCTAAGCGGTGTGATTGAGAGGTGGAAAAACGACTCTCCCTCTGTCTCCTCTGTCTTCAAGGATTTTGGACATTATTCCACGCGGCCCGGACCCAGTTCAACTAAATAGAGTCCAGCGAAGTCCCGGCAGCATCAGCAGAAATGGCTCCAGCAGCCATGTCTGTGCTTGCATCCTCTCTCACCTCCCTCTGCCCCTCCCGCCTCTCCTCACCCCTCCTCTTCTTCCTCCTCTCCTTCACTCTCCTCCTGTCATGTCCCGGATCGGTCCACGCGGATTCATCTGAGAAAAACTGCTCAGCAAGTGGAGACCCCTGTCAGGAAGGTGGGTTGGTCTTATCTGCAAGAAAACTGCAGTTTAATGCATATGGACGGGGATTAACATGATTACACGGGATAGATGTCTGCGCTTAACCCTTATAGCAGGTGCAGCTTGTTGGGAGGGTTAAATCAGGGGAAGAGTTAAGCCCCTGTTCTGATTATTATGTGTGTAGCAGCCAGGTAAGCTACAGATATCACTAACCTTTATCACAGCTGAGCACAGTGATGTGTCAGATCAGTAAAGACAAAAACAAAACATAGAGTCTAACATAAAAGGATATGGATTTTTCCTCCACTTTCAAACGCTCCCATCTACAGTTTTTCATCTCAGCAGTAGCTTATTTGATTATTTCACTTTTACTTTTACTTTTTTAGAAACCGTAATTAAGGATGATGATCATGATCGCCTGTGTTATAGCCAGGACAGTAAATGCATTAAATTACACGGCTATGCTGCATTGATGCATTAATGTTATTTATTTTTTTGTAGCCTGCAGATTTAATAACCAAGTCTCCACTGTCTTGACTGCACTTTGCATCCAGAAAATGGTCTATACTAATGTTATGTTCAGCCATCTGGAGCCAGCATTATGCAGCCAAAGCTTTATACTGTGGTATTCCTATGGTGATAAATATAATATCTTAAATATTATTTATATTACTATATAACTACATATTTCTCTTGTGGTACCAATATATTAGTCTCTTTTAGTTAGTCTGTTTGAGCTCAACTGCCAAACAAATACACCCGTCAGAAGCCTAATTGAAATATATGGACACGTGTTGCCATGACAACGGCATCAACAACTGGGCTACTTAATCAAAATAGCTCCAGACAGCGGTACTAACAGCTCCCCTAACACAACAACTGCAGCAACCTCCACCCCTGTCTCTATGCCTCTCAGCTCCCAGAGTCCAAAGCCTCATCCCCGTTGACTCGGCTCTTCGTCCTCGCCCGATCATAAAACTTCTTTTTCAATTTTTCTTCTTCCGACCTTTTCCTCTTCGGCCGTGTCTCTCGACCATCTCTCCTTCTTGACAGTGCAATTACGAATTTTTAGCAAGTGCCAGAGGATTCACTGCTGTGTACAGACACCAGATTTTTTTTTTTTTTTCTGCACACACACAATGGCCAGCTAGCGGACCGTGAGGAGATATTCACTGAATTTGACAAAAAAGTCTATTGGTTTAAAATCGCTGACGCCACCTATTTCAAAAAATAGCGTAACCTCCTGGCATTTATCGCAGTATATTTTGGCAGCTCATTCTGTGCAGCCCACCCTGAGGCTCTGCAAATAGCAGAAAAGAGATTTATTAGCCAGTTGCCAGGTGCTAATTCACCAGTTAAAGCTGAATACTGTCAGCAGAATAGTCATAACAAAGCCACATCAGGAAGCCCGCACCATACGAAGGCGACAGTGTTTCATTGCACCCCGACTTAAAGGTGGTAATACTTGTGAGTTATTAGCACATTGTAGCAGTTTACTGCTCTGAAACTAGAGTGTATCGATCCGTTTCAATAAGTTTTAGAGGGACCAATGGGATATGGAAAATCTCCCACTTATTATAATCCTTAATCATGTTGTGCTGCCACTGAGTGTCGAGGCTACGGAGGCTTGGAGAGAGATTAGTGAGGATATTTGACAGAGCCGTTGCGACCAAATATTTCTTTGCAGCGAAGCTCTGTTTGATCATCTTTTTAATTTGTTTTTTGTTTTTCAGGAGTGGTACTGCCTGTGTGGAACCCACAGAACCCCTCGGTAGGAGACAAGGTGGCACGGGCCATTGTTTACTTCGTAGCACTCATCTACATGTTCCTGGGGATGAGCATTATCGCGGATCGCTTCATGTCCTCTATAGAGGTAGGCAAGGTTCCATTGTGATTCTCAACTCAGGATATTACATGATTTAATAAAGGGACTTGTGTCAGTTATCATTAGTCCTCATCAGTTTGGGTAAATACGATCAACTGTGTTTAATATGATGCATGTTTGACTGCTCTTTGGCATCATTGTACAATAGGTTATTGACAAATAAAACAAAACACACAGGCAAACAGAAGCATTAACCTTTCCATCCAACCTTATATGTTCTTGGCTTTTATTTGCCTTTTCCGGTTCCCTTTTGCCTCATCTGCTTTCACTTGCTTTGGTTTTTGTTGCCTTTCTTTTTGCCTTCTTATGACTCATTTTCTTTTCCTCCTGTCTCCTCTCCAGGTCATAACCTCCCAGGAGAAGGAAATCACTATAAAGAGGCCAAACGGTGAGACCACCACAGCCACGGTCAGGATCTGGAATGAGACCGTTTCTAATCTCACTCTAATGGCCTTAGGTTCTAGTGCCCCAGAGATTCTGCTGTCTGTTATTGAGGTGAGTACAATATGAGCCTGGTGGTTACACATTAGATTAACTGATACAGAATGTAACGGGAATCTGATTTTCACTCCACCGATAGGTGTGTGGTCACGACTTTGAGGCTGGTGCCCTGGGTCCAAGCACCATTGTGGGCAGCGCTGCCTTCAACATGTTCATCATCATCGCCCTGTGTGTGTATGTTGTTCCCGATGGTGAGACGCGAAAAATCAAACACCTTCGGGTGTTTTTCGTTACGGCAGCCTGGAGTATCTTCGCATACATCTGGCTTTATCTGATTCTGAGTGTGTTTACCCCTGGAGAGGTGGAGGTGAGGACAGACAAGAATCAAAAGCTGTTGAGTTTGAGAAAAAGAGAAAACTGGGGAAGGAATGAAAGTAAGGAGCTGTTAACTCCGTCTCTTCTCTCCTCTAGGTATGGGAGGCTGTGCTGACCTTCCTCTTCTTCCCCCTCTGCGTGGTCCAGGCCTGGGTGGCCGACCGCCGCCTCCTCTTCTACAAGTATGTCCGCAAGCGTTACCGCACTGACAAGAACCGCGGTATCATCATTGAGACCGAGGGCGGGCCGGATGGAGGGATAGGAGGCATGGATGGAGGAGGTGGAGTGGCACTGGGTCCTGGGGGGTTCACGAAGATGGACATGCTGGAGCTGGACGGACAGATGGCGTTGAACTGTCACAGTGGGATGGATGGAGGGATGATGGAGGAGGGTGGAGCGAAGGATGAGGAGGATGAGGCCAGAAGGGACATGGCAAGGACGCTGAAGGAACTGAAGCAGAGGCACCCGGATAAAGACATGGAGCAGCTAATTGAGATGGCTAATTATCAGGTTAGAACAGTGTGCCTTGATGGTTACATACACACATTATCTATGTAAGTTAATATATATAATATATACGTTAATGAAGGAACAGTTTGACATTCTGGGAAACATACATATTGATAACACTTGTGTGTGCTTTGAGTGTGGAGGATCTGGAGGTGGTTAGCTTAGCTTAGCTAAAAGACTGGAAGCAGGGGGAAACAGCTAGCCTGGTTCTGTCCAAAGCTCACTACTTACTATTTAAAGTAAGTACTACTTAAAATGTTGAAAATGTAACATCACATTTCGTATGCGACTCCCCTGAGGGTGACGTGCTGGTGATGACACTGTGACACGTTCAGTTGTGAACAAGGTGTTTTAGGTGACAGCAGGTAGGACAGCACACAGCTGTTGTACAGAGCACATTTCAAAATGTTCCCGAGCAACTCCTGAGCTGTAAATTAATTTGCATTTCCATTACTGTTCATTATATAAATGCCTTAGTAAATATGCTTAAATGAACCTCTTCTCTCATCCCCGTTTATGCCCATTTATCTCCAGAAAAGCAAGTTCATTAAAGTGTTGGCTGAGTGTCACACACACACTCTACACACTCCTTTTAAGTCTCTCTCACACGCACCAACACAGTGAAATAGAGTTTTTCAGGACACTCCTCATGTATAGTAATGTTATGTGCTGATAAAACCACTAGTCTGCAGAGAGGAAGGTGCCAGTTGGCTTGATTGACAGCACTGTAACATGCAACCCCTCTGCCACCCAGGGGATTATTGGCTCGGTAAGTCATACGGACATTAGACACGTGAGCGTGAAAGTTCAGTCTTGACCTTGGAAGCCGTAGCTTCACAAAAAATTTGTAACGCAAGGTCGACTTGTTTGCTTTTTTCCCAAGCTTTCAGCTGCACCGAGCTTCAAGGAAAACTGTGAGATGTGGTTTAAAAAAAGCTAGCAAGTGAACCTTGAGTTAAGATTTTTTTTTTTAAATTTAGACTTGCAGTTTGTTTATTAATCATGCAGAGATTAATTGACTAGTTGGTTAATCTCTTCTCTTCCTTGGTTAGGAAACTAGCTGCTTTTAGATGGCTGGAATACACAAAAACACAACACACACACACACACACACACACACACACACACACACACACACACACACACACACAAACACACTCAAGTCTCTGCTCCTCTCCCCTTCTCTGCTTTCCCCTCTTCCTTCCCTTGCCTCCTTCTCCAAGTCATCTCTCTGTCTTTGTTTTCTGGGTTCTAAAGGAGAGAAGGAAAGGAGTCTGGCAGGCACCCCAAGGTGCGCTGGCAACTTCAAGATGTTTGTTTGCATTCGAGCCTCCCTGCCCCTGTAGCTACTCCCTCCCTGAATCCTTACAAAAAAAGAGAAGTAGTGTTCCCCTCTGACTTGGCACTCATTAAGTTAGGCTAACTTGCTCAGCAAATACAGATCAAGTTTTTAACTCATGTTACAATTACTGATCCCGACCCTCCAAAGAGATGCAGATTTTATGAGGATTCTGAAGTGAAGTTGCCGGCTCGCTTCCCTTAAATTAAAATAAATCACAGTGTTCCCAGGCCACATTTAATCTAATGATCTCTGTAACCACAGTGGCCAATTTGTTCATTTTCTATTTGTTGGATCATTAGGATATTAAATTGCTATTCATTCCCACATTTTATTGAAATCATTACTTATAGATTGATAAGGCTGATTAGATCTAAAGTTTGCAGCTAAAAGAGCTGGCAGCCATTGTCTCATCCATTCTAGACAAGTTAGAAATTAAAGAAAGTGGACAGCTACTGTCTCACACCATTGCTCATCAGTGTTTTGCCCCCTGTGTACTATCTTTTTTTGTCACTTGTTGTAATAATTCTATTAAAAAACATTGAGTTATAGCGTTTAAAAGCATGAACGTCCCTCATCATCAAGTATAGAATCTGGGTTTCGACCTCTAGCCTCCACGCCTCTGAAGTGTTCTTAAGTTAACCCCCTTAAGCAGCGAATCAGAAGCTGACCTTTGACCTTTGGGGACTCCGCGGGGATGTAAGAATTTCCCAAGGGAGATTTACTGCTTAGCCTTTAATAAAAGAAAGCCTAATCTGGAAGAATAACAAATGAATTGAGATAGAGTGATATGATTAGTTCAATAGATCCCTTTGTTAATTCAGGTCCTGATGCAGCAGCAGAAGAGTAGAGCGTTCTACCGTATCCAGGCAACCAGGATGATGATCGGAGCTGGCAACATCCTCAAGAAGCATGCTGCTGACCAGGCTCGCAAGGTAAGATCCACATTGTCCCTCTTGATAAGCACTGGACTTATTATTCACAGCTAAAATGCACACGCACACACACACACACACACCTTATTCTTATGCCACTTCTTTTTCCTGCCCGGGTTTTTTCCAGGTGGTGAGCAGCCATGAGACGCAGGCCCAGGAGGATGACCCTCACACCATCAGGATGGAGTTTGAACCCTCTTTGTACCAGTGCTTTGAAAACTGCGGATCCTTGAAACTGACAGTTGCCAGACACGGAGGAGACCCAGGAGTTACTGTCAAGGTGTGTGTCTGTGTGGGACTGTTCAGAAGAATAGTGTGTATCTGTGTGTGTGTTTGTGTGTGTGAGAGAGAGAAGCCAGAAAACACTCAGACAGACAAAAATAAAGACAGGAGAAACACAAAAATCTACTCAATGCGTAGAGGAGAACTGGGAGACACAATACAAAACACTTTAATCTCCAGATTTTTAGCTTTCTGCTCAGGTTGTAACTAAAAGTAAACATATATCCTCTTGCAAAGGCGTATTGATCTTTGGCTTAACGCTGGCCTCATAGTCTGAATAAGAGATTTTCTTTCAAGTCTCCCACAGAGAGTCTGTGTCAGTGGAGTGATATCTGATCTGCTCACAGGGGCTTTTGCAAGGCTCAGTCTCCTCTATTCTCCTCCTTATGTACAAATGAATCCATGATGCAACATCAGTGCTGTCTGTAGAGGGATGCTGATGGCACGGCCTCAGCCTGCCGTCTACTGAAGGCTGATTTTGTTAAGTGAAGTGGCCTATTTAGCCCACACAGGCTCTTCAGGCAGCGCTTTAGAGATGAAAAAATGATTATCTTCACCAAACAGAGGGACTCAACGAGGCGCCGCATGGCACACTTGAACGAGTCAAAGGTTTCAAGAATTTATTCACAGTCCCCGACTGCAATTTGAGCCTTTTTTTAATGTACAAATGAAGTTAAGTAAACTCTACACGGTACTTTATCCTCTCAAAGGTTTCAGACCTTTTAGTGCAAGGCAGGAAAAAAGTGCGATTGTAGTGACAGAGCATTGAATGGCAGGAGTGTTGGTGTGAGAGACAACTTTTCACAGTGTCATAATCATTAAGCTATTAACAAAAATATAAAAAAGAATAAAGTGGTCATAGCTGCTTCATGTTCACTTGAATAATTGGTAAACAATGATTTTTGGGAAATTCCATCAAATACCATCCATACTGAACCACAAGAAAACATATTCCTTACAGATATATTCCCTGCATACATCTTGCTCAAATACTAAACTAAAAGATTCCAAAAGCAGCATTTCTGATGCCTGAAACATCTGAAATATTATTAAGCCCCAGTCTACCGTGGTCACAGCAGCGCCAGCTGGTATAAAAGATGCATTCAAAAATAAATCCAGAGCTGTGTCACTTGCACACATTTCATCAAGAGCTAAAACTAGAGCAGAACCAAAAGAATGACTACAACAGCAGCACCACAAACACTGACTCACTGAGCTCAGCTTTGCCGACAGCAGATTATTCTGAAGCTATCTGACCCCCCCCCCAGTTTTACGTAAGAGCTGAAGAATCTGATCACTGTTATCTGAATATGAGCTGTGTAGGTACGTTTTTAAGCCTGTGTATAGGATGGAGAGGGTTAATGTGCAGGGCAGATGGAGAAAAAGGAGAGGATACGTGGAAAGTTTTGCTGTGGTATCTTCAAAGTCTTTATTATCAGACCATTTCTGACCAGAGGGCTCAGTTTAATGAAGCTGTTTTTCTTGTTTTCTCTCACCCTCTGTTCACATCTCCCAAAATGCCTCTGCTCTTTCCTTTGCTGTCCTCCTCTGTCTCCCCCTCCTGCACTGTACTACCCCGTGTTTTCCCTCTTCCTTTGTGTTTATCTGCCCTTTTCACATCTGTTCACTTCTGTTTCATCTTTGACGTCTCTCTCTCTCTCTCTCTTCCCTTCATCTCATCCCACTTCCCTTCTCTCTGTGTTCCTATCTCCCCCAGGTGGATTATCGCACAGAGGACGGTACAGCGAACGCAGGTTCAGATTATGAGTTTGCAGAGGGAACGCTGCTGTTTAAGCCGGGAGAGACCCTCAAAGGTAAACATAACAGTGGCAGCAATAATTTATGACATATTTTTAAAAAACATGTCATTGGGACTGAGGCTCAAACAGCAGAGGTCATCAGCAGGGCCTCAAGCAACTTATTTCCACTGCCTACAACCAAAACATGATTTTTAAGGTTTATTCCTGAAATTGCGTTGCACAAACATTGTTGCCATGAAACATTCAGTACCAAAATCAACATCCTAAAGTGACAATTCTTTCGACAGAGATCACAGTGGGAGTGATTGACGATGACATCTTTGAGGAGGACGAGTATTTCTACGTCCACCTCAGTAACCCTCGAATGGTTGGTTACCCTGAGATTGGCACCGCCCCGCTGGACGCCAGTGCCACCCCCAAAGCGGTGCTGGGTGACAACCACACGGCCACAGTGACCATTTACGATGACGATCACGCAGGTATGAGGAAGTGCTAAAGAGAAAGCATGTGACGTCATCAAATCTGTAACTCTTAATTCACTCAGAAAGCGAAAACTAGCAAGCTAGGCTAACTAGCTTCCAGTAGGAGCCATGAACATTCATAGTAATGTTGAATAATTCTGATGCTGCATAATATGTATTACTGCTGTCTTTCATGTCCTTCAAATCCTTCATGTTGCTAATTCTATACTATCACTTAAGTAAAATAACTAAATACCACCTCTGCTGCCAACACCTATACAGCTCCAGTCTAATTAGCACCAGCATCGTCAGACTAGCCTCCTGAGAGCAATAATGTATGGGGTGTTATCAAGGGAAAAATAAATAAATAAGAGTTTAATTTCCTCTTTTGAACAGATTACCAAAAATAGATGTTAAACACCGGGACAATATGGATTTGATAGAAATCTGTGCATCCCACCAGCCTAGCGCTGAATCAGTATGGGTCTATTGCTTTGCTGCACCGTCCCAGGATACCCACAAAAAGGTTTAGCACGAAGGTCAAAAGTGTTCCAGTCCCCTCAATGTTGCAACTTTTTCAGTTACCAGAGTTCGATAGCATCCAAAGAGAATTAACGTGAGGGAGGATGAGTGGAGAGTGGGCGTTTCGCTAATGCTTATAATCTTTTATCTTCAGAAAGTGGGTGGTAATCTATTATCCCTTTCACTAGATATACGCTACACCTTGGAGAGCAAGCTTGTGAGTGAGGGAGTAGGTGTTTATCAGCCTCATCTTATACGTCCTTCTAGTGTTTCTCCCCTTTGAAGTTCTGTTTCCTCTTCCTTTAATTCTCTCTCAGGTATCTTTACCTTTGAGAGTGCCAGTCAGAGGGTGAGTGAGAGCGTAGGTGTGATGGAAGTGAAGGTGCTCAGGACTTCGGGAGCCCGAGGCCTGGTAGCCGTCCCGTACCGAACTGTGGATGGCACCGCTAAAGGAGGGGAAGACTACGAACTGGCCGCCGGCAAGCTGGAGTTTCAGAATGACGAGACCATGTAAGTGTGCACGCTGTGAACATCTGGCAGAATCCAAAGCTCCTCTCAAACTCTGCAAACATGCTCAGTGTTTTTTCCAATTCATTGACTGGACATTTAAATGATTCCTGAGTCAGTACCACAACTTGGCTGTCACAGGTTTGACAGATAGATGCTGAAGCTCCTATAACTTACCAGTGACCCAAGATAATACAGAAAACATGGTTTATTCCTTTAATTTATCAAAACGACATTTCTGCTGCACCCGTGACACATTCCCGTCTTCCTTTCTGTGTGACTGACTCCCATTCAGGAATTGCTGTTTAGTTTAATTGAGTGTTTAACATGCATTCACAGTATAAATAGCTCTATTAGGTAGATAACAGTGTAATAATGCTACACAAGGTAGGCAACTCTGCATTAAATTGCTTGCACACACGTGCGCGCGCACACACATACACAAACACGATTGCTCTTGCGTCCTTGGGCACATGCATTTTTAATATGCTGATGTTAGCGGTGTTAAATTGACCAATACATAAAGCGGTTGGGAATGCAGTTTCCTCAGCGCCTCCTGGGGCCTATAAAGCTAGGCCTCTGTGTATGCATATGTGAGAATGTGCGTGTGTGTGTGTACGGACTTGCACTTGTATCTGTATGAGGACCAGTATGAAAGCGTGGACACTGGTGCACAGTGAGGACATTTCCTCCTCTGGTTCCCACTTCTTCAATTTGATAAACAAAGTCAGGCTTGAAAACAAATTTATGCATAAGGGGCGATGGTGTAGAAAAAGTCAACGTATTGAATATCCACACAATTTTGATAATATAGCTGTGTGTGGTCCTGCGACTGTGTGTGTGTGTGTGTGTGTGTGTGTGTGTGTTTCTTTCAGCCTGGGGGAAACCAAATGTTGGCAAGGCCATTCAAAAGCTGTTCATCTGTGGGTTGCCCTCAGAGAAAGACTGAGAATACGGAGTGAGTGCCCACCTGAGAGTGTGTGTGTGTGTGTGTGTGTGTGTTTGTGTGTGTGTGTGTGTGTGTGTGCACTCTGGTACGTCTGTCCTTGTTAGGACCAATTTTCTTGTTAGACCTTGAGTGTGAGGACCTTTTGATCAAAGCACTGTCTAAAGAGTTGTTTGAGGGTAAAGACTTTGGCTTCAGGGTTAAGATCAGAATTACATGTGCGTTAAGGTTAAGGATTAGGGGATGCACTAGTATAGGTGTACAGACGTCTGTGTGCGCGTGTGCGTGCGTGCGTGTGTGTGTGTGTGTGTGTGTGTGTGTGTGTGTGTGTGTGTGTGTGTGTGTGTGTGTGTGTGTGTGTGCGCCAGAATTTTCAAAGCCTTTCCAACTGATACCAGCCAAGCTCTATGTATGACTACCACCACTACAGGGGCAGAGTGTGTATGCATGTGTGTGTTCATGGGGAAATGAAAATAGGTCTTTCCTTTTGATCAGGACACTAAACCCACTGTGAGCAGGCGGTGTAAGCAGGCAGTGTGCGTCTAATCGGAGCTTTAAAAAAAAGTATGTGTTCTGAAGATGGACAAACTGGGGGGAAAGATCTCGTGTGAACAGGATCCACTTTCCCATAATTTCCCTCTGCCTCTTTATTTCTTCATGTTTTTTCTTGCTGCTACCCCTCTCTGTGTGTTTTCTCTCTCCTTTTCATCATTGCGCCTTTGAGCCCCTCGTCAAAAACTTCCTCCCTGTGCAGACCTGCTTTTATCCACTGCGCTCATTTGTGTCTTTCCTCCCTCCACACACCCGTCTCCTCTCTCATCATTAAAGTTCTGCTCCTCATTTATCTTTCTTTCTTTTCTTTCTTTCTTTCTTTTCTTTCTTTCTTTCTTTCTTTCTTTCTTTCTAAGACTGACGATATATTTAGATTTTCTTCCACGCAGCGTGAGTTTTGTCATCCCCCTCCTCTACCCTTGTTCCCTCCCTTCTTCACCTTCTCCTCCACCCTCACCCTCCTGTCATCTCACGCCTCTACTCCCTCCCTTTTCACCCGCTCCTGCACACTCACCTTCATTTGCATCTTACTTCCTTCTGCCTTTCACCTTTACTTATTTACACTGTCAGACTTTTCATCCCCGGTTTGCCTTCCTCTCTCTACCTGACACCCTTATCTTCCTCCACTTTCTCCTTCTCACCTTCTTTTCTTTTCTCACTTCTATCCACTCGTTCCCCCTCCTCCCTCATTTCATCCCTCTCGTCATCGTCTCCATCTATCCGTCTCTGTCTAACCCTTTACTCAGAGAAAAAAGACTTACTGCCAAGGCAATTTCGCTGGATCACAACGCAGACATAACTCACCACCCTCTCCTCCCTCCTTTCTCCCGAGATCCTCCTAAAGTCTTTCTCCAACCTGCATAATAGTTTTGTTTACCCCTTTTGTTTGTTTCCTGCATTTAATAACCTCCACATTAATCTGCCAGTGTTCTTGTTTATCCTGTCTGTTGGAATGAGCTTCTTTAAAAGTCTGGGAAATGAGTAAAGTGGTAAAAGACCTGCGATGGGTGAGGAAGGGGTGAGGCTGCTTAAAATTCTCTGAGGAAAATCTAAAAGGCATTGGAGCTGAACTGACAAGAGTAGAGGAGAGGAGAGGGAGGTGAAGAATTTCATCAGATCTAATTCATAAAGATTAATGTGATTCCACATCGGTCGCTTAAAGAAAGTTCCTTCTGGCTTGCCTCCTTTCATCAGAGGTCAGAGGTTGGGTTTCAGCTGAGTGCTCTCTGGCGCTCAGGGGGATCATTTAGAGTCCAGCAAGGTGGATGATTGGAATCTGTGTTTGATGGGACACTCCACCAAATTCACACATAATATCAGTTTACTTAACATGAAGAGCACTACCCAGCCGGTGAAATCTGCTGTGATGCCACAGAGCACATTATGACGTCATAGGGATGTCATCAGGGTTATCTCGTCTTAGGTTAGAGACCACAAATTTATAACGCCTGCAGTATAAACTGGGAAATATGTGGGCATTTATCAGTCAAGGAGGACATAACAATAGCCGCTATGCTGTTTATCCTGTTTTGAATTACTGGAATATTGGTAGTTCTGGACTCAAAAGTCAGGATATGTCAATGTTTTGCAGCTTTGATTTTGACGTTTTGATTTCTTTTTCAAATCAGTCTCTCGTGAGTCCCCAAACTTTATAAAAGCCCAACAATAAACTATAGTCTTTCAATTTTAGGTTCTCTGGCAATTTAAGGCTGCCAGTCAAGAGGGCACCCTGCCTCCCGAATCATAGGGAAAATAGAGCAGCAAACCTAAAAACTGTGAAAAGGAAATTTGGTATGCAAATGCCTTGAAGCATGCACAGCTCTCACAGAGAGAGAAGTTTTCATGTGCAGACTTAAACTACGCGTGGGGAGAAAAGGGGAAGGAGACAGGAAAGCAGAGTGGAAGAGTAAAAGACGGAGGGACGACAAGATAACGAAGGATGCCTTTGTTTCATGACTTAATAATGAAGTGAGGAGAGAAGTGATGGAGAAAAGGAGCGAGAGAAGGATGTGAATACGGAAGCGTGCTGGAATTTATTCACTGTCACTCTGTGGGAAATCACACACACACACGTACACACATAGAGCACGGCGATTCTATATTTGTTCACTATTTGGACTCACATTAAAATACTGCAGGAAGGGATTAATTCTCTCTCTGTTCAGACAATGAATGCTTTTATATTTATCTCTCTGTTGTTCGCCAATGCAGCCCGGGAGTCTCTCCTGGACTTCTCTCAGTCTTTCTCCGCCTTCTCTCCGTCTTGTTCTTTTTATTAATCAGAGGGCATGTTTGTGCAGGAGTCAAATGCAAAGTGAGCAGTGTGTGTGTGTGTCTGAGAGAAAGAGAGAGGCTCAGCAGGGCTAGTTTATTCTTAGCCTTCCTCTGACCTGCAGCTCAGAGTCACAGCCAAGACGCAGTGTGTGTGTGTACATGACTGTGTGTGGGGTCCTCTCCCCTGGCTGCTCATTATAAATTTCAAACAGGTGTTGCCACCAAACTGTGCCGACGCCTGTTCAATTACTGCCTTGCCCTGTGTGTGTTTAATTGTGTGTGCGTGTGTGTGTGTGTGTGTGTGCGCGCACTCGCTTTACATAGCAAACCACCATGTTTCTTATTCCGGAGTACTGAAACTTTTCAATATGTCACCTTTTTGAGACGAAAATGCACTTCAGGGTCCAGTTTTGCTGTGCAGGGCTTTTCTTCTAGTGTCATGTGTAATCCCACAAACTAATGTATTTAGCTAATGTTAATGAAAATCACTTGTTTACTACTTTGGATAGTAAAATATTTAGCTATACATGCTAACTATTGCGGCGCGGAACAGAAAAACACATTGTTTAAAGTCCAGATGAAACATTGTCTAATTAGACCACATCTCCTGCCATACTGAGTATCTATTTAACAACCTGAGCTGCAGAGAAAAAACAAAAATCCACTTCTTTCCATTCTTAGATTAAAATCCTATCATGCCTTCCTCCTGTAAACTAAAATATGTGCTTACGTCAACTTGACTCCATCAATTTTAGCCGTTAATATCATGTAATCCATCCATCAGTCATTCTTCAGCATTTAGCGCCACAGAGGTAAGAGTGATTACAGCATGTTAGGCTGGTGAGTCTTCAGGCGTTTACTAGTTTGCGACTTTCATACAGTTCTGAATCACTGCAACTCTCTATGTCTGCTTTTTAATTGTTCAGATTCATCTTAGTCACATGTCCAGTTTGCCTTTGCTGTTTTAAGCTAAGATATGGAAGCTGCATACTTCCTGAGTGCTGTTTCATTTGTACTTTAAGCTGCTTCTTACACTTTTGATCCTTTTACTGTAGCTTGGAAAGGCAAAAAAGAGACACCAGGCCCCACAAAGTCTTTAAATGCAGAGCCATTAATTGTTTTTATTTTGGCCTGCCGTGAGTTGGCCTGCTATGAGTGGACAAACCACGCTCAATGGAAAGATTCATGAATGAAACAACCCAATCCGAGCGAAAGCCTTCCACTTGTCACTTAAAGGAAACAGGATGTGTTATTTTGTTTTCTAATGGGATCATAGAGATCACTGAAAGACCCCATGAGGTGCACTAGCCGAATTACCACTGCACAATATTGACTCTTACTGTAATCCCAGCATCCTGCCATGTTGTGTTATGTGCTAATGAAGCCCAGACACAACGTCTTAGTGTTTTTGACAAAGCTGTCTGAGGAGCTGTGATCATACTTTTGCTGCTGGTGAAGGAGAAGGCAGCTTGTAAGTTTTAAACAACACATTGCCCCTTTGGTGAGATGTTTCTTGGAATTAAGAGAGAGCGAGAGAGGCGGAGGAAATACGAGGAAAGTGTGAGCTCGTGTGCGTGTGTTTCTGCCTGTGTGAGTGTGCGTGTGGGTGGGTGTTGGAGTGTGTCACAGTGCTTGTAAAGTGTTTGATATTTGCAACCTGTTTCTCCGTCTGTCACCAAAGTAGGGTGACTAACCCAAAGCTGTTCCCAAAATAAAACATCCTTTGAACTCCAAATCCCCAAAGGCTGTGCGCTGCATGTGTGCGTGGCGTGTGGAAGCGTGTGTGTGCGCGTCCCAGTGTGTGTCTTTTTGTGCACGTATATCCAGACGCATTCATGTTTGTGTTAAATTGTGTCCAGCTGCAGGTGTGTGTGTGTATGTGTGCGTGTTAACAGTTTGCTGGATTCCCTCACAGTCATGTTTGTGCTCACTTAGCGAGTGCCATGTCACACACACGCACACACACACACACACACACACATACACAATAGCATCTTAAGCATTCTCTGAACAAGCAGCATGTCGGCACATTGTGTCCTTCCTGC
Organism: Datnioides undecimradiatus; assembly: GCA_008933995.1. NCBI lineage: Eukaryota > Metazoa > Chordata > Actinopteri > Lobotiformes > Datnioididae > Datnioides > Datnioides undecimradiatus. The sequence goes on from WARS01000065.1 coordinate 1,642,150, forward strand.
TTATCAGCACTCTGCTTAATACACTGTTTATCATCATATTGAGATAAAGTGGTTCCAGACAGATGCATTTATTCCTCATTGTGAGTGTGTTTAAAGCCTAAGCATGTGTTGTTTGTTGGATGTGAATGAGGAGCCAGTGCAATAAAACAACACACATGCTGTGCATCGTGGATAACGGTACAGTTAAACAGTGCCACAGCAGAAGCACACATGATGCTACCAACATGATATTAGGAGGATGTTTGCATGCTGCTTTGCGTGAGTCTAAGCTGAGTTGCTATTTGTCACAAACACAGCGTGCAGCCTGGTTGGTTAGTATGCATACTGCTTCCTGCTGGGCATATTTATGCAGAAGGGTTGGTATTAGAAGACATCTACCCTAAATCCACCATTAAAATCACTATACTGAGACTGGTGCTCCAGTATATCTGACAGACATAACAACTACAACTGGCCACATGTGCAGCTGTTGTATTAATTATTGTAAAAGACATGATTTTTGAAATATTTCAAGATTTACACATATAGTATATTTGCTTGAACATAAAAAAATAAAAGCTGTAGAACTGTCACAGTCAACTAACATACAACGCTGAGGTACTGCAACAGACAGCAAACAATCAGCAACATGAATGGTTATGATAATAAATGAATAAACTGTACTTGAGTTATATTAAGCAGTCAGCTGGTTGATATGTAATTGTGTCCCAGTTTACTCTGACATCCTTCTCATTGCTTCTGCTTCTTCTCCATCTGTGCTCATTGACTTCATTCCTCGTCTAATGGTTTATTTCATTCTGGGCCTCGTAATGAAACCATTTACTCAATTGTATCCGGTGACTCAGATTCCTGCTTTCTGACTCTGGAAGTTAACTCTGTGCTTCGTCCATTGTTCATTTCACATCTTAAGGAAAGGCTGCGGGGAGTTTTACCTCTCTAGGTAACATTTGTGAATATCTTTTAATTGTCATATGTCACATGTCATATATCCATTTTAAGTTGCATGTCCCATGCCGTTCCTCTAACTTAAGGCAGTTCCTTCTTTATTTCCAGTTTTTCTTTTTACCTGTCCTGTTACATAAGGTTCTATTGATGCACCTGTTTTTTCCCCTCCAGTTGTAAACTGTAGCTGTGTTGCAGTCGATTTACAGTCTATACCAGAGCCAGTATAGAAAGCGCAGCGCAGAACACCTTAAGCTTTATATAATGTTAGACAGTGGCCGTATATTTTATTGTGCATTTCAGGACAGTTTTCACTCGCGGCAGTTGCATCACATTCTCTGCTGTCTTCTCCTCTACACGCCCCACATCCCTTCAGGTTCAAACAGCAGCCTGTTAATGGGCAGATAAACACTTCCACCCCCCCACACCCCTCACTCCTCTGTTTCTCTGCCTCCCTCCATCTCCCCCTTTCTCTCCATCCTACTGAGGAACGTCAGGATTCCTCTGTCTCTATAAGGATGACAGGGGGGTTTCTTTTTTTTTTATTCTTTTCCTGTTTGTTGCCGTAGCAACTTTTGATCCCTCCCATTGTAAGCACAACAAAGAGGAGACGACAGAAAGAGACAGAAAAATAGGGAGAAAGATAAAGAATAAAAGAGAGAAATTACGGGAGCAGAAAAGAGAGCTTTGTTGTTAGGGTTTTTTTTGATTTGTCTTCTGAGGATTTGTTTTTCTGCTGTCATGTGTCTGCGCTCAAAGTTGAAACACTAAGAACCGTATGATTACACTCGCCGTTATTTCTCTCCTCCCATCTTCTCCCTCATTGATTTCATCTCTCGTTCCACTTTTCTTGCATTTGTTGTCAGATTCTAAAAACACTGCGCGTGTGTGTGTGTGTGTGTTTATGTGAGTGTTTATGCGTGAGGCGCACGTCCATTGTTTGTCCGTTAATTAGTAAAGGAAAGCATTCTTTAGCCAAATGGATTATGAAGATTAAAGAGTCAAATCACATTTGGGCACAGTCATGGTCTGCCTGACAGAGAGAAAGACGGAGGGCAGGGAGAGATAAAGGATGAATGACAGAGTCAGAGAGCGAAATATGAAGACGCAGATGAGAGAAAAGAAAAATGTAGCGGAGGGATGGAGAGGGTGCCTGCTCTTATCCTCCCTTTTCTTCTCCTTCTCTTCTTGTTTCTCCTCCTTCATGCTTTTGGACTCCCTTATTTTCTCCCTCCTCTAGCTCCCCTACTTTCCCTTCATCCGCTCTAATGTCAGAGCAGTCAAAGTTAAGTAGCTTAAGTCAACATTTTTAACAACTATAGAAGCTTCCTGTGTGTGTGTGTGTGTGTGCGTGTGTGTGTGTGTGCGCGCGTGTGTGTGTTTATGTCCCTTCATGTGTGCGAGCCTGTGTGTGTTATGTCTCAGCTGTGTATTGAAATCGATGTGGCAGCAGCCGTCTGTTGTTTGCCTATTGACATTTTCCACCGTACTACTGTAATTCAGCCAGCAGTATCTCTCTTTCTCACTCACACACACACACACACACACACACACACACACGCTACACAGAGCACCTCTGGCTTGCTCTAAAAACACGATTGTAACCCTTTTTTTTTTTTAATCGCCGTCTCTGGCTCCTCTCTCAGCGGCTTGCAGCGCTGCTGTTTATCAGTGGAGGAGTCTATTGATTTGTGTGTCTAAGACGGAGCCAACAGTCTGACAGTTAAAGTTGCAGTTAAGGATTTTACTGTAGTGGTTTAGACAGGTATACTGAGAGGTTTGGATGTTGTGATGCTAAAACACAAAACATCTTTCAGTTGAGGCACTCTGACTTTGAAATGGTAACCCCGCTGCCTCCGTCTGCGTCTGGCTGTCTGCTTTTTCACCCCTCGTTGTTGTTTCCTCTCTCTCCCTCCCATGCCTCTGTCTCTTTGTTATACAATTCTGCCATTTAGCATCCCTGTCACTCCCTGTTCCTGCTCTCTCTCTGCGCCTCTCGTTTTGTACTTCTTAGCCCTGCATCTTCCCCTCTGGTTGTTTTTTTAGCACTGCAGTCCCAGCAATTTTCTTTGCCAAGCATATACACGCTCACACAAACACACCCTATGGTCAGAGTCCTGCCCACATTGACACACGCACACACAAATGCGCATACATGCACACACTGCCTCTTGCCAACGTCTCCCTGTGATCCAAACCCTGTGGACTGCAACACACCCTATAATCACGGCTCAGAGACCTACCGTGAGCTGCGGCAACAGGCTGCCCCTGCCCTTCCATGCCCATGATTAGAGCCTCAACAAGGGAGAGATACACCCACTAAACCCCCCTTCTACCCCCAATCTCCCCGGGCCTCCCCGCTCCACTGGTTACCACCCTGCCACACTAAGACCACATTAAAGGCCATAGTGCTGGGTTCACTGACCAGCAAGGCTGGGTAGAAGCTTCAGGGTGGGTCAGCTGGGGTGCCACTTTCCCATGTACTGAGTTTAACTGCAAGTTTTCAAACACTTTCTCTGAATGCAAGAGATATAAATTCATCAAATTCATTACACCATCCTGCTCTTTCTTTAAAAAAAAAAGACTAGGTTTCCCATAAAACCACTGCATCCTTTGGTGCTGTATGTTTTCTTTTCACAGATAAACATGTGGGAAGTGTTTTTCTTTAAATGACATCTCCACTCCTTCCACCATTTTCCAGCGAAAGAGACTCAGAGCTAGACTCTTACAAATAACTGAATCTGTAATTGTGACATTTAATCAACACCGAACACTTAAATGATTGTGTTATTGTTTAACTTTGAAAACCATGTGTCTTTCAAGTGTTGCAATTATAAGAAAAAGAAAAAATACAAAATCATTTCAAAAAATGTCAGTGTCTGGGTCTTCAGCCTCCCAGTCCTCCCTGGTAACTTTGATTCCAGGCGTGATTGCTTCTCTGTGATCAGCAGGTGGTTTAAAGTTTGTGATATTACCTTGAATTTTGGTGTCTGAAATGAGCAATTCAGACACGCACAGACACACACACAATCAGTGAATTCACTGATTGACTGTCTATTCAGTAGTGAACAGAGCTGTGGCAGATGAATATAATCATTATTGATCAAACTGCAACTGAAACTAAGTAATTTGGGGTTTTTGGTCTGTAAATTAGTGAAAAGTTTCCATCACAACCCTCTAAAACCCAGGATTACCCAAGATGATCTTCTGCCCTGTTCTGTCCAACCAATGGTTAAAACACAGATATTGTAGTTAATATTACAGAAGGTGAAGGAAACGAACAAATCCTCACTACTGACAAACTGATTGAATGATTGAAACCCCTGTGGCCTTTGTTAAGATTAAATTTCCCTGGCTCTAACTTCCCCTGTTAGTTCTGGACTTTCTAACATTTCTTCTTCCTCTGTCCGTTTCTATCCCGCAGAAATCTTGGCGAGTAGAGTCTGCGCGTCTGCCATCTCTCTTCCCTTTTTTGCCTTAATCATCTTTGCTGACATGCTGTATGCATGGCCTCATAATGCCCAAGAATTTACCCTCTGATTGGTCAGAGGGCATTGTTAAATTCAATTAGAGCAGTGACCTCTGTTTGTGCATGATTGGACGCTGCTCTAATGGCAGTATTAATCTAATGAAGTGAGGGGAAATGATAACACAGACCCAGACTGTCTGGTGCAGCCCCATGGCGGCGATCACCAAATTCATGTCCAGCGTGCATGAGAGATATGGAGAAATATTCTGATTGCAAAGAGTGTTGAATACGGTGGGTGTACAGTAGCAATCAGTTGCAATCAGACGATAAGTGCTTGGATAACAATTTCTCTGAATTTAATATGAAGAGAAAGAGGGTTTATGGTGGGTGGTTGGATTTAAATAAGATAATTTCCTCTAAAAACACTGATGATAATAACAGTATTCACTAGGCTTTCATTTCACGGATATCGCCCTTATTCCATGGATATATTTTGGCTCTGGAATAACTGAAATAATGACAGTGTGCTGCACTAAATTGGAATGCACATAGGGATTTTGAGAGAATAGTTATTCAAGCTTGCTTGCAATTTGGCAGCATGATTTAAAATCATAATTTAGCCTTTGACCTGGTCCCACCAAAACATGGCACAGAGAAATTAGTCTGTGAGTCTTCGTGGTATTTGGTCGGCTCAATGATGGAAAGATCACTTGCAGGGCTATTTGTTGAACTGCTGTAGCTTGCTCCTAACACATGGCCAGCACGAACACGATAACACTAGCCAGTAAGGACAGCTCACAGAACTTTCTATTTTCCTCCTAGTTTGCCAATTTAATCTCTTTTCCTGTCAGACTCCTCCGCATTGATTCTGATTGAGGACTGTATGCTCAGTCACAGCTGTGCTACCTTCTATATTTTGAGATAGATGTTAATTTCAGTTTGCAAGTTCATTAGCATGGTTGCAACTGTTAGTTCCAAAAACATATTTGCACCATGCCGTGTAGCAGTTCCTAGAGGAGGTTACAGTAAGTAAAGGGGACAGTGGCGCACAGCTAATACTCCATGATAGCCTCCCCCATATGGACTCCCTGACTTCTCCTTCCCTGAAAGGTCTAATGTGACGCACCAGATGGTTTGTTGCACAGAATCATCTGGGAAGTATGACTTGGAAACTGTTTGGAAAAAAGGCAGACACTTTCAAATAATAAACAGGTGATTGGATAAACTGTTATCTGTGAAGACTTTCCTCGAAGCAGTGCCTCGTAGGTTGCTGATGGGTCCAAGCTTCTGTTGTTCAGTCACAAACCTGGTGAGATAGAATCGAATGGCGGCACGTTAATGAAATATTAGCGCTGTGAGGACGGTTTGCCATTGATAAACAAGTTCACCAAACTGGATTTTGACGCCTTACTTGCATAGATGTGCTTTCCCCAATTGAATCTGCAACTGGCAGCGATTCTCTTTAAATAAACTAATTTTAAATGCAGGTGTGATCCGGCCTTCTGGATCTGGAACAACTGCATTTTTCAACTCAGTATTAAATTCTGTCATATTCCATCAGTTACTCAGTCTGTCAAAGTGTTAAAATCAGCCTCTCATAGGATATAGACCAGTAACCGCTTACATCAGGCTACTAGAGGCCCACCAGTGAGAACCTGCGACCCGGTTAGTGTCTCCGCCCATAGATTGAGAAACTTAACTCTGACATGATGAATGCATGCTGCTGTGGAAGAGTGATGAGCCAGTTCCTGACTGCACTAGCTCAGGGTAATCTGGTATAATACGCACGCACACACATATGCACGGATACACACACACACACACACACACACACACACACACACACACACACACACACACACACTCAGTGATGTCAGAGTGATTAAATCACTAATAGCTTGCGGAGGAGACGATGTGACTCACACAAGCTCTCCATCGCAACTCGCATCTCTCGCCCTCCCTCTCAATGCTCTTTCCAATACAGTTCTTCTTCTTCTTCTTCTTCTCTCCATCTGACTCCATTCAACTCATTGTCTCTCTCATCTTTCTGTCCCCTATTTCCCCTTATTCTCTCCCTTCATCATCCCTGTTTCTTCCTTTATCTTCATCAACTCCTCTCCTCTTCATCTTATTATTCTGTCCAGATCTGTCCCCTTTTTCCTCAACATCTATCTATCTCTCACTCATGCCTCCTCGCTTTTATTAATCTCTCTTTTTGCCCTCCACCTCAGCTCCATCCATCTTCCCGCCCTGTCATCTCTCCACTTATATTCTTTCCATCGCAGATATCTTCTCTGTCTCCCTCTTCATTTTACAGGATGATATATCTTCCTTCAGCGTCTTATCGTTCACCCATCCGTTCCTTCTCACCTCCTTTGCTCTCTCTTTTGCTGCATCGCTTCGTCTTACCACTTCATCGTTTGCCTTCCATCTTTATCACCGCTCACTTCATCATTGTCCTCTTGCCTGCTTCTTTCCTTTAAATTCTCTCTGTGCGCCTCCTCCTCCTCCTATTTCTGTGTATCTGTTAAGAGCAGGTATGTGTTTGGTGAGAAAAGCGGGCCTTAAGAAAGTTTGGCCGATGCTTTTGGAAGGTCAGCCCACAACAGACTTTATACAAGCAAACACACACAAGCTGAATGAACACACACACACACACACACACACACACACACACACACACACACACACACACACACACACTCCCACTCTTTTATAAGCAGTTATTAGTGCACTCCATTTCTTGTGATTATTGATCTGCCATAAAGACATTGCCAATAAAGCGGATTCTAGACACGACTGAGTTTTACTGGTCAGTAAATACAAATGGAAGGGAGGTTAGGAGGGGAAGGTTAAACCGGAGAGACAAGAACAAACTGAAGGAGAGATGCACTGAAACATGTCGCGTGTCGTGCTCCTGAGCGTGCACACAGTCACCTGAGCGCACAGAGTATGAAGAGACAGACACGGGACCGGGTTATGAGGAGGAGGAAGAAAACCTTGTTGTTGTTGTTGTTTGAGGTTTGACTGGCTGTTCTTTTAATTATGTCATCTCGCTGCACCTTCAGCGGTTTAAAGGTTTAAAGGCACGCGATCTGAGGATCAGCGCTGCAAACTGTTTATGTTTAGATGCACGACCCCTACTTTTTGCATGACTGTAGTTGATAGAGTAAATATACGTATATATATATTTTTGCAGATTATCTAAACATTTGAGCTAAATTTGGATAAACCATGGCTGCTAGCCACATCTACAAACCTGTGCTGCTGTTTCTTTAAAAAAACATATGATACAACCTTTTTCATTCATCCAGTTCAATTGTTACAGCACCACTTGGTGTGCAGTAATACTGTTTGCGGCTCATTCTCTTCCTTTACTCTAATTTCCCCTGATGGCCAGTGATAAAACCCTCTGACGACCTCCAGGTTATAAACACACTTATGCAGCTATTGTGAGTGATAGATAGACAGACGAAGGGGACACAGGAGGAGAGTGAAGGTGTCAGAGAAAGATGAATAGATTCAGGGACAGGGAGTAAATGAGAACACAGGAGAGAGAGAGAGAGAGAGGGAGAGGGAGAAGAAAGACAAATGGACCGGGGGGGCAAGACAGAGACGGACCCAGGCGGAGTCGGGGGGGCAGAGAGACAGATGAATAGCTTGGAGAAAAGACAAGAGAGAGAGGAAAAGGGCAGGTGGAGGTGGGAAGAGAAGAGAATGGGAGCAAATGATGGCTAGAGGGAGGGAAGTAAAACAAATAGGACGGGAGGAAGAGAGGAAGGAACAAAGGACGAGGAGGGTGGCTCGCATTTGGTGAGGCCAACTGTTGGCACCCTGGGTGGAGAAGAGGGGGAACAGAGGAGGGAGAGAGGAAGAATGAGCGAAGGAGATTGAGGGGAGGGAAAGAGAAGTGGTAATTTTTCCTGTGCCAGGGGCAGAGAGAGAATAAGTGTGTGTGTCTGTGTGTGTGTGTGTGTGTGAGAGAGAGAGAGAGAGAGAGAGAGAGTGAGAGCCTTTGGCAAGCAGCCTCATGCAAGCTTGGCAGCGGTTGGCATGGCAATATATATATATTTATATATATCCCCCTGCCTAAGGGCTCTCACCTTGAGCTGGTAATGCCAGTCAATCAAACAGAGTCGCCATTACACACGTACAACGGACCACCGCATTTATTTTCTGTGCTCTAACATTTCACCATTTATCACGCAGCCATCACTACAAACCAAAATATTGCTCAAACCAGCCGAACTTTGTTTATTGTTTATCTACTCTGACTGTGGATCGGGGCCAGACTACCAACTGGGCAAAGTTGCCCCATAGCCAGAGAGAGCACACACTTGTTTCAGTGTTCATTGAACTATATTTGTACGAGCTAATAGAAATGATGTTTTTCCTCCTGTAGTTGATTGAGATGTGCAGATTCAAACACAATTATCTTTAAGGTAATTATTACAACTATTCTATTTGATTGGTTACACATATAACCCTGGCTACAAGCTCTTTAATTAACAGAGTCCAGTTTGGGAATTGAATTGAATTGACAATAGCAGTTTACATACAAAGCCTCACATGACCTGGGCCCTGCAGATATAGCAGAGTTGTCTGACCTTTGGCCTCTCTGACCGTCTGATCAAGACTATACCTGTTCTCCCTTTCTGTCTTTAAAACAGAGGTGACCACACATTTGTAGTTGATAGCTCCTTATCCTCATATCCATATCCTTAGAGCTGCTGCATCTGTGGTTTGTTTTAAAGAGCTGTCGAAAACTCATTTCTACAGGCCAGCTTTTAAATAATACTCTCTGTTAGCGCCCACCCCCCAAATTTAGGTCAGGCGTATACAAGCTGATGCACAAGATGAGTAAAATTTGTATGAGGTGCAGATATAAAGATAACGGAGATAAAGGAATATATATGACACAACATGGAGGCAAGTGAAACACGTTTCGTCCGTGTATTATGACATTCTACAAACAGCTCGGTTCTCCATGCCACCCCCCTATTTGACCAGAACATAAATATATGATGAGAATCGTTGAAACATACATGAGAACAGACGAGATAGGAGAGAGAGAGAGAGGAGGGGGATAAAAGAACAAGGGATGACAGCAGAATAGGAGGAAGGACGAGGGCCTGTCGCATCATTTATCTCTCTTTGTGTTTGTCTTCGACGCTGCTTGTTTTTCATCATTTCTCCACCTGCGATAAAGATGGAGAATGGATATAGTGTAGTTAAGATTAAGTAATGTCTCTGTCTTGTTATTTTTCTCGGTTTTCTTCCCATTTCTCATTTTCACTCTTTCAGCGCTCTCGTTTTCTTGCCGCGTCCTCGTGTTGGACTTTAATCTCTCCATCTGCTGGTCCCTGTTGACTGATCCATCCGTCATCCTTACTTTCATTGGCTTGTTTCAATCTTTTTCATTTTTCTATTCTTCTTTTTTCATTGTCTGTTTTTTCCCTCACGCAAACCCTCCTTTCTCCTCTCATCCACCCTCATCTCCCTCCCTCCATCCATCCATCTCCGAGTGCTCCGCTGTAAGAAACTGGTGGTAATGTATAATTGAAGGCTGCTAAAAGGGTTTCGCAGGAGGGGGGGGGGGGCAGAACTGGCAGCCCAAACGTTTGAACAACGTTCTCTGAAATACAACAACAACGTCGTCAGAGCAGGGTGGCCATTATGTATCGTGGTCGTCACTGTGGAAACTGCTTAATGACAGCTTCAAGCTGTAGCACTGTTTCGCTAAAGAGTCTGCGACTGATGTTATTTACAATGTGCTTCACAGCATGCCAAGAAGCAGCAAGAAGTTTTAAATTTGAAAGTAATAAATCCACTTTTCAAAGTCATTTCCTGCTTTCCTGAAGCTAAAAAGCCAATTAACAATATATTTTAAGCAAAAAAGCTGCGTCTTCATTTTCAGCTCACCTTTTCACAGTGCAACTGCTGCCTGTGTCTCCTGCCCGAAGGACAAAATGAATCGCTGCCTTGTGAAAAAGAATGATAATTAATCCACAAAGCTACTCGACACCGTTCAGGTGACGTTTCCCTCCCTGTCTGTTTCTCACATCATCTCGTTTCCCAGGGCTGAAGTGTACCCGGCTCGTCTTGGGGAGAAGGCAAAATGGCTGACAACACAAGCTGTTACATAAACTATTACATAAAGTCAAAGTGTTTGGTCAAACCTCTGACCCATGACGAGTGAGCCACATCAAAAAAAACCCAAAAAAACCCTCTCAGCTGACTCACAGACTCCTGCTCTCTCATGAGGTCGGGCGATTCCCTTCAGAACTGAGCGCCGTGATTTCTTTGTACCCAAAATGGCTTTCGTACTGTCAGGCCTCTTTTCTCACTTTTTAAACGCGCCAAAATTACACCAGGAGGGCAAAGCGCCGTACGTAAATAGCCGAGAGAGTCTGGCTTGATGGCATGGCTGCCTGTCTGTCTCATATGATTGAAGTCATGAGCTGCAAATCTTCAGCTGAGCCTTCAATCCCAACTCGCCTCACACTGTCAGCGTGATTCAAACTCTGCGTCTTTAGTACGCGAAAGGGGGGGAAAGGTGCAAACAAAGGGAGCATTTCTGTGACTGTGTTCATGTTAAATATGCTGTGGATTCACACTTGCATATGCACAAACGCAGAGGCTGCTCGGTAAATACAAATTCACCGCTGTTTGCTCGTTTTTGGCCTTTATGCATATTTCCGTTCATTTTTAATGCCCTCACACTCTCCACGTCTTTCTTCCCCCTGTTTTTTCTTCTTCTGCTCCCTCTTGAACGCCGTTAAGTGCAGTCTTGTCCTCATGAGACCCCCTCCAAGTAACTCATTGCTCACACACACAGTTAAGTGCGAAGGAGAGGTGGGGATATGCATTCATTGTCAATTAGAACATGAAAGCAGCAGAGACGAGCAGCATTTTCTCCTCTCATCCTCAGAAAGTCAGTCTATCAGAGGAATGGATTTCTTAAAACATGGCACCAGATTCAGCACAAATATCTGCAGATTAGAGTTTTCACTTCATCACTCTGCCTCAGAAACAGCATCATTACCACCACGCCAGCAGAGGGACACTTATATTCATTTGCATTTCATTTCATTTCTAACACGTTTCCAAGAATGATCGTGTGAACAAACAACATGTCCTTTGATAGGATGCACTTTATTGCAATACTCCAAATAAATCTGAAAACAAAATGCATCATTTCATGACTAAGTGCCGTGCATCTTTCCATGTGGATCCGATCGCACATCATATGTTTTCTTTTATAACTCTCTGTAACACCCATCCCTCATTGCAAATTCATGCAAATGGAGTGTACTGAATGCGAGGCAGAGGAGTTGCTGGAGATAAATGATCATGGGAGAAATCGAGGCGCATTTGCGTGTGTGGACTTTGACACTAGCGTGTGGATTGAGCGCAACGCTGCTGTACATATGTACAGTATGTATATGTGTGCATCAGCTCCTATCTCTTCTAATCTACTTTTAACCCAGTGGGAGCAGTAGTAGTAGTGCTTACAAGTCCATGCTCCACGTGAACAAACCTTGTCAGTCCTGAGGCTTTCCTCATTCATCTTTATTCTCCTCATCCTGCTCATATTACCTCTCTGTGCCCCCTTTCTCTTCCATCCCCTCTTTTTTCTCCCCTTTCTCATTTTTCTTTTCTTCATCATCTACCCTTCATCTCTGCTTTTCTCTTCATATGTCCTATTTTTTCTTCTTTGTTTTACACTTCCTCTTCTTCTTCCTCCTCTCCTCCATCCCTTTTTTCTCTTTTGCTCCCAATGGATAACAGTACAGTAGCTGCTCTGGATTACTGCACATTATACAAATTTGTGTGTGTGTGTGTGTGTGTGTGTGTGTGTGTGTGTGTGTGTGTGAATGCATGGTAATGTATGCATGTATGCATGATGTGATTTGTGACATAGCTTAATCCTGCACAACCTAATGCAGATAGGAAGGCATTAGCATGAGTGTTTGAGACTGATCTGAGGACAGACCTAAGCATGTACAATATATGAGGTGTATAAGCGACTGACATTTGTGTGCCTATGTATCTTTGTGTGTGCATGTGTGTGTGTTTCTCATGTCCTCATGGTTTCCATGCCAACCATACATCCTCCATACTGCCAGTTAGTGTCTCAGATTCTAACACCCTTCCTCCCCTCCATCCTCTCTCATTTCTCCTTCAGCTAACTCCTCTTCATCTCTTTCCTGGTGCCAGCAGAGGCTGTTTATGCAGGAGGCCTAAAGGCTTTGTCTGTTAAAATGGAGGCGCTCTCAAGTGTCAATCTCAGCTCGATTTATGCTCCTCCATAGAGGTGCTCTGGCTCTCTTACGTATCTATTGAATTCTAATTCAGTTTAGAGCTCCTTGAATTGATAATCCTACAGTAGCACCATGACAACACTAGATGGATGTGTCAGCCGTCATTAGATTGTGTTGTGCATCCCATATTGGATGTACATTCTTGTTTAGAGGGGACTTTGTTTGCCAGATCATAAAAATCTGTTATAAAAAAAGACGTCAACATAAACAATGTATGCACTTTTCAAACACAAGTATTTACAGAGAGAATAATGCTCTAATTTGTTATGTTACTGTGAGAGGAATTCCATTTCTAAATGGGGCCATTTAAATTTGTATTTATGGAGACAAACACTTTATGCTTCATGAACCATTGTCTACAGTCCACGCTGAACTGTAATTGTCTTTTTGTAAATCCTGCACGTAAATCAAGTTTCAGCTGTTTCCCAAAATAACCAACCGCATCTAACATGGCCATCTGCCAGCTCTCACCTTCTTACCTTTAACGCTCTTTGGCAGACTCTGTCGTGTTGTAGCGGCATCTTGCCTCCTCATTACGATTGTCTGCGCACATCAATCAACATTTTTAACCTGAGTGTGTCCAAAAGTAGCATCTGCAGCGGCTACAGCATGTAAACAAACACCAGCTGCGCTAACAGCTACGCCAGATTAGTCCCTAAAATACCTTGAACGCAACATGATGCAAAGTTTCAAAGCTGCGTTCAGAGCACAGCGGAGTCTTAAGAGGTGAGATTGTGGTGTCTTATGATAGGAGAAGCAGACGGTGTCATCCATGTGGTATTTTAAGTGTCTAAAGGTCTCTTGTGCCTTGACTTTATTGAATTTCCTGTGTGAGAGGCAGCTGTAAACCCCTATTTTGATTCTTTTTCCCTCTCACTTCATATCCTGGTCTCGCTCCCTCCCTCACGTCCTACATCCGATCCTCTCGTCCCCCTTCTCCTACCTTTGCCTCTATCACTCTAATCCCCCTCCTCTTCCTCATCTCCCTCTGTCCCTCTCCTCAAACCTCAAATCATCTCATGCATCTATCCATCTCTGCCATCCCACACACACACACACACACACACACACACACACACACACAACAGAGATGCAACTTTATTACTCACCCCAGCTGGAGACCACTTAACATGAGTGTGTATGTGGGATATACAGAGTGTGTGTTTTGTGCTGTTCCTCATTAAGCATTCCATGATATCATTAAGAGGGGTAATATCTCTCCCCTTAAGAGCTTTTTATCTCTCTGGCTCTCTCCGTTGGCCTCCCTCAAATTGTTCTGTTTGTGTTGCTTCCACTCAGATCAAGAGCTGAACGAAGGCTTTCTTTCAGCCTACCTGCTCCTGTAGAAGTGTGTGTGGGTGTGGGTGTGTGTGCGTGTGCGACAAGGAGGGAAAGATTCAGACCATCGCATATCATGATCACACGTAGCTCTTTGCTGCAAGTTTTTTCTTTCCTGCACTTTCTAGTATCTATAAACACTTAAAAAGCTGCTGTCGCTCTGAGTCCCACTCAGTCCACTCCAGTGTTGGCAGTGGTTTTCACACTGATTTATTTGCTTTTGAAGTACCTCCTGATAGCCTGGCAGTAGACAGCGGAGTTGCATTTACATTTTAGGCGTTTAAGCAACAAGAAGCCTCAGTTAGATTATCAGCATAGTTTATCAAAAAATGGTGTTTTCAGCCTGCAGTTTAATGTGCATAAATGAAACTCCCACTGCCAGCATCATACATTATTTAAAACAAGGGAAAGTAATGTATTTTACAGGCTATGCTGCCCCGCGAGGCCAAAACACATGCACAAGCCAAGAGACAAGCGTTTGCTCAATACTGCCTTGCAAACAAAAGGCAAACCCAAAAAAATCCCGTATATTTGACCGAAATGGAAAACAGGTGAGAAAAACTTTGGAATTAATTACAAAACTCTGAACAACATGGAGGCAAACAAGGCTTCAAGCAGGAAGTGAAATATTTTGACATAGCAACCTGAGCTTAAACAAAACTTTCTGATTAAAGATATTTTTGATAAAGTGATTGATTTGGTTAAATTATACCACGTTAGGCAGCAGATCGAATCATTATGAGGAAACAGTAACACCAGCTGTGCAGTAAAGGTACTATCTGCAGTGTAATTCTCCAGATTCACCGTGGCTTGGCCTCCCTTAAGATAAGAAATTTAAACTTATGAAATAATAGATTCACTTGTTGCCCCAGTTCATCGGTGGCTTTTTCCCTGGCTCTTCCCTTAAAGCAGCTTTAATCAGTATGTATGTAATAAATATGGAGAATATGACTATGTGTAATGAAATAGGGGACACAAACCTACATAAAAGTATAACCCCAGTTCTCCTCCACTCTATTAAATATTTTAGCACTTGTGGTTATAATCTCACAGGCTGCAGGTCCTTTGCCTTCAAGCCTGTGCATAAGCATCCCCATGTGTTATCACTCATTTTCTCACTTTTATGTATTTGTTGACTATTACAATTCTAATAGTCAAGTGAAGGTCTTTTGAAGATACATGTCCTCCTCATCTTCGCTCTATCGTTCTCTTTTCTTCTCGAGAAAGAGTCAAGCAGCGGCCTTGCAGCTTACATTGTTCAAGTTTATGCTTTCAACTATAAACTTTTTATGATCTCAGTTTTAGTGTGTGTGTGTGCGTGTAGGAGAAAGAGAGAGAGAGAGAGAGAGAGAGAGATTTAGAGGTTCTGCCAGAAGCAAAAACGGTAAAACTGAAGTGTGTGTATAAATCAACCTCACTCAAGAAAATGAGTTGTTTGTTGCTGCAGTTCCCTAAAATGCTCTCTCTCTCTCACACACACACACACACACACACACACACACACATGCTCACGGCACCTAAAAGTAATGGCTGAAAACGCATAAGCGCACGCACACACACAGAAAACACACAAAAACACACAGTTTCCAGTTGTTGTAAATCACAAAAGCAGAACTGGAGCCAGAAGAAAATGGAAAGAGATGGAGACAGAAACATAAAGAGAGTCCATGTCCATTAAGTAATGTGATGAGGTCTCAACTAATCAAATCAAACTGTCACTCAATCATTCACTCCTGTAAGAACTTTCGAGCCACATGCAAACACACACAAACACACAGGCTCTGCGGCAATATAAAACTTATCCATTACACTGATTTACAGCCCACTTGATTCCGTTCGGGGCTTTTCAATCAACAATACCTTCTGTTGACCTTTTTGTGCCACTCTCGTCTCTCGCTGCCTTTTTTCAGTCTCTATTTCTGGCGGCGCAAGTTCTGTGTTCGCTGAACTTGGTATGTGTGCGTCTGTGTTTTGTGTCAGTCTCTTGACAGGCCGGGGCTTTGAGGCTACTGTCTGACAGGGGAACAGTCTGGGGAGCAGGTGTCAAAAAGTAACAAGGTAGAAATATAGAGAGAGGGCGAGACAGATAGAGACAGACAGAGAGAGAGAGGGGGAGAGGAGTCTCAAGTAATGTATTGCATTTAGGATCGTATCGGTCGCTGAGAACACTATGAATTCAATAGACTAATCAGATTACAGTCCATGTGATTGTGATTCCGCTTGTCAGCTGGTTATTATATGGGGCGCTAAAGCAGTTTTTGAACTAATAAATGTAAGTAGGTTTCATAAACTGGGATTTGCAGGCTGCATTTTTGTCTGCCCTTGTTTGGATTATGGGTAATGATGAAGTTATTAAGGAAAGTTAACGCTGCAGATTCCAGCAAGAGAGGATTTCTCTGACTGGGAAAAATGCTCAGAAACAAAACTACAGATCTCTCGGTACATGTTCGTCAGGGTTATGTGAACCCAGGAGCAAGAGCGTATCAAACAGTAAAGCCTGCAGCTCTGGTGCTTACCCTTGAATGTTAGAGCTGTGCAACTACAACTAAGCGCAGAACATCATTGAACAGACAGAAGCCTCCTGTATCTTAAATACCTTTGGCGGGTCGGGGGAACACCTCCCTCCAAAGGTCTTTGAGATGCAGCTCACCAGTGGCGCCACTAGTTTCCTTTGCTCATATAAACCAAACACTCATGCCAGCAGCTCTGCAAGGCTGCACAATGGTGCTGTGAGCTAAATTCTAACATCACTAATGTTTACTGTGCTCACCGCCTTATCCCAGCTTATTAGCTCTGAAATGTTGTTGAGATGTTGGGAGAGTTAGTAGTTTTGCAGGTAACTGGTAATAATTTCACCTGAAGAGTCTAGATAGTAAGTTTGCATTAAGAGTTTTTTATCAGTTTTCACAACAATCCACCCAATAGGTGTTGGGATATTTGACTATAAAGGGACATTTTCAGTATTTTGGAGCTGTGTGTGATGAAGTGCTCTTCTCATAGTGCCAAATAAACTGTATTCGACCACTGATTGTGCCCAGGACCTCTGATGTTGAAGCTTCACACAAGCAACCATCACTTCCCAAACATGGTATTAACCTAAAAACTAAGCTGCAAAGCTGCAAAACACCTAATTCTTCATATCAACTATCACACGCATGATTTAAAACTGAAGCCGTCTGTGAGCATGAGCAGAATAAGCTGTGTATTAAATGAGCAGATGGATGCATTTATGACTAAATGAAAGTGAGAAGATGAATTGGGTTCATGTGATGACGTCGACGAGAGAGGAGAACGAGGTAGAGTAGTGGCTAAAAGAGGACAGCAGAGGGCTGAGATGGAGAGAGGAGGTCACAGATGGGAGTGCTGCTCCAGCCAGCACCGACCATGAATAATGAAAACACTCCAGTTAGTGTGTATGTGTGTTTCTGTGTGTGTGTGTGTGTGTGTGTGTTTTCAGCAGGTGTAAATTGGCTGAAGCGTACATATGTTTATGAATCCCCCAGGTGTTTACCAGGAGCATGTTTTCATGCTTGCGTATCATGTTTGTGTACATTGAGCCGGATTGTTTGTTTGTGTGTGTGTGTGTGTGTGTGTATGTAGGTGTCCGTTTTACTACTAAGAGATGAGTGCATGCGGGGGAGGCCGGTTGTCTGTTCATACAAACCACAGTCTGTGTAAAGTGAATGATGTGCAACATGACAAGCATTACATGAGCACATATCCACTGCGTGCATGTGCATGTTGCTTTGTAGATTATGTGACTATGTTTGTTTATGCAGGACTTGTGTGTGTGTGTGTGTGTGTGTGTGTGTAATCCTGTCCCCCTGAGTGAACTCAGTGTGTATTGAGTCGTAACCCCTCACATCTCAGCAGAGTCCATGCATTACTCATACTCCTCTTTCAACCTCTTTCTGCCTCTCTGCGTCCTCCTTCTTCTTCTCTGCTTCCCTCTCGTGCCTCCCATTCCTCCTCCACGTATGTCTTTTTTCATTTTTCCCAACATTTGTCCACTGCAAGCTCTCTCTTTTCTCTTTACCTCCCTTTATACTCTTACTTCAGCATCTTCCAACTCAGTGGTAATTGACAGCCCTCTATGCCCTCCCCACTTTAATTGCTGTTGTCTTTAAGCCACTTTGTAGCCCACTGACCACCACATGCTAACTCATTTCTGGGCTTTAGGACTCTTTCCTGCAGCACTCTATTGAACTATATTGCAAGTAAAGATATTACAAGCAGATGGCTAGAAATGATTAAAGAAACTAGCTCTAAGATATAAACTATAACAGATATTACATTTCCCTCCTCCTCCCTCTTCCTCCCCGCTTGTCCTCCACTAAATAGATTTGGATGGAGCTGTGGGTGGGTTTTTTCTCTTTTTTCACATCTGACCAAACAATATTTTCATATCTCTTCCAACATTGTTGAGAGTTGGCCGTTCCACCTGATGTGATGCTGGAAATAGAAAATCCAGCCAGTTTCATCCACTGTTGCTGTGACAGCTCACCAATGAAAACAATGCGCTTCCACTTCTCCACACCTCCGTCGTTCATCCATGTTCCTCTCCTCCCCTCCTGTTTTCCTCTGTTGAACCGAAGCCTATTTGTGGTGTCACAGTCAACATGGCTGACAGTGAAGCATATGATGACACAACCAGGTGGAAATGAACACTCTCTCTTCCTCTCTGGCTGTCAGGTACAGATGGAGTGTCGAGATGGAGATTATATACTCTGGGTGAAACAGACCAGAAAGAGGCCAGAATGATGTGAATGCTGTAGGATCACAGTTAATACAAGTCATGAACAATTTGGTGCCCTGGATGTTTTATAATTAGAGATGGTGTTTAATTAGTATAGATTTTATGATTTGGAGGTTTCATTTATTCATGCACTACCAAGTCACAGCTGTGTACCAACACAACCGGCACACAGCAGGGAAACACTTTCTAAAATGTAAGTCCAGTCTGAAATGAAACGAGGCCTCATTTACAATGCATGCATATTACCAATTTGTGCCTAAATTAAGTCCATTGGCAGTGTTTTCTATGTTGTTTTGGTACGTAGCTGGTCCAAGTACAAGTTTTTGACACGGAAGACCAAGGTTCACATCCAGTGGTTTTGGCAACAAAGTCTTGTCAGCATCAGTTATAGGAAAGATCATGGTTTTGGTTGGTTCATGAAGTTAAAGTTTCGATCATCCATTATTCAACTAACACTACTAACTTCTCCAAACCTCAGTGATTGTGTAAATATAGCCATAAAAGAACTGAACCATGCATTGATTTGTTTGGTAGAAAAACTATAAATTACAGTTAATGTTGAACGTGAATACTCTGCAGATATGTTGTTTGGTGACCATGTTTCAATTGTACACTTCCACTGTGGACACAAATATGTCAGCTGTAGAACGTCATCACACACTCACCACTTTTACAGTGGCGGATCTAAATGGTGCGCCATCTCTCCTCCCCATATTTGCAAATGCTCCTTCCATGAAGTGAGATATTGACTAATACACAATATGAAAAATATGTTTGACCTTTTTGCTCAGTGCAGCAGTGTTAATGAAACTATTCCAATCAGAGTTCCAATTAAATGAAAACCGTCTCTCAATACATCGACAGATCTGATAACGGTGGCATTTTCTAAGACTTCTAGACACATCTCAACTACACACACGCGCACGCACACACACACACGCACGCACTGCTGTTTTTGAATAACCTCACACCTTTTCAATTTACTTGTCCAGGTCTGGTTGTCGTGCACGTCCCTTCGAAACTCTGCAGGTTTTTGCTGCATTTCAGGGTTCTCCCCTGGGTGCTCCTAATTGAAACAATCTCACCTGTGGCTGTGCTGCTCATTGCATCACTGTCAGCTGTAGAAAAATGTTATTACGACCTGGGGGGGGGGGGATCAGCAGCCTCATATAGTGTCCCGCTGAGCAACGTCAACTTGGGCTTCAAACTTAATCCATACAGAGGCTCCTTATCATTTTCTGCAAGAGAAAACAGTTCAACCTTAATTCTGTTTTTGGTGTTTTTAATTTTATTTGTTGCAGACAGTTTGCTAGATCATTGATATGACCTAGTAGCTGTTACCCATGCTGCAGAAATGAGTTTTTTGCTTTTAATTGACACTCACGCTAAGACCACTTTCTTACATGGGGGAGCATAAAACCGAAAAGGTTAATTATCTGGATTGCGCTCGCTGAGTCTCATCTCTCTCTTTGCTTTTTAACAGGAAGATCATCGAGGTGAAGATTATCGATGATGAGGAGTACGAGAAGAACAAAGCCTTCACCATCGAGCTGGGAGAGCCTGTTCTGCTGGAGATAGGCCAGAAACACGGTGCGTGTCTCTTTGTGTTTATGTGTGTGTGCAGCCATTCAGAGAGAAAGCTAGGAGAGGGAGCAGGAATAAAGATGAGAGTGATGGACAGACTCTTTATTTAACCGCCACCACAGTCTCAGGCCTCCTGTGCACCCATCTCCTATAAACAGGGTGAGACCTGCATTGATCGTGTGGAACCTCCAATCTAAACTCAGATTAACTTGGGAAGCATTTCACTTTAAAATAAGGACATGGCTCGGAAAGAATTTAAAAAGCTCTTAACAATGAGCTGCTTCCTTGTCGCATCAAGTCAGATCACGGAAAACTATAATAATAACACATCAAAATCAGTGTTTGGCGCATTCATTACCATATACATGAACACCCTTTCCATATGTATTGTATAAATAGCCAGGAAGCTTCTCAATTTGTCCCTAAAACCGCTGCACGATGGTTCTGTGGTCAAAACTGCAAAGAGGTCTGTAAACTAAGCAGCAAAAAAGAGCCGTTTAAACACGATGTGCGCTTCATTCCTGCCTTTCCACCTATTTCAATCAGGGTTCTCACCCAGGTAGCTCTGCTCTGTCATCGCCTACTCTCTGAATCCACACAGTTACCTCGGAGCTCTGAAATCCACGAATCGAAACCATCTAAGCTCTTCAACTTTTTAAGAATGAAGGAAGCTTTTCGTTGAAAAGGCTCATTACAGCGGGCAGACAGCTAATCTCTGGCTGGAAACTCAAGGCTAAAGAGAACCATTGCTTAAAGTCAATAAGTTCCTGCAGCTTTTCCTGCTTTGACATTTCTGTTAAAGTTGTTGAATTTTCACAAGGTCGAAAGTTTACAAGATAAAAGAAATCACTAAAAGACATCTGGAGTAGCTTTCTTTGTGCCATTTCACTTTTAACAGACATTCTCTTTGTCTCATTTAACTTCATTTCACTCCTTTTCTTTCTTTCTCTCCACCGCTAATTCACTCTTGACTGCAGTACTTTGTGTTATGTGTTTTGTGCCATTAACAGGATGACATGCACGCTTCTAGCTTCCTCCACACTGGTTCTCACCCAGAGCATTACAAGTGGTCTCAGGATAAATTTGAGTGGCTGTGAAAACATCAGGAGAGCTGGAACCCCCCAAAACATATATCTGCCGCTCAAAATGAACTCTGATCTCTGCTTTTTCTCTTGCACGTTATTGTCATTATTATATTTCTTCACCTCTTCAGGTCTCAAATAAAGAAACTGGTCTTAATGCAGTCAGTGCTGTATGTATGACAAAATATTCCCATTCCCATTGGTTTAACTGTACTCAGTGGTCTATGCTAATTAGCATGCTAATACATGCACAGTAAATATTCATAAAAACGGTGACTGTGGGTAAAAAAATCATGTTGTCATTTTCTAAGCACTTTTCCTTGACCTCAATGGCAAACCATCACAGGTCAATGAAAAAAGAGAATCTGGCGGTGCTTACCACAGGCTGTCGCTTGAAACTGACGCATGGTACCGTCTCTTTTACTTTAGTAGAGAAAGGTCAAACGTATCCTAAAGGAGACACAAAGGGAGGTATTAAAGCACCTGTCATCAGCATTTAGAGGATATGACAGGAGTTTGTTGTGGCTGTTATTTAGATACCTTCAGGTCATTTTGACCCTTCTTAAGCCAAAAGATGATTTGACCGCAACCAAGGAGTGGCAATTCCCCTCCATTAACCTGTATTCAAGTAAGATCATGGCACATCTCTTTCTTACAAGTGTTCCAACTAAACAATATAAGTTGTTCCTGACATATGTTCATAAGGATTATGAACAATAGCAGTTGTATGTCCGGTGGCAGGCTAAGTTAGAAACACCACAGTGGAGCAAAGCGTGCTGCTCACGCTATGTCGAGACTCGTTGACAGACATTTCCTGGTGGAGTAAGGGTCCACACTCTAGATGTCAGCCATGAAGAGCCAACAGCCTGGGGCTTCCATTACAGGGGAAATAGAATTGGTTTTCATAACACTGTCACATAGCAGGTCGACTGACATTTACACACACACACACACACACATACTGTATCCCATATTGCACACTGCTTTTCAATTACAGCAGGTCTACACTGATAACAGCTGACTCAATTAATGTCAGTGTGTGTGAAGAGCGAATGCAGAGACATATGGATCAATGGAGGAGAGCCTGGTGTAACATATGGTAATGATGGGATATATGAAATTCCCATTCATATTTGTAATGACACAGAGGGCTTGATAGCTAGGATTTCCCATGGGGCACATCAGCGCTTGAATATTCACATTACAGACTTTCACGACTGCTTGCACACATTCAAAAGTGATAAGCCAGCAAAAACATCAGTTGAATTTATGCTGTGCTGGCCAAAGTCAGACAAATGAAAACAAGCTGAATACATAAATACTACTGATTGAATTAGAAACCGTGCACCTAACAGGAAAAATCTTCATAAAGTGAGGCATACCTGTGGTCTCTGTGGTCTCCTAGGTGACTCCAATGAGAACAAGCCATTGGTGGGAGCAGAGGAGGAAGAGGTGGCCAAGATGGGCTGCCCAAGTCTGGGTGAACACACGCAAGTTGAGGTGGTCATAGAGGAGTCCTATGAGTTTAAGGTAAGTGTGACTGTGCACATGATGTGGTGCGCATGTAGGCGTTCCCTTTTCACGTTGCTCTTCAGATTCAATCGGCGGCTTTTGAGTCTCGTTGAAACAACGATAACCACCCGTTTGGCAGCCGTGGAGTCACCCGTGTTAAATATCACCTAAGAAGAGGAAACTGACACAAAATGCAAATTCAATCTAATCCAGACTGAGTGTCAGCTGCCCCGGTTCAGAGGATGAATTATTCATTTTGATAGCATGTAATGGATTCTCTAATGAGATGCTTGTCATTTTGATAGCAGACAACAAATAATTTATTCAAAGTGAGCTGTCATCTTGTTTCAGTACAAAACAGGCATTAAGAGAAAGTGAGTTGCTGGTGGACCATTCATCCCCCAAATTAGAACATACAGTCGCTCAGTCATTTAATAAATACTGAATGATAGAAGGACTGTGTTTTTCAGATTTGATCAGTTTGTAAACTAGTCATGGATAATTACACGCAACATACACTCAAAACACTGCGGAGGTGTCTGTCTCACATTCAGCTGTCTTTACTTTGTACAGTCTCGTAGCCCATAGGTGTTGCTTTGTTTTCATCCTCCTCATTCCCACATGATTTTGCCTCTGATTTGTGATTTTTGTTTTTGTAATTGTAGCCAATCACATGCCGCACCTGTCATTTGCTCATTTGTCCATTTGTGTCACTTTGTATGCGTGTGTGTGTGCGCAGAGAGCAGTAGATGAGCTTCTTTGGCGGGCTGACAAGGTTAACTATCTTCCTCACTCTTTACTTTGCCTGTGCATGCAAAACAAGCTTTTCTATTTACTTCACTACAATACAGAAACGTGACAATGATGTCTGGGTCCAACCTCACATTCCATAAATCTGTAAATGTTTAATTGCCACCCAAAACTGGAATTGATTTATGATGTCTTTTAGTGCGACTGCTGATTTATGGTAAATTTAGCAATTTTTAAAATGTTGTCTTTCACTTATTAGACAGTAAATCAACTCACCAAACTCTGTCAGTTGAGTTATGATAATGACTGCTGGTGCGGTGCTCTATAGCTGCTGCGAGCTGTTTTGCATCAACCTCTTTTATTATTCCCCTTCCCCGGTGCTTTAAACAGAAAACTCAGTCAGTCTGCCTGCAGGTCTTTCCTAGATTTCACAGGAAGCATCACAGCCCATTTTCCCAGTATCGTATTAATTAGCACATCCTATACCTCGAATTCTCACTGTTATGAAATTCTGACTTTTGAAATGTGTCTCTGCAACAGGGGAGCTAATTGAAAGGTTTGGAAAAAGCTTTTTCCTCTCTCTGTCTGCATGTGATTTAACAACCTATGGGTTGTATCTTTCCTGTTCTGCCTGGTCTGTCTGCACTTGCATGTTTTCCTGATGTGTTTGGGTGTGTGCGCGGGGCGTGTGCTTATAGAGTACGGTAGATAAGTTGATCAAGAAGACGAACCTGGCCTTGGTGGTGGGAAGCAGCAGCTGGAGGGAGCAGTTTGTCAGCGCTGTCACTGTCAGCGCAGGTAACAAATCAATCACACACACACACACGTACACACATTACAGGATGTGGGGCATCATGTGGATTTATGGACAGTGGTTTTTCTTGACTTCATTGTGGAAAGACGTTGGGAGATGCCAAAGTACATCTTTAAAGTCTACATCAGCATTTTATTTAGAACCTCTTCATGCATTTATTTTGATCTGTTTTTAGTCGACTTGTGCAGTTGTCATTGCTATTATTAATCTTTAAAAGCCAAAATGGCCTAATTTTCTTTTGTTAACACTGTTTCTCAGTCCTGCTTTAAAGTGACACAGTTGCTTTTTTGGGGAAAGTGCTCATTCGGTTTCTCGCAGACAACCAGATGAAAACATCAATGTTTGTTTAATCCAAAGAATTAACACAAAAATCAGCTTTTATGGGCACTTACTTGCTCGCAATAATTAGCTTTAGTATGTAGCTTCCTGTAAAAACATAGTTTGCTGTTTTTACATTTTTGTTTGATATGAACAATGAGCTTTAGAGGTGTCTACAGGTGAATTTTACTGTAGGAGATAGCAGGGTTAGCTATTTAGCTTCAGTCTTTATGTTAAGCTAAGCTAATCATCACCTGTTGATTAGCCCTGTGCTTAGCAGACAAATATGGGAGTGGAAAGGTCGAAAGGTCAGGCGATGCTTGACAAGAAGTATTTCCAGCAATGATTTGCCAGTGTTGGATGATGTTGAACAAGTCTTTCTTTCTTTAACCCGATATATATTTTTTATGTTGGTGGATTTGGATGAATTCTTGCAAAAAGTTGGCCTCATTAATTCATTTTTCTCTTTGATCAACTTCTGAATCCCTCTCTGCACCCAAAGGGGACGACGATGAAGAGGAGAGCGGCGAGGAGCGGCTGCCTTCCTGCTTCGATTACATCATGCACTTCCTCACCGTCTTCTGGAAGGTCCTGTTCGCCTTCGTCCCACCAACAGAGTACTGGAACGGCTGGGCCTGCTTCATTGTCTCCATATCACTTATCGGCGTTCTGACGGCGGTCACTGGCGATCTGGCGTCACACTTTGGCTGCACGATAGGACTGAAGGACTCGGTGACGGCTGTGGTGTTTGTCGCACTGGGAACATCAGTGCCAGGTGAGTGGGAGTGGTTAGGCGTGGGTGTCGTAAAAAAGGGGGGAACTCATTTTCCATTTCTGCGATGTCACATAACACTGAAGCATCGCTTTCAACCAGAATTAAGAGTACACAACATAAAATGAGATGCATATTTTCCAAAATGACAAACAAACAAACAAAAAAAACACAAACAATTTGAATGGCTGCCGCCCTGAAAAAGCAGGCTAGAAATCAAAATTGAATTGTAAAACGCCGGTTCCATCACAGCCTTCAGCCTGAGCTTGTCTCCGCCTGGAGGGGCCGCATTGTCCCGCAGCTTTAATTCAATTCCCCTCCTCATTCCTCTCGTCAGCCGTTTTTATTGTTGCCTCTCCGTATGATTTATAGAAATGGCTCCTGTGCTACTCTTCCAGGCGGTAACTTTGATGGCTTGCGGCCAGGTCTCTGGAAAGTAGTTTTTGAATCAATTCCTTCAGCAGCCGTATTATGTTGTGTGTTGGATTTTGAGGCCGTAAACACGGATTTGATATCCATTAGCAGTGTGTGTTCCCTGTCACAAGTTGTTGGCGTTCATTTGTGGCTGCTTTCTTGCTTTTCTTTTGCTCTTTTTCTGTTGTAATTCTTTTTTTCCCCATTCTTTATCTTTTTCACTCACATCCACTGTTTTCCCTCTGCTCTCCGCCTCTCTATAGGTTCCTCCCTCACACTCTCATATCCCACCTCACTTATCGGTTACGCCTGCTCTCGTGCCCCATCCCGGTCAATTTATTATCCTGACTTGGAGTTACCTCACTCCCCCCTCTCTCTCTCCCCTCCTCTTATT
Source organism: Datnioides undecimradiatus (assembly GCA_008933995.1). Taxonomy (NCBI): domain Eukaryota; kingdom Metazoa; phylum Chordata; class Actinopteri; order Lobotiformes; family Datnioididae; genus Datnioides; species Datnioides undecimradiatus. Next base: position 1,668,619 of record WARS01000065.1, read on the forward strand.
GGCTGTTATGTTTTCACTGTTGTATCATCCATCATTCTGACCTGTGTGTGCTGTGGTGCCCAGGCGTGTGTGGGTGAAAACGTGTTTGCTCTGCCCTGCCGAGGTGATGCAAGTTTGCGTGCGGCGAGTCCCACAGGTCATTATAACTTCCACCGGGAGTGTGCACTCCCCTGTGTGTGTGAGAGAGATCTCCTTAGAGCTTGTTAGAAACATTCAGCGCATCTCTTCTCTCTTCTCCCACTTTCTCACTTGCACCCTCCCCTCCTCCAGATTTATAAAAGCATTTCTGCGTTATTACATTGGAGACACACTGGAGGATTATCCAGCCAATTTACACCAGATTTGTCGATTCAGGCAATTAGAGGGCAAATGCTGATCGGAGGCTAGGCTTTGAGCGCTGTGAACTGCTAAATGTTTCTGGCTGTTTAAGAGGTTTAAGGAGCTCATTTGTAGTGAGCCATTTAAATAGTATAAGTGGTGTTTGGAATTTGGTGGTGAGCAGGTCCTGCAGAGATCACAGATTCTCACTGGTTTAAAGTTTTGATAACACGCGCACAGTTTTGCCGCACCACCTTCAGTTTACCTCTGCGTGAGCTGAGAGTATTTACATTCGAGACACTTACAGGACATGATTAAAGGGCGAATCCCCCCTGGTTAACATTTTCTAACACCGTCCCAGTGCAATGAAGGTGCAGTTTTGTTCACAGCTGCTGTAAACTAAAGAAGTTATCCATTTGCTTATCTGTACATTATCCATAAGTAGGACATTGTGCTCAGCTTGATAGTGTCCTCTTGTTTCAGTTATCATTAAGTCTAACTCTAAATCTCTATTTATTTTCCCCTTGTTTTATTGTTGTGTGGTATTATTTTGCCCTAGACAGTAATTAAATTATATTTTTTCCCTTTAATTTGACATTTTTGAAGCTGGCTTGTTAGCCGTATAGCCGTTAGCCAGGGAACATATTTGTTTGCTGCAGAGGCTGTGGATGTGTGGAGGGGGCTACTTTCTGTAAAAGAGGGGGGAAACACTCTCCAGTAGCAAAATCACTAAGAGGGTAATTCACCAATTGGAGCGAAGATTGGCTAAACTTAGTGGATGTGCAATGAGTGACGGAATGACTTTCTAAATTTGGGTATGATCTTCTGCCAGCATTAGTTTGAGCAGTGTGTGTGTGTGTCTGTGTGTGTGTGTGTGTGTGTGTGTGTGTGTGGTGTGTGTGTGTGTGTGTGTGTGTGTGTGGAGGAATTAATGTGCAGTATCATGACTCAGATTCAAACCCACCATCTCATGTGCCTTTTCATTTCCTTTTGTGTGGCATCATACCAACAGGATTATCATTCACCCACCCCCCCAGGAAAGTTTGGAGGGTTATGGGGTTTGTTTTTTTTTTTCACTGTTGGGATATGAATTTCAACAAATCTCGCTGACATTTAAATGAGAACTGAGGCTCATCTCACCAGCCCATCCAAAAATAGAAATAAGCCGTGACGGGTGTACAATAACTGGCAGCTGTTTCCCTGGTGTTCCCTGCCAACCCGGTTGTAGAGTCTCGGCGCTTTTCACCCAATTTCTCCCCCGGTGTTCAGCACCGCAGCGCTCCACTCATGTACACCTACAGCATTTTACAGCATTTATTACATTTGTTCTGTCTCAGGCTGATGCCAGCGTACAACTGAGGATTACAGAACGGAGCTGTGAAAATGATCCAAGTCAAATTTATATATTTCATTTACAGGAGGGAAAATTCTGACTAATGTGAAAAACAGTGTATATAACGACAGGCAGCCAAGCCTTTTCAGATTAACTTAAGTAGAAATCATTGCAACTGAACGCCAACATAAAGATGATGTCACTGGATTAGCTGTTTTTAACGGCTGTATAGAAATCAGGCTTTTAAATTAGCGACTAGCAAACTACCTGTGCTAAAAACAAACAGGAGGACTTATCGTTTTAACATGATCCTTCTGGCTAAGAAGCAGATTTCTGTGCCCGAAGCAACAACAGATAGTTCAGGGAGCCTCTTTCTGTTTACTATCAGTTCAGCTTTACATGAATTCTTCCAAAGGCTCAGTGCTTTGTTTATTTTGATGACAGACCCTTTGGGAGGATATGATCCAGGTTCAAAGACTGTTGGGAAAGAGAACCTCTGAAATTTGACTTTGACCTGAAATGTTTGCGGCTTTTCCCAATTACCCTCTTTAATGTCTCTTAGTATTCTCTTTGCATCGCCTGCTATTTTCTGTCTATTATCTGTGTTTATTGTTTAGCCCTGCCTGTCTTTGTCTGTCTCCAACAGTCATCCATTAAATGTGTAATTATTTAGATGCCGACAGCTTCGACAGCAGCTGCTCCATAGAGCCCGTCAGTAATGAGCTCTCTCACCTCCTTGCCTCTCTGTGTTTCTCTTTTCGTACAGTACGGTTTCAGTGTGACCGTGACAGAGCATATTGTTGCTTTACAGTGTCTGATGTGCTGTGACCTCAGGTTGATGTGTTTCCTGTTTTTATGTCTTCATACTGGCTTGAAAACATTAATGTGCGATGTTATGGATGATGAAGGCTGAATTTACAGTAAGTTCTTTTTTTCTCATCTAGACACATTCGCCAGCAAGGTTGCCGCCATCCAGGATCAGTACGCAGACGCCTCCATCGGCAACGTCACTGGCTCCAACGCTGTGAACGTCTTCCTTGGCATCGGCGTGGCCTGGACCATCGCCGCAATAGCCTGGCGCTCCAAGGGCAAGCAGTTTAAAGTGGACCCGGGAAATCTGGCCTTCTCCGTCACCCTCTTCACCATCCTGGCTGTGGTGTGCGTGACCACGCTTCTGTACCGGCGGCGGGCGTCGGTAGCCGGCGGCGAGCTGGGCGGGCCGCGGACTTGCAAGGCGCTGACGTCCCTGCTGTTCGTCTCGCTGTGGCTGATTTACATCCTGCTGGCTTCACTGGAGGCCTACTGCCATTTACCAACGTTTTAAATGGAGAGGAGCAGGGAGGGAGAGAGACCCACTGCCAATACGACGTGAAAGAGGGAGGGAGGGAGGAAGGAGTCTACAAGAACGGAGGGACTAGGAGAGATGGCTGGTAGAGGGGGATCGATTTTGGTACTTTTCATTGAGTCAGCAGATCTTAAAATTCCCTCCTCTTTAAAAATCCAAACCAACTTTTACCTAATCTTTCTATCTTAGAGAGTTTTATTCCATTAATGTCTCCTTATCATTACAAACACTCAATTTTGCCATTTCTATCCAATTTGTTTTTGTATTTGAAGCTATTTTGGAAAGGAGAACCATCTAGATCACAGGGCCAGTGATTAAGAAACTTCGAGGCTCAGGATACACTGAGCCTCGAAATGATGAATTTATGCCAAACCAGCAGGAGAAAAGAAGAGCCCTTAGCCAATCAGAAGGAACTCCCAAGGGTAAAAAGAAGGTGAGGGAGAAGGAGACAGGAAGTTGGAGGCAACAAAACCAGAGTGTGATAAATACAAGTTAGACAAGAGAAGAGACTTCAGGGAGAGAAGTATACGGAGAGGAATAGATGGGCGAAGATATTCTATACCTCCTTCGCACTCTCTCTCTCTCGCTCCCTCTATCCGTGCTGTATCCCGTCGTCAGGGGAACAGTGGATCCTCCCATTACACCCACCGAACTCTATCTAATACTATCAGTGACTTATTACTTTCAATCACTTTCACCCCCTCCCCCTAACTGTACACACACAGACACACACTTTGGGGCCCTCAGGTGAATCTGCAGTGGAGGACCACTCACTAACTTCGTGGGCGAACAGGCAAGATAAAAAACTGACAACCTCTTTTTGTCTTGATCTTTTTCCCCTTTTCTTCTTGAGTACACTGTGCAAAATAGTCCTTCCTTACCCCACAACACACACACACACACACACACACACAGATACCCTTTCCTACAATCCCAACAGACTGTACACACTCCTCCATCCCTCCCTCTTGCCTTACTCTTACCTCCCCTGTAGGAATCGTCTTAAAGTTGTGATAATGAAACTCTGTAGTCGCCACCAACCGACCCTCTTTTTAATCGAGCCAATCCCTAGTCCCTCTCCCTTTATGCCAATCTAAAGCCTCGTTTATCCCATAATTCCCCTTTTTTTCTAAACTTTTCAATGGCGTCACGTGTTGATGTTGTTACCGTGCAATTGTAAAAAAAAGAGAAAAAAGAGACTCATGAAAGCACGTTGTTTGAAGGATGGGAATGTTACATGGAAGATCAAGATGATGGATTAACACCCGGAGGAAACAAAAGAAATGCTTGATAAGCTGAGTGAGGATCACAAACTTAGGTCTGGAGGACCCACAAGCAAGCCGTCCACCTAGTAATAGTTGTCTTTCTTGCAATGAAGAAGCATTGTGCACTACATTATGTGAGGTACACTGTTTACACTCTAAAGTTGCATTCAATGGTGAGGAAACTAAGACAAGAACAAGCGGAGCTGGAGCCCAGCAGGAAATGATGTAACTCAAAGTGACATCAATAAAACAAGACAAAGGTAGGAGCGACCAGAACAAAGGATCTCATGGCTGTGACCTTATAAGAGGACGGTGAGGACAGTGTTGACAAATCAAAACTTTGACCCAGTGTTTCTAATTGTATATGGTAATATAAGACACTTTTGTTGATGTGTGTGAGAAAACACTGATATTTAAATTATGTGAAGTCCCAGTCTTTGTAAAGGGAAAGCCCGTCAGAGAAGGAGGAACATCCGTGCACCCTTTTTCCTCTGAAACACAGTTGGAGAAGACATTTAAAGGAAATCCGTCACAAGGGAAAAAAAGGCTGTGTGGCTGATGGTGAAGGCAACACCGGAGATGACTCACAGGCAGAGAGAGGAGTTAAATCCCCTGAGGGAAATGTACGGCAGCTCTGAAATATCACATGACTGTTCTGCAGCAGTTGTAATGTCGGGATGTTTCTTTGTACTCAAAACAAAAATCGCAAGTCTCTGTTATCCAAAGATTTAATGGGAGAGCCGTGTCACGGATCGCCATTCGTTTTCATTGTGCAGTTTTACCTTGCAGGCATCGTACAAGTCCTAGAAGCTGCCGAGCCTAGTTCGAAAAACTGGCAAAATTTAAATTCATAAAGGTGTTCACACTCCTGATAAATGTGCTTAACCATTGGTATTATTTATGGGTATGAGTCTGTATCAAAAGCTGTGCTATTTATTTAGTTTTTGTGAAAAGTTTGTGGACTCAGGCATGGTGTGAAAGTGAAAGTAAGATATCCGAATAGCTTAAAATTAGAATATTATGCCGCATATCAGAGGAAATTAACTATTTTGTTATTGTTTGTCTGTCTGAGAGAGTGTCAAATCCAGATTTACATGATCCAGGTGTTGTCCTGCCTGGGGAGGAGGCTGGACTCAAGCAGGACAGAGGGGATGACATATGTCTTGTCAGTGCAAATGACTGTTAAATGTATCCCCCTTGTTAACAGCAGCATTGAAGGAAAAGAAATAGATTTTTCCCCTGAACTGCCCACAATTCTGTTAGTAAACTTCAAAGAAAATCCTCAGAGAAAACAATAATTTAGCTTTTTGCTATATCTCTGTTCACGGAAAACAGTAATTTACCTGCCCACCAGCTGTCTTTTTAAATATGGACAACTAACCCACTGCTTTCAGCCTGATGTAAATGCAGACTCTTAAAAGCCCTGGCTCTGTGGGGCCCAAGCTAAACACACACGGGCCTGTTCGCTGCAGCCTTGCTGAGGTTAGTGCGTGCACCAATGGAGGATAAGTGGTGATTTGGAGCAAAGGGACATTGATCTACTGGGGTGAAAAGGCGTGTATATGTTGGCTCTTTCTTCAAATGTGTCATTTTAAATGCCGCAGCCTTTCACTCTCTGACCTGTAAAAGACGGGAGATGGCAAAAATACTCCAGACTTTAAGAAGAGAAAATCGGTGAGCTCTTGTTTCCCGGCTTAGATTTGCACAACTGATTTCAGGATATTCAGGAAGCTCAGCCAAGACTCACTGAGAGGAGCTTGACTACCTGCCACAAAGTCTCACGCTCTATTTCAAAGGAAGATTCTGCGGCTGCTAATATTTGACATTGCTGTCTACAAATTAGACCCGGTGCAGTTCCCAGAGGAGCAGCCCTGGAGCTCGCAGAGATCTAGACTCTTTACTCTTCAGAATATTAGGTGCTTGCAGGGCCGTAGCCAGGATTGTAGAAGTACTGAGGTCATGAGTCTAAGTTCATTTTTCAATGAACAGTAATTTCAGCTACATGCTTATACCAATTTGATAATATGCTCATCATGACAATGCTAACTCTCTGATCTTTCACTGGTGAGGTGTCCACCATGGCCATCATCTCAGTGTAACATTTGCTGATTAGCACTAAACAACTTGAGGCTCAGGCTGATGGGAATGACTCTAGTTCTGCGTGTCTTTGATCTTAAAACCAATTGAAGTTTTGAAGATATGATGGCACCAGAGAAAAAGTGAAGATATCATCAAAGTGATTAGAAATAATCCCGTGGTGAATATGAATGTCAGTACCAAATGTCACGACAATCCAGTCGTTATTTGTGGAGACATTTCACTGAAAATTGCAGACGCAAACCTCATGGTAACAGTAGATGGGCAAGTCAGAGGTGAACCACGGTCATTTGAATTTATGCCCCTGGAAACATGAATGTTTGTACAATGTTTAGCAATGTTTGTCTATTTGGTCCTGAGTAGAAAACCTCTGCAGCTGTTTGGCCAAAGTGTTGGACAGACCACCAGACATCAACATGCGTAGTGCCACACCACTGCTGTGGGTAAAAACACTGAATTCAGGCTGCAAAATGCTCACCAGTGTCCAAGTTTCACCTCCAGAATGTTAAATGTTACCTTCCCACACAAATATCTTTTAATAATGCAAAGATCATGGCCTCAGTGTCCGCAGTCGTAGCTGCACCCTGCACCCTCGCACCCTGCACCATCGAGCTGAAACTCTCCGGCAAACCATTCGCGACCTCTCATTGTTTCAGTTTCCTCACTCATTTCTGCAGCGTGCAGTCGACCTCCTGACACATAGGAGTGAACCCAGCATGACTAAGGTCATCAGCCGGTTGCCAGTTTTTGACGTGGCTGGCGCGTCTGCATGGCTGCTGGCCCGCTGAGACGCCAGGGAGCACGCGGAGCCAAACTGTGTTTCTCAATGACTTAAGCCTCTGTAACAGTTGCCAGTTTAAGAATGAGTGGGTCGGATAATAAGTGCTGCTGACGCCACAGGAACACACGAATACTGGGACTGATTTAGAAATGCAGGCTTTTTTAAAGGTTGATAAGCCTTGCTAGAGGACGGCAGAGTGTGTGTCAGTGCGTGTGTGTGCATGCTTTCTAAGTGAGTGAAGAAATGCAGCCATATTTTTAGTCTCTTGCCTGTTGCTTAGCGACCATCTATCTGTAAGCCGTTGTCTTCTTGACTTTTGCTAGTGTGTGTGACATTGTCTCTGTCTGTGTGTGTGTGTGTGTGTGAGAGAGAGTGTGTGTCATTCTCCTTTGATGTTTCTCACTTTGTCTGCTTGCCCTTCTTTTAGTGACTGTGACTACAGTCACTCATTCATCCATTTCTCTCTCTCTGCAGGTGAATTTCAACACATATTGCTCATCATATGTTCATTTCAACACGTGTTTTCTTTCACTTTAGGCTCCTTGTGCCTCCCCTTGTTGTTGTACCCATTGTGTGTATATCTGCATGTGCCTTTGTGTGAATGTGTTTGTGTGTGTCCGTTGGTGTTGTAATCTCCTTATAAGGGCTCGCCCTGTGTGTCCCTGGCTGAGGCCCATATGCTAGATTAATGAATTAGAATGCCAACCTCACCCACAGTAAAAACGCCTGGAAATTGGATTCCCTCCCTTGTGTGTGTGTGTGTGTGTGTGTGTGTGTGTGTGTGTGTACCTGTGAAACAAGATTAGATATAAAATAGATCTGACTGTCGATCAAGACTGGAAATAGATGGTGGTTTCTTGCTTGAAGTAGTGCGGTGTGTGTTTGTGTGTCTGAGTCCTCATCCTCTGATTGGCTGATGGATAAATGCAAGACACCCACTCACAAGCAGGTGTCAGTGTTAATTTACACGCATGTAATGTACACATAGAAACATGGAGGATCAATATGGGAATCAATCAAAACACACACACACACACACACACACACAAGTGCTGTCTGTACTTGGTATCTTTGGCATTTTTGAGTCTCTACAGTCTGTTAATTGATGATCTGGGACAGAAATGACACACTTTCCAATAACGTTACACCTTAGATTAAGGAATGACGACTGCAGTGGTGTCTTGAGGTGAAAACATTCATTTTCGTCCTCCCTGTATGTGTAAAAATACTCGGTTGCTCACTTGATTCGCTGTGCATCCACCTGCGTGTGTTAGCGGTGTTTTCAGACGTCACCACCTGCATTTGAGTTTGAGATATAACGCTTGCTCATGAACTTTTTGTATTGTGATGAACCTGGAGGCTGGCAGCATAATTAGCCGCTGTCATATTTACATTATTCTTTTCACAACGTCAGTGTTTCTTACCGCGTGTCATTTTCCAACAACATGCAGGAGTAAAATGTTGTCAGTGCAACAGATTTGTACGAACACGCTCTTATCGGCATCAATATTCATTCTCAGCGCTAGTGTTTATTTTGATTTTGATGGTCCCTAAATTTAAATATGTTGTGTGAAATAAGAGCCACTTCATGTGTTTAGTTGTTGAATGCCACCACCTCTTTCAATTCTCTAAACTCCCAAATAACCAGAGAAAGCACCAAGGACTTGACCTCAGTGTGCTCGACGTTAGCCGCAGCCCTGATGACTCATCCCCACTCAAAGCCAGGCTAACTTCTTCAATGCTGCTGTATGCTCGGAGAAATGTTAAGATGTAATGTAAAGGGTTAACTCTCTGAGTAGAAAAATAGAGATCACGTTATGTGTGTGTGAGTGTGTGAGAGAGTGTGAGAGACTATTAGCCACCCCAGACATGTATTAATCAGTCATTATCTATTTATCAGTGTTTCCTTTTTGTATCTTTCTCTTCTCTCTCTCATCCTCTCTCTATTAGCCACTCTTGCTCTCTAACTTATAAACATTTATGTATTTTATCACTTCATTTCCATTTTATTCATATATCATGCAGTCCTATTTATGAGGTCACAAAGTGCTTTTGATTAAAAAAACAAAACAAAACTGGTGTTTTTAATTTTTCCATGTATTTTATTATTGTTATTTTACTGGACTTTGTTGCATTTGTTTCCATGGTTTTGTGTTGTTTCAGTGACCTGTTTTGTAAAAAAAAAAAAAAAAAAAAAGCCCTCAGAGAGTAGAACAGCAAAGTGTAGTACAATGAGTGTGCTCTTATCCTTTTTATCGTGTGTGTGTGTTTGAGTGTGAGTGTGTGTGTGTGTGTGTGTGTGTGTGTGTGTGTGTGGATGGGCGCGTGCATTTCTTCATATCATTCCGTCCATGAGCGTGTCGATGCATGAATTAAACTCATTCTGAATACAGTGTTGATGTTGGAAATGTTGTAGTAAAGAGTAAAGTATTTTTAAAAGCTGAAAATGATATGACATGACAAATGATATAGATGTTTACAAAGACCAAACTTCTTCTTTTCTCTTTCTCTTTTTTTCTCAAAGATGAAATAAAACCTGACTGGTAAATGCTCAAGAAGAGTGTGTGTATGTTTTCCACTGTTGGAGAGCAGGTCTCAGATAAGGTTGACAATAGTTTTTTTAAAAATGAAAATGATTTCACCAAACACCTTTCCATGATCTAATTACATAGTCATATTTGGATTGAACTGATTTAATGGTAAATTAGCCACATCTCTATGTTCTATTTGCAAAATGTACTTATGTCAGAAATGCATTTGAATACAAGCTGAAGCTAATATATGACTTCATCAGCCTGAATTAGCCAGATCAGGTGCTATGTTGTCAGAAGGTACTGTGTTCTAGCACAACACAATTTGTGTTATTATCCATCACAGTTCAGGAAGGCAATACTGCAGAAAATAAAAAAGGGAATTTCATAGTCAAAAACGCTTTTGCACAGAATGATGATCTACACAGCAACGATTTAAGCTACATGCAAATGTCTGCATGCTAACACAGTGGGCTGATGTTTCACCCTAAATCAGTGTGTTTAGCTTCATCCTCCAGCAGATGAGCGATGCTGCATGACATGAAAACACAGTGGCCTTCTGCCAGTTTAATATCGTATTAACATTGGGCTGTTATGAAAATTACCACTTGACAGAATAAAAGAGGTCACACAGCACAATAAAGGACGCTCTCAACACCGAGATGATCATTTAATGTTTCGCACCGAGCTTAATTTGATCTGTAATCATATTCTGAGTTATGTCCACTTCAAATAGACAAAAAGAATACGTTTATTTTCCTGTGTCAGCACTTGTGTTTGTAATCTGCAGAAATCATAAATTATCTGAAAAAACGATTGGATGAAATCTCAGAGGGATAAGTATATTTGTCAAGACATAATACTCTGATGTCAGGCGCGCTCAGATCTTTTTTTTGTCAGTATCGCACCAACAGCAAGGTGACACATGAAGGATGAGAGGAGGCTGAACGTGAGCTTCATGAGCCGGACTGAATTCTAATTCACTTTCCAATCTTGTGAACCCTTGAATAAACAAGATAATGAGTTCAGAAAACAAGGCAAAACAGCAACACTTATTATTCCCAATATGTTTCTGAGGGGAGTTTGCCTGATGAAAATAATAATAATTTGTTCTGCATAATCCTGTGTCGGCAGCGTATTCAAAGCAGAGCAAACGTCTCCAAGTGGTGCAGAAAATCATTAATTTCTCTTAGATTTGCTGCCACCTGACCTGAAAGTGAATTGACTCCATTTGTTTCAATACAAATACATAATTAAAGAGGAACTCAACCAATTTAATACTTTGAGGTCGGTGTATTCATCATGAAAAGTACTACTTGGTGTCTGAGAGAAGAAGCTGTTTAACGTCCTGTATGACCCTTACGGCGCAAACAAAAGCCTGCTTTTTGTTGCATTATGGGAAATGTAGGATCCAGTGTTTTTAGAGCTTAAAGTCATTTTCTGCTGCGTTGAGTTTGACCATTTTTTAGCATTTCTATAAGGATGGGTGATGACTGCTGGTAGGTTCAGTGTTTAAGTGAAGCTTGTCAATCAAAGGGCCCTTGTCACTATAAACTATCTATCTTTGCATGTTTTTATTGTGATCCAAGCTTCCTGATCGCTACTCTGAAACAGAAGAGTTTACCAAGTAGTTGTCTTGTTATTCATATGCATTAGTGACTGTAGATGAGCCTTGACCCCTCCGAAGTCAGACAGATCAGTGATAGTTTGATTTGTTTAAAACCTTATTGCTAAATCTCTACTGCAACAGCTGTGTCATATTTATCGCTATCACAGTTTTATGAAAAATCATTGATTTGAGTTGAACCTAAATTTTACATATATATAACTCATAATTTAGACTGCAACCTTCCACTTCAAATACACTCTCATTTTCAAATAGTCATGGTTATAGTTGTGGCCTGATTTGAAAGCTAGGAAGAGACATAAACACAGTGTTTGACCCTGGACAGAAACATTTGGCCTCCAGCGTTAATGCTAACTCTATTGAATGACACTTCCTGTTCATAAGCACCTCATCAGATGTGACATGAATAGTTCTTACACATTTTAAAGTAACCATCTCAAAACTGATATTGTCTGTAGTATGTATTTGGCTGGATATCATCAGGTCCGTGTGTTGAAAATGTCTTTCTGTCTGGTTGCATTAAGCTTTGGGTTACTGTACTTGTGTAGGTGGAAACAAGTGTTGATGATAATCGGAGCAAAACGGGTTTTTTTCCTCTCAAGAAACAGTCACACTGAAAACACGTGTCTTGTGTTCGCATCTATGGAGGCTAGTGTGGGTGTTAAAATGGCCACAGTGACACTTTGGAGGTAGAAGGACCTATTTGAGTCTGGAAAAGGGTTATTGTGACACAAAGTGGACATGGCTGAGTGCTGTGTACTGACTCTGATGCCCTAGACACCACCCAGTTTCAATTTTCTATAATGGGCACATTTAACTTCAAATCAAAAGTTTGGACATGATCCATGACACAGTGAAAACATGGACACATTCTGCTCCTGCAGCAGTCTTCCCCTGATGTTTCTAACATTTAAGGCAAATTTTGGATTTGTGGTATTGAGCTACATAAATAAAACTGACTTGAGTTACAAACATTAGCCAATGATCCATGTTAAAACCTATGAATGGGAACCACGAGGGGATTTAACATCCTGTGCCGACAGTATTGCGCTGGGACGAATTTTATGGCTGTCTGAACCGGCGATGAGTCTGATTTCAAAGCTCTGGTGAAGCAGCGATGAAAAGGTCAAATCAGCATCCTAAAGGGCTTGAATCATTTGGGCCTCAAGCGAACAATGAGGCTATTAAATAGCTTTGGGTTTGTGGTAGGAGACGTCCTGACCTGACCAATCAAAAGATCACAGGTTCATGCACTCATGGTCGCTAATGCCAATCTTTGAGCAAGACAATGCAGTAAGGTGATGACTTAAGGTGCAGAGGCCTTTCAGTGTCATGAAGCAAAGTGCTAACAGGCTGCTGTACATCCATATCAAATTTCAACTGAAACCAAAGATGAATAATAAAGAAAAGTGCAATGAACAAGCTGCAAGAGACGTTAAGATCTTTGCAAATAGCAGGTCAAAATGAGCAGACACAGTTCTTTAGGACAGAAATACTTACTAGTCACTATGAAATGCCTGATGGGTAGGATGAGGTCAACCTGCAAGCTCTCCTTGTTTTTGCATGACTTCAGTAAAAAACTAAAAAAGCTGCCTCACAGTTAATTATCTCAGTGCTCACCTCTGCTTTTGTACTTTTAGCTGTTATCTAACCTGGCAACATGGGAAAGAACACCAACATATTTATAGCACTGGCCAGAGGGAAGTGGTTGTTGGAGATTATAAACACACACACACATAAATACACACACACCTGGGACCTGACCACCACAACCGCTGTGCTGCTCTGCTAGCCAATGAGCAGCTCTACTGTGGCTCTGATTTGATCTCAGACACTTTGGGAACAGAGACAGAGACGGTGGCTCTGCTCTGAAGTCCAGGTGTGTGTCTTTTCGTTACATTCTCAGGCTGACCTAATTAATGAAAACTAAACTTTGAAACACTTGATGTTTTCCATCTTGCATTTTTCTTTCCCTTTCTCGTTCTTCTCTGTCAGTTTTCCCGAACAACAAAGTGGCAGCTGTTATTCCCCCAGAAACCCTGCGCTAACCACGGCGGCGAGACACGTCTCCGTCCTCCACTGGAGGAGAACGAGACGGAGAGACGAAGAGTAAACACAACAGTCCGGAGGGAGAGATAGAGGAGTGGAGGTGGAACAACAAGAAGCAACATGCAGGGCGAGACGGAAAAAGAGAGAGGCAAGAAAAAGGATGGAGAGCTACAAAGTGTGTGTGAAGAAGGAGGACAGAAAGACGGCAGACAGAGGGGGTGTGTGTTTGTGTGTGTGTGACCAGAATTTGAGACAGACAGACAGACACAGAGAGAGAGAGAGAGAGAGAGAGAGAGAGAGAGAGAGGAAGGTGGTGATCTTTTGTTCATCATTTCTTCACACGTCCCTCAGTGCTGTCTTTCCCTCTATCTTTCACCTCCTTTTCCCTACGTTCATAGACATGGAGCAGCAGCCGCACCAGTTGTCCCAGGGGGAAAAGTGTGTGTGCGTATGTGTGTTTGTGTTTGTGTGTGTGTGTGTGTGTGTGTGTGTGTGTGTGTGTGTG